>OY754987.1:11285846-11333346 GCA_963576475.1 Molanna angustata | reverse complement strand
TCTAAATTCGTCTCTAGAGACGAAAAGATATTGAAAAATTGTCATAAAAATAATTATCGAGTAGGGGGAACCACAATCAGATGCGGTCTGCACAAGACAGAGAGATGTGGAGGTCTTAAGGAGAAGCTTATGTCCATTACTCAACGAAAGGGGGCTGACGAAGAATAAGAATAAGAATTTTATGTGAACAAAAGAGCGATGGAAAGAAGAATGTTGAATATCTCGCTAAGGGACTACAAAACTAATGAATGGATTTGGAAGAACACAGGAGTAGTGGATGTGGCCAAAATAAAAGTGGAGTTAAAGTCGAGTTGGTCGGGTCATATATCTCGGATGTCAGACGACCGATGGACAAAAGTTGGGATGGACTAGAGGCCAAGAACAGGAAGCAAAAGCGTGGGAAGGCCCCAGACCAGATGCTCCGATGACATAAAAAAGTGGCAGGTTCAGAATCCAGAATGAATGGCACAGGATAGAGACCAGTGGAAGTCCAAGCGGGAGGCCTTTGTCCAATACTGGACTCAAGAAGAGGCTGAGTAAGTAAGTGAACAAAAGCATATTCTGAAACATGAGACGATTTCGAATTTTTCTAAAGATGAAATCAAGGACAAGAAATCAAATGTTGACTGTTTTACTTCTATAACCACTCGCTCTGCTTATGGAGACTAATAACGGACCCTTGCAAAACTCTGAAAGAACACATAAGAACATACGAAGAGTCCGGAGAACTTTAAAACCTTGCAGACACTACACTTTAAGTGCCAAAGAGGGCTTATTAAAAGGATACACCTAGTTCACCGTTTACTGAATGTAAAGATAACATTGAACCGTATTTTGGATAAAAAGTCTTGAAAGCCCCGAAGTTGCTCTTCGTGGTTACAGGATCCGCATGTCCAATGCTTCCAAAGAAATTCCCTCGGACATCGTTGTAGAGTTCTCATCGTAAAGTTAACACGGAAAAACGTAGACTATAGAAAACAAATCTATGTATGTAAGATCTTAGGGAGGTAAAACGGGATTTTTTAAGAAAGATATAAGAAAAACTTGAAGTCCCTTTAGCAGTCTTATCGTAGTACGGGGCCTTTACTTGTTCTTAAAAAGAATTCTTAGGGAATAAAATCAGGGTTTTAACTGTAAAGAGGAAACATTACTTAAACCCAAAATTCACACCAAAAAATCACGTCGAAACTGAGAAGGTATGCGCTCTCTATGACATAAGTATTTATTGAGATGTCAAAAATCCTTATAAATGTGAAATTGTAGCTAACTACTCTTTCAAAATATCAGAAAGAGAGGAATTTCGCCAACTCCACTCCATTGCGATAATTCTACTATGTCCATGTCTCACTAGCATCCATTAGAGTCGATCCGACGATACCGTTGTGTATCGCGAGCTCTGCTTGCCTTGAAATAATACAAATTACGATTAACTAATATCGCATTCGCGATTCAATTAGTTTTGGTTACATATTATATCTGACTCTTGAGCCTGATGGGGACACAATTTTTCATTGCACCCGGCATGGGTTTGCGAAACGAATAACATCATAAGTCTCTTGTTATTGGGAACCAAAATGTTAGCTTTGACTGCTTAGCATATTCGGAATCATTTCAAAAGTAATATTAAATTTCAATATTTATTTTTTTAATAAACACAAAAAACGAGTTACATTTGAATGTCATCAAGGCGACCTGGTATTTCAGTAGAAATGAAAACTTTTAATTAAAGTCTCTCATTGAAACGATTTTCATTATTTTTCCAGCAAAATGACTTTTTTCAGAGCTGAAACTACCGCTGAACGTATTTACCTTTGAATATACGTAACACATTCCTGCAGTTGTGAGATATTTTGTATTTCACATGTTTGTTACGAAATACTATCACGTATTTTAATCAAACACCTGTTCACTGGCTAAAGTATATCTCTGGTTTTTTTGGTTCTTATACGTTCATAATATATGTATGTATATTCAATCGATGCTTATATTATTCTCTCATTTAATCCCCAATATATGGGCCTAGGTTGCGGCTCTAAGGGCCTAGGCAGTAAAGGCGGGGGTGGGCGGCCGACGCAGTTGTGCCCTCGTCAATTCTGTACTTAGAGAAGAGCAGGACGAACGCCTCTAGTCTCGCTCGGCAGTGACTCGTCAACTGTGGCGAATGTTGTTTGGTCCGGGCACACCGCCGGCGCAGACGTCGCGTCAGACATCCTGTGTTGACAACTGTGACGTCAAATCTGACAGGTGATGATTGCGTCGGATGCCCCCGGTGTTAGCCCGCCAAGCTTTCGGACGCCAACACGAGGACCGAGGGGTGCGAGGGCAAGCCCTTCCGTTCGATCGGTTGTGCTAGGGGCTTGCCCCGGCTGCCGATCTTGAGCGGTTGCCCCGCCGTTTGAGGTTGGATTCTCGGGAGCAGTGGTTGAACCCGATGGGTAGTGGATATTTGTGTTGTCTGACGTTGCGGCTGCGCTGGGGATGAACAGGACCAAAGGTCCTATAGCGTCCTCCGGCGTGGAAGTAGTTCGCGAACTCCTTACTCAATATGCTTCAAACTAGTAATTATTCCTAATTAGTCCGACCATTGATTCAGCTTGTACCATTTTTTAACCAAAAAAAGCAATTTATATTTTTTTAGTGACATCATTACTTCCTCTTTTCCTCGCCCTTCCTAAATTCCTTTCCCCACCTCTTTCCAATTTCATCTCCGGATACGTCCCCAGCTTTTTCCAATTCCATCTCCGGATACGTCCCCACCTCTTTCCAATTCCGTCTCCGGATACGTCCCCACCTCTTTCCAATACCATCTCCGGATACGTCCCCAGCTTTTTCACATTCCATCTCCGAATACGTACCCAGCTCTTTCCAATTCCATCTCCGGATACGCCTTGAATAAACACCATTATTTTTTATTTTTTAATTAACATCCTTTGTGCGATATCGGCAAAAGAAACATAATGGACAAGATGGAAATTTTGAAAGGAGTGGACTTACTGTGCCAGCTGTTTTCTTCCTTTTCTCTGTTGCGTTATTCTTCCCTCTATTCGTCACTGGTTCAACATATGATTCACCAATTGTCTGTAGTGTATGTAATATACGTGCGAATGCCGCGAACGTATTTGAGAGTTTTATATTAATTGCGCACGGCGCTTGCATAACACGAGTGGTGTATGGAGACGTGTATTTGCGAGACTGACGAATGTGGCTTACTCTCGCGTGGACAGAGGCCAGATTATTGTTGCCACGTTCAGGTATGGATGTAGGTATGAAGAGGTTTTGATATGTTAGGAAGATGAGGATAGGTATAAAGGAAGTATCTGTCATCTGCGCCAACATCCTTTTTTTAATAATATTACAAATAAATTTATATAAGTTTGTTTTTTTATATAAGACAAAAATTTACAGATTTATTTTGTTGATTATTATTTAATGTTATTTCTTTGTACCATAGTCATAGACTGAACTGACGCCAGAATCGTTTTTTTCTCAAAATACACAATATTGTTATTTTTAGATGAATAAATCAAAATACTCAGATGTTGATAATTAATTAAATATTTAGTTAGTAAATTAATGAATAGCGAGTTGTGCATTGTAAGAAACGAGGGTCATTAAATTAAATGGATCTTTTCTAAAGACTAGATATACTCTTTTGTATAAAACTTGCCGCAGTCGACCTAATAATATCACCCTTAGGGAATATAGAGACACGTTCTGGATGTTCAACCAACCAGAAAAAAGATACAGATTAATTTAAATGATTTATAAAAGTTTTTTTATTATAAATACATCCAACAGCGGAGATAAGCTAGCGCATATCTGTAAAGACGTACCAAGACGGTGATTTTCGATGTTTGGGGATATTAATAAAAAATATTGAGACAGCCTTTACAGTGTTGAATTCATTCATTACATGACGGAAAATCACAAAAAACAGCACGACACATACATGTATCCACATACATCGTCTCACCTTAAATGGCACCAGATTTATAATGGGTGATGAACTTCATATCTGAAGTATGTACATGAGATGTTTTTTACTCTCCACTTCTATGGAATAGTTATAGAGTCATAATTTAATTTTCATGTTGTTTTAAGAATTTCCTTACAATACTAAGTATAAAAATAAAAATTTTATTAATAATTTTATGAATTTTATTTCTCTTTTTCAATCGACTTCTAAAAACGGAAGAGGTCTAATATTTAATGATAACTTTTTACAACGTTATCCGATTTTGGTGTTTCTTTATTCATTAGGAAGGAGGTATCTTCCAATAAGGACCATTTCAATTTGTTATATCTATAATTAAAAGTAAAGACTTTTTGATTCTACATTAATTTTATGATAGACTTATTTCGCCTTGTTAGGGCATTAACTAGATTAAGCTAATTAATGCCCTAACAAGGCGAAATAGGCCTATCATAAAATTAATGTAGAATCAAAAAGTCTTTACTTTTAATTATAGATATAACTTATAATGGAATTCTACCAAATAAAAACTTCATCGATAATTAACATTTCAATTTGGTCAAGACCTGATCATGGAATATTTGAGAAGATCTACAAATTCTTCAATATGCACTTCAACGATAAGAACTCTTTGCCACATTATCCAATTTTAATGAATTATTTTTTAGTAGAAAAGGAGTGCTTCAATGATTATTGCGCATATCATTTTCATCGAGTTCTGATGATGGAAATCATAATTTAAAATTATCAAACTTTTCAATTTGCTAAGGCGCTTGTGATCTGCACAATATGAATGTCTAACAGGCGTATCTAACATAAATATTAATTATGAACACGTTAAATGATTTTGATTTCTGTATTGATCGGTCATTTTATTTCTGTCATTTTATTCTTCCTCAACCGATACTTCATTTTATTATTTCTTTTTTTAATGAGGGTGGAGAATTCTTTCAGTCACCCGTCGAATGATCTGCTTCCATTAAGGCGATCTTAATTATTATTAAGAATTTTGAAGTTATACATACGTATCATTTATCAACATCACTGAAAAGGAAAATATATGTTACTTCAAAAAACCGACTCCAAAAACATCTACATACATACAAATTTAAAAAGGAAAACGAAAAAATGCATATAGGGAAATGGTTGTTTTATTATTATGATGATTAATTTAATAGGATATTTATAAGACGGCTGCGTTTTCAAAAGGTAAAATAAAAACTCACCTCTCTATAATAGATACACTACAAACAATTGGGTACAACTGATAATTCATGAAATAAAATATGTTTTTACAGAATTTATAAATTTATTAAATTATTATATTTAAATAACACGTAATTACAATGTGGAGGAAAGGACGCGGTACGTCTAGCCACGGCGGCTAGAGAAATACCGAATGGTGAGAGTAGGAGGGGATCATTGTTTAGAAGTTTCGCTTGCGTTGCCAGCCATGCTATGAAGTGAAGGATGTTCCGCTACATTCACATACCATCATGCTGTTTTCATATTCTGGGTAGGAAGAAAGACTGACCTCTATACTATCCTATCCTGACCTACATGAATTTATTTTGGGAATTAATTTCTCTTAACATATCGACAGTTGGACTATCGCCATCAACAATTGGATTTCATGTGCTACATTCAACTAGTTTTATGTAAATGCTGAAAAGTTACCATACAAAATTGTGGACTGACTTGATAATGAGGAGTATAGCGTTAGCCACAATCCACTCATTTTAACTACTTTCGTATTACTTACATAATTATATAAGATTTATGTTTATTTATTTATTTATTTAAAAATTATTTTATTATTTATTAAGTTATTTATTTATTCATTTATTAATTTATTCATTTATTCATTTATCATTTATTTATTTATTTATTTATTTAATTATTTATTTATTCATTTATCATTTATTAATTTATTTATTTATTTATTTATTTATTTATTTATTTATTTATTTATTTATTATATATTTATTTATTTATTTATTTATTTATTTATTTATTTATTTATTTATTTATTTATTTATTTATTTATTTATTTATTTATTTATTTATTTATTTATTTATTTATTTATTTATTTATTTATTTATTTATGTATTTATTTAAGACACCAACAGAACATTGAAATATACACACACAATTTAACGCATGATTCAAACACATAGGGTCATATTACACGAGTAATTTGATAAAAAAATAAGAAAAAGGTAATGTCCGTACTGCGAGAATACTGCACCTCAACTTTTTCTTACATTATTCTTCAATAACTCCTATAATACGACTCATAAGGTCTCCAATGCTCCAATGACAGGCGTTTGTCACGTAGTTAGTACTAAATATTAATTTATGTAAAAACAATCATCGCTTAAAACGATGACTTATTTCCAATGTATCATTAATATAAGAACCATGTTTTTGTGCTTCATAATTGAATTAATTCATTGTTGGAAATGTTGTAGGCAGTTGATGAGTCGAGTATCAAGTAGGTACTCGCAGAGCTATCTTTACCAGGAAAGTTTCTTGTCTCTCTTAACAGCTGTAGTATTTCGATAACCCCGAAGGGCGCTAACTTCCCGGATGACAAAACTTTATTTTTCTATGGACGGGGAAGATTTTTACACCACCAAAGTTTACCCTCATTAAGATAAGCCGTCTTCAATTTGTTAAACAAAACCATTTTCGAGCGTTTTCTATTCGTACATTATATCCAAAGGCTGTTTTGAAAACAGCGCCAACTTCAAAGCGGAGTTTTTAAATAACTCAAACAAATTTTGGAAGAGTTTGTTCCGAATCAACACATTGATATACTTTAAAAATAAATAAATATTATCGACTTCAAAGCTCTCACTGCCACATCTGAGAGATTTATTCTCCTAACGGTCACATAATATATTGTAATTATTTACTTACATTAGAAATTACTTACAAGAGTTTCAGTTATATAATATGTACTTTATCTATCAGTTTATAGTCCGTATGACTTAATATTATAACAATAAACCCGTCTTTGCGTCTTTCTGTACATAAAAATTAATAAGATTAACAAATTGACACAGTACGTTGTAACGTAGGTCAACAAAAGTATCAGTTTTACCTATAGTTAAAATAATTCGATTTCATAAATTTGTTCAAAATTGCGTCGTCGAACAGCATTACATTTTAATCGAACAACCAAAAGTTTTGAATAATTTTATGAAATTAAAGTATTTCAAGTATACTTTTACTTTAATCTTTGTTCGAGACCCACCACCATACAGACTCGCTCCAAGAGAAGAAGTCTCCTATTGGAGTCCGTAATATACGCCATAAGCATATTATAGATGCAAACGTGTACATCCTCCAGAAAACCCCGAAGTTCCAATCAGTTTACACATGCACACACCCCATTTAATTATTTTCCTCCAATTCCCCGTTGAGGAAAGCCTCTTTTGTACTCCATCTTCATTATTACAAAAATGTCATCTTATCAAGAATATAAATAACGTATTAATAATAAAAATTAAAATAAGACTTTCCATTCATTTTATTGCAAGCCTATCAAGTAAAAAACAAAAAAAAAACAGGGAATGTCAAAATTGTACAAAAAAAATGTATTCAACGCAGGCTGCCATGAATACGATACACATTTACTATACAAAATATCTGACGTTCCACCGAGAACGATCTTCGCAAAATTCACCGAATTCAAAAAATATGCAAAAAAAATGAACAACGTGTTTTGGCTGAATTCAATTTGAGGGAAATAAAGGACGAAATTATGGCAACACCGCCAAACATGAAGCCCTAGGAATATTCATGGCGCATCACTTTGTCATGTTGTTTCTCACACATATTTTTCAATTTTCACCAACGAAATGGGAACAGGGAGAGAGAATATGAATTAGATCCATGATTAGCATAAGGAAAGAGAATATTTTGTTTTTTTTTTATTCAAGGCAACGGGTTTTTACATAATTTTAACTCGGTTTGTCACATCGATTGTTATTATAATGTGTGTAGCTGAAATTTACGTGTCTGGATTTCCGAAAGTATTTTTTGCAAATAATACATGATGTTTTCATCCGATGGATCTGGGATCTGTTTCTATAGAAATTCAGTCCAGATCCAGGGACAAGGATGTGAAGCTGTCAGATAGTAAAAAGCAGATGTCTAAATCGGATATGAATTCAATTATTCGTGACTCTTTTCAAAAATATGGTGAACTCTTAGCCTTTTTTATTAACTCGCCCATTTAATGGTATAATACTATGGGGGTTTACATGCATGTGGCGTGTAGATCAATAGGGGTACATGTACTAGATCTAATGTACACTAAACCACATACGTGTAAGTTCTGCTGGCTCACAAATTATCCCTATATACCGGAATCGAACCGGGATATGTAATTCATAATTTGCCTTCTTTATTAACAAGCGTGTTCAACCAACAGTCCCATATAATTGATTATCGTGGATGGCGATAATCCAAACTAATTAATATTATACTGTGATGCAAGTTGGTACATAAGACAGGTTAAGATTGAAAGAGTGAAGATAACTTACGTATTTATTGTTGAGAACAAATTAAAAAGATTACAATTAAAACTACTGAAATTATACCTTACTTATAAAATTTACACTTATAATTCACGTACTTACGGAAAGTACGACACACAGTTGGGTATCAGAACGGAATGAAAATTATGTTTAAAATGGCCGTATTTATACGTCCGCCAATTAGGGTTGGGCAATGACCATCAATTAGAGTTGTGCGATGGCCATAGCCACAATACTTTAATGTTTTTATAAATTTTATCAATGGTTCGTAATTTATAAACAACCAAACTTGTTCCTAATCGTTTCAGTTCCACTATTTTGATTCTTTTAATTGCAGTATCTTCATGGTTTTAAAGTTCTCCGGACTCTTCTTATGTTTTTTTTTGTGTTTCAATGTTTTGCAATGAGTCGTTATCATGCTGGTGGAAGGAAAAGAACAATTCTTAAACTTTGGTCTAGTTGTACTATATTTTATGATTGGTGTTTAATTTCCAATTTTCAACATACCTGATATTTTTGTAATAATAAAGATGTAATACTAAAGAGGCTTACCTCAACGGGGAATTGGAGGAAAAAAATAAATGGGGTGTGTGCATGTGTAAACCGATTGGAACTTTCGGGTTTTCTGGAGGATGTACACGTTAGCATCTATAATATGCTTATGGCGTATTTTACGGACTCCAATAGGAGACTTCTTCTCCTGGAGCGAGTCTGTGTGGTGGTGGATCTCGAACAAAGATTAAAGTAAAAGTATAGTTGAAATACTTTAATTTCATAAAATTATTCAAAACTTTTTGTTGTTCCATTGAAATTTAATGCTGTTCGACGACGCAATTTTGAACAAATTTATGTAATCAAAGTATTTTAACTATACTATAACCAAAGACCTTATATACATTATTATAAGGTCTTTGACTATAACTGATACTTTTGTTGACCTACGTTGCAACGTACATACTATGTCAATTTGTTAATCTTATGAATCTTAATGTACAGCAAGACGCAAAGACGGGTTTATTATCATAATCTTAAGTCATACGGACTGTTAACTTATTGATCTGAAACTCTTGTAAATAATTTCTAATAAAATATGATATGAGTAAATAATTTCAATATGTGACCGTTAAGAGAATAAATCTTACAAATGTGGCAGTGGGAGTTTTGAAGTGGATAATATTTGTATATTCACAATTTTGTCATACTTTGTAATCTGGTTGTTTTGGAAGAAATTGCCTGATGGCAATAAGCCTGCCAGTGTGCAATATATTTTTTTATATTATGTAAACAAAGATAAATTAATAAATATAAAGACAATAGCATAATAGAGAGAGGAAAAAGGAAGGAAATTAATAAAATAAATTTTATGATTATACTAAAAATTGGTTGAACAATCTTTAGTGTTAGTTTTAAGTTGAAATCCACAGTCATTTTGATAATACAAAAGAATTTTCTCCCCATCCATTATGAAACATCTTCCTTTGTAACGATCAAATTCATCATTCCATCCTCATTAATGTAAAACGCCCCTAATTAATTCAGGATTCATTCCTCTTGTTGTTTTAATGGACGCATTAAGATTGAAGTCTAAGGAAGATTCCATTCTAAGTAAATTACAAAACCCTTATTTTTATGTAAATAATGATCTAATCAAGTTGTAATAAAGTTACATACTTTCGATTTGATCATATTTCTTCTTCTTCTTTCTCCTTTCACTGATAATGGCGTTTATACAAAATCGTTCGTCTATTGGTCCGCCTCCGTATAGAATGGTCTTGGGTATGGCAAGAGATTTGACGAGGTCGCTCCATTGTATCGTTGAGCTATCTCTGGTTCTTCTTCTGGGGGGGAAATACAAGTCTCAAATATAATTAATCTACTTCTTCTTTTTCTTTAGCCTGTTTTTTTTTATTTTTTGTACATAGGCCTCCCGCTTGATGCTCCACAACTCCAAACAAAGATGGATGCAGTGTGCCCAAGACAGGGAGTTGTGGAGGATATTATTTACCTACTAAACAAAAAATAAAAACCAGTGAAATTTTCAGAAGTACTAAAAACAACAATAATAATTATAAATAATATTTTATTATGGAATTGAAAAAGAGTATGTATGAAATAGAAAAATATATAATGCAATGAAAATTGAGGACATAAGCAGAAAATGCAAGATAAGAGTTCGAATCCTGCCTCGACCGATTTCGTTCACCTACAGCACAAGCATTTATGCTTATTTTAGGGAACGTAGGAAGATGTGTATGTACTTGTTTAACTAAGAAATATTCATTTTTCTTAAAAAAAATAATAATAAATATTATAAGTAAAATAATATAATGCCTGGAGGTGGTTTCGACATCTTGAAAAAACGAATGATGAACGACTGACCAAAAAAAATACATAGGCGTAAGAGATGCAGTGAATAGCAGGGGTCGCCCCAAAAAGGGATGGAATGACCATGTGTATAATATTTTGAAAGAAAGAAACATGTATGAGACGATGCATGAATATAAAGGAAGCCAGGAACGTGTGAAAATATAGAGAATTATTGCGCTCGGTTTTCTCTGCTTACCCCGTAAGGGACAGGGCGTGATGATATACATGTATGTATTAAAAACTTATGAAATATTGTGAAAAAATATAGTTTGAATGAAATATTTTGTATAATGTGAATATCTTCAGGAACATTTCAAAAAGATGAGATAGTGAGTCATAAAATATTAATTATTGCAGACTTTTCGCGTGAAAATGATAATAAACAGTTTCAAAATTTTGTTGGAAACTATTATTTAATGTTATTTCGCAATGGTGTGTTAAGCGCATATATTTTTTAATAAGGCACAGCCACCAATAGTGGCGGATTTGTGGTTAAGCGCATATATGAATAAGTATTTATATTGATTCCTTTGTGGTGATAGCCCAGCGGTAAGGTCGTCGCCTCACATGCGTGAGGTCGACGGTTCGAATCCGGGCGGGGCACGCACCTCTGGATTTTTAAAAAAAATCTATGTGCGGATTTATATCACTAGCTATATGTAGCCATGATCCAATTTGTCTGGTTCCCCTTTCTAAGGGTTACGAAGGTCCGATGGCAGTCGCTTCAATGTAATAACCAGACTCGCCAATTCTAGGATCATGGTCAAAGCGTACCCCGATAGAAACGGGATAAAAACGATAAGGGGAAAAAAAAATTTAATTGATTCCTTTATATTTTTTGTACAATTGAACAATGCATTTATCCTAAAAATGTATTTAGTATTGTGGCAACTTGTGTTGACATGAAAAAAATGTTGAAGTGAACGAATTCATCGTTCGCTTCCAATTAAGATCACATTCTTTTCTGATAATCCTGGCTAAAATAAAATGAAATACAAAAACAAGGTATTTTTATAATTTTAAGCATATTTATGACCAAAATATGAAGTCTTATGGAGCTTGACTGTCGTGAACAACTGTCTGTCGGTATTAACTCTACGCAAGACTTCAACGTTGTTCACCATGTCGGTCCAGGATATCCTTAGCATTCTACGATGAATCCACATTTGGAACGCTTCCAAGCGGTTTATGGTATCAACCTTGAGGGTCCATGCCTCAACACCGTAGAGCAGGACCGACCATAGCATTTGATCATCCTTTGGCGTAGTTTCACATTTTGGTCACATAATGAGAGGAGATAAATACTCGATCTTACAGTTGATCATAAAAGGAAAGAGGGGTCATAGAGGGGTCGGCAGGAAGCAGCTATCCTGGCTCCGTCATATTCGGGAGTGGACCAGAATGAGGCGTGTGGAGGACTTGTTCCGCAACGCACACGACAGGGAAAGTTTCTCCCGAGTGATCGTCAACGTAGGAGGGACCCGACAGGACACATAGAGAAAAAGAAGAAGCATATTTACATATATTACTCTCTCAACGGGTATCATTTAGTGAGTGTATACTGTGAGTTTCGTAGTGTTTTGCGTATATACGTTCTAACTACCATAAGTTCGATAGATGCATGTATCTGGCCTCTGTGTGTGATTGGACGTCAAAATAAATCCCAAATGTGTGACCACCCACTCCACAGATGGCAGACCTTGATTGCATATTTAGGCGACTTGTCAATTATATTAATAAGATAAATTGCGCGACCTCTGGGTTGCACTGGGCTAGCAACCCAGAGGTCGCGAGTTCGAATCCTGCCACGACCGATTTATATAAGGATGTATATGTACTTGTTATACAAGGACATATTCATTCTTTAAAAAAAAAAAAAAAAAGAAAAAAAAAAAAAAAATATTATTTATTGCCCAACCGAAAATCAACCTTTCGATAAAAAAAAACTTGATCACCTATGTATGTAGTGTAGCGCCAGAATCACCTCGTTTTCAAGTAGGTAAGATAGAATACCTATATATTTCCCTTTTCACACCAAATTCAATTGAAAATTCTTATATTTCATATGGAAATGAACTCTTATCTATCAGACAAGTTTCGACTCTATGTATCTAAGATGGGGGCGGTGATCATATTGGACCTTTTTGGGATGCTGTACCTACTCTATCGTAAATATTCCAAATCGAAATATTTATCTTAGAAACGTGTCAATCAAGGGCCGCGCCATGAATACTAAATTAAAGGACTTTTCGCTGAAAATTATTAAAGTAAATGACAGTTTTCGTCAAATATTAAAATATCTCTTGATTAAGTAGATATATTTTAGCGTGAGAAAAATATTAAGGATTGTTCGGAAAGTGATCGTACAAAAAATCGGAATGTCGGACACCGTGGCATAATTGGTAAGCCGTTTGCCTCCTGTAGCGGGGTCTCGGGTTCGATTCTCAAAAAAAGAAAAATTAATTTGAGGGGGGACTGCTGCCAACGTACCTATTTTTCAATTTAATATACCATCATTATTCTTATCAAATCGTTTTGAAAAAATAATTTAGATAGTTTGGGTATTAATAAAGAAAAATACATATATCTCTACTTTTTGATAATGTTCTGTATAAATTCTTAAAGAAAATAATGGCATAACCCGATTTCAACGTTTATCTTATATTTTTAATAAAAAATAAAGCGTAGTTCAACTTTTTTTTCAATTAAAGAAGACAAAAATGTCTAGAAAAATATGATGTGACGTTGCATTAATGCTTCAGGTTTAGTAAATAAATCTAAAAAAACATTTATTTTCCATTCAGCACACCATTGCGAAATAAAAGTTTTTTACTCGAACGAACGAACGAATGAATGTTAATTAATGTATATAAGTGAATTTCCAAAAAAATATAATTAAATTCTCAGTTTGGAAAATAACGTTATGACATTCCGAACAACCTATTATTTGTGTTATTCATAATAAGTTATCGACCTTCAAATCAGTTGATTAAACATCCATCACTCTTATATTTTTTTTTCGATTTCTTTCATATTCTTTGAGAAAGGTCATAAATATAATTATTAGTATATTAGTATCAGAAAAGTTAATACTTATTAGGTGAGGGGTACAAAAATCTTGTGTTAGCCAACACTAAACTCTCTACTCCATAGATGATGTACTCTTTGGAGTTATTTCCACCAGAGTAGTTGATAAGTTAGTTAGTACATAACAGATTCAAAGTTAAAACAAGTTGTTTGTGGCCAACACTAAATTTTCTTCTACAGGGCGTCTCAAAATAAAGTTTATATTTAGTGAATCGATTAAAAAAAAGTAAGTCGTGTGTCGAAAAAATGTTTTTTAACTACCAATTAAGTACACAATTTGGGAATTCATTTCTTAAAAATAATATCGTCCAATTGTAGACCCTCGCGTTCGCAGCACTCATTTAATCGAACAGTAAAATTACTTATGACGGCTCGACAGGTGGACTCAGTGATGGCTACCATTTCGTGACGGATATTTTCTTTAAATGCGCCAGGGAAGTCGGTTTATTGGCGTAAACTTTAGATTTAAGATAACCCCATAGGAAAAAGTCCATAGGGGTTTTTCAACTGTCGATTTGTTCAGGAGAACTTTGTTCTCTTAACATATCGACAATGTATCAAGTCAGGATACGCGAGAATTGTATGCAGAGGTCTACTTTTTTCACGGCTTTTCAACTTTCAAAGTCAAAAGTCAAAAAACACCAACTTAGAGGCTTCGCAGCATATATGTTCCATACACGGATTTACTCAGAATTCGGAGAAGAACATTTCGTGTGTCTGTGTGTGTGTGTGTGTGTGTGTATGTGTGTGTGTGTGTGTGTGTGTGTGTGTGTCTGTGTGTGTGTGTCTGTGTGTGTGTGTGTGTGTGTGTCTGTGTGTGTGTGTGTGTGTGTGTGTGTGTCTGTGTGTGTGTGTCCGTCCCCCCTTATAACTTTTGATCCGCTCATTTTACAGAGCCTAAAATTTCAGAATATATAAACAGTTACAGGCCTACAAAACTTTTATACTCGGAATTTTGAATTTTTGTTTCAGTCAGGGGTTATCAACTTTTGAATTTTTATTTTGTTTTTCCATATATCTCAGAAACCATAAAAGCTAGAACGCTGAAAATTGGTATAAAGATAAACAAATACAAAATCTCAAATTATTTTTTTTTTAAATTCCAGGGATTCTCAAACATTTTTAATTAAGAAAAATATTTTTTTTATGATAAATTTATGAGTTTAACTGCCTATATTTCCATTTTTTTTTAAATATCGAAAAAAGCCGAAACACCCCAACTAGATAATTTAATTTTCTAACAAGTTTTAACAAGTAGAAGATCTCAAATTTTTTTAACAATTTTTTTAAAAATTGAATTTAGTGACGACATTGCTTCATACATTTTGTATGGCAGTCGCCTATACACAATATGTAAGATGACTTAATAATTTGATACTTCATCTCCAAACATACATACATACCATCATGCTATTTTCATATTCTGGGTAGGAAAAAAGGACCTTCCTCCATACTATCCTATCTTGACATACATACCTACATATATTGTATAGAAAACAAAATATCTGACAATATTCAATAATTTGTATTTATGGGTTTATAGTTTGGTACATATTCTTCATCTATACATACTATCGCTATCGACAGTTGGATCTCATGTGTTACATGCAACTAGTTATATTTTTAATCTACTGCAGATAATACAAAATTTAATTGTACACCACACACTATATTATACAAAAAAACTAACGATATCTCGATAAAATTTATAATATTGACTCCATACAATGATGCCTACCTGAAAATGACGAAAAGCATTTGCTTTTATACTTTTTAAATAAATAATATGTTTCAAATTTTAACAATAAAAAATATATGCTTTCATTGAAATGAAAAAAATACCCATGCTTGAAAATTGTGAAATGGATCCGGTTGGTTGGAAGACGCCAGCCAGCGTATAATAAATGTATAGGTACCTATATATTATAATAATAAAAATAAACACTTTCTTGCAGCCTACGCAAGTGGTGAGTTTATTGCCATTTGGCGTTTCGTCCAACTAACCAGTGTTTCGAAATAATATAAGCGTGAGAAATGAATTTGAATAAATTTCTCCTCTGCTGGGAATCGAACCCAGGACGCCCGCACAGAAACCAAACGGCTCATCAACTGTGCCACGGCGGTCAGCGGTTACATTAATTACAAAAAATAAATTACTCTCCACTATTCAATATTAATGTGGAACAAAAATATTTTATTAATTACTACCAATGACATTTTATATTATATAGACACGTTATATGCGAACAAAACGCACTACAAAAACGGTACAGCTTAACGAATTATTACAATTTCACCAAGAAAGAGCACACGCGACAGAGTAGGTACTTTAAGTAAGAGAGATAGAGAGAGATCATTAAATAATAAACACTGCAGATATATTTTCTCTTTTACTCCAGTGCAATCACATTATAATTATCTCTCACACCAAGAATGACTGTGAAAGAGACGATCCTATATTAAGTTATATCTGTGTAATGAAGCGAATGAAACAACAGAATACCTCTGCTTATATACAAGCAAATATGTATGTCTTAACTTCTCTCATCAAGTATCACGTTCACTTAAAATAAATATAACGATCGAAAAATCCATATAAATATAATAGATAAAGAATAAATCGTTTGGTGGATGCAGAACTATTATTAGTCGCATTTTTAACGACTAGTTGCATGTAACACGTGAGATCCAACTGTCGATGGCGATAGTATGCATAATCAAAGAATACGTACCAAACTATAAACAACGCAAATTATTAAATATTTTATATTCTATATAAAACATGTAGGTATGTTTGACAGGATAGGATAGTATGGAGGTCAGTCTGTTTTTCCTACACAGAATATGAAAACAGTATGATGGTATGTATGTATGTTTGGAGATTTAAGTATCAAACTATTATGTCTTCTTACATATTGTGTATAGGCGACTACCATACAAATTGTATGAAGTGATGTCGTCACTAAATTCAATTTTTATAAAAATTGTTAAAAAAAAATTGAGATGTGCTAATACAATGTTAACATTTTTTATATAAAATTAAATTATCTAGTTAGGGTGTTTCGGGTTTTTTCGATATTTTAAAAAAAAAATGGAAATATAGGCAGTTAAACTCATAAATTTATCATAAAAAAAATATTGTTCTTAATAAAAAATGTTTAAGAATCCCTGGAATTCTTAAAAAAAAAACTTATTTGAGATTTTGTATTTGTCTATGTTTATACCAATTTTCAGCGTTCTAGCTTTTACGGTTTCTGAGATATATGGAAAAATAAAGTAAAAATTCAAAAGTTGATAACCCCTGACTGAAACAAAAATTCACAATTCTATAGTATAAAAGTTTTGTAGGCCTACAACTGTTTATATATTCTGAAAATTTGGGCTCTGTATATTGAGCGGATCAAAAGTTATTAGGGACACACACACACACACAGACACACACACACAAAACTCACATAAAATGTTCTACTCCGGATTCTGAGTAAATCCATGTATGGGAACATATATGCTGCGAGGCCTCTAGTTGGTGTTATTAGCATGCAAAAAGTCCACTACACCATACAAAATTTTCCTTCATACACGCATCTTGGCTTAATAATGTCGATTCATTAAGAGAATTGAATTCTCATGAACGAATCGACAGTTGGAAAATCACTTTTTCATGTAAATATGTTCGCAAACGTAGAATTTACGCTGTGCATAAATATCATAAGTGTATTCCAAATATATTTTTCATAATTCTTAATTGTGCAGAAGTATTATGAGTAAAATATGGTAAAATGAAAACTTTAAATGACTCTCCTGAACATTTTAGTAAAATGCAGTTATAATAGTTCTGCATCCACCCAACGAAATATGCAGCATACATATACTGATATATCTGGTCGTTCCTTCATGGTTTTTATATGTTTTCATCATACAAGATGGCATTGTGACTACGACAATACATCCAAACACTGTAACATCTTGTGTGCAATAAAATGAGGTAAGAATTAAGTGAGACGTGTGCCTTATTTTTTATTTACCAAATTTAAAAACTAATAATTACGTATCTATTATTTTTATATATCATTGGTTATTACCGATAATGTGGAGTCGTTAATATATAAGTTATTTACTTTTTCAATTTTATCGAGAGAACTCTGTCGGACTTCTAATAGAAGCTAGTAAGACCGTCTTCTAGAAGTACGTATAATATTTCCTTGTATAAAGATGTAATGAATAGAATTGAGTAGAAGGGATATTTCCAAGGAGAACTGTTCACATTTCAATTGGCTCTGAAGCATGAAAAGAATTTCATTATCAACTGAATGAGGTGTATTATAGTGATATGAAAATGGTTACTTTTCTTACGTTTACTAAACATTTCACTGTCTCTAACGTTAATGTCGTTTCATTACTAAATTTGGTATGATTTTATTTATTTTTTTAATTAATAAATACTTACAAATTTTCGTTCATTCTCAAATTATTGGTGAAATATCTCAGTCGGAATTTCTAATCTAGTGAAATATTCTATACGAAATTTGAAGAATTTGTCTTAAAAAATGTGTTTATATACATACTTAAAATAGAATTAGTACCTATCGGAAAAGAAAGAAAAAACGAAATAAACTTAAATAAGACCATGATCTACATCCGATCTTTCAACAAAATTGAATTTCAATCGAATATCATACAAATAAATAAAATAAAAATAGGGATACCCTTTTCAAAGTTTTCTTCACTTTGGAATGTTACTGTCAGAAATAAACTTAAGGAAATTCATAAATAAAATACTCCTATTTATATGCAATAAGTATAACTGTATTGTTTAATTTGCATGATATAAAAACATGTTCAATTTTGTCAAAATGTCAAATTAATCTAAAAAGTTTGATTTTTAAAATTCTGCCGTAGTAAATATAAAAATATCACGCTTTATACTATGTATAACGCAATTTTCAACACTTTTAAGGCTGATATCTCCGAAAGCCATCACTACTCAAGTATTTTTACTGCCCAATTGTTTTATGCTAACGTGGTATATGATAACAGAAAAAAAAATCATTCATTTTACTAAGGCTAAAGTATAAAAAAAACGTTTTCTTTTATTTTTTTTTAAGTTTTTATATTTTTTTATATATCTTATTCACATAACTTACGTGTCATATAAACAATTTGCTTTACCAAATGAATATAGTTGGTTGGAATATATTGCCATTTGGCAATAATAAGCCCGCCTTTTGTTTTGAATAAATAAATAAAATTATAAATTCTAAATTAATTTATATTTTTAATAAATAAAAATAAACACACTTGTTTAAAATTAATTCCACTATTTATTTGAGGACTACAACCTACGACCGGTTTCGTGCTAAGCACATTTTCGAGTAGACTACTTGAAAATGTGCTTAGCACGAAACCGGCGTAGGTTGTAGTCCTCAAATAAATAGTGGAATTAATTTTAAACAAGTGTTTTTATTTTTATTTATTAAAAATATAAATTAATTTAAATGGAATTCCATCAAGAACTGACGATCAAAAAGTTGAATCTAATTATAATTTCTGTATGGGCCACTATACAAAATGACGTACCTAAGTCTAGAATCGCGAGATCTTACACTATTAGATATCACATTTTTTTTTCGAGTTATATACTAAACGCTTGGTTATGGAATAAGTACTAATGAAAAAAAAAATAGTATTACTAAATTTGCAATACACAATGAAAATTGGTTGTACTTGTATCTCCTTTATGAAAAGCATTTCTTTGCCGACACGGTTTGTTGACGCTATGAAAAGGAACTTTACTCCAGTGTTATTCCTGTATCGTCCGCTATACGAACGATAATATTTTCAGTACACAAAAATATATCTTCAAACAGTATACTCTCTTGATACGTTCCCCTCACTTTTAGGGTGGTTCTCCAAGGAATATGATTACCCTCAGGTTCAGGGAGGGCAATACCATCCAGGATGAACCAGTAGTTGAACCTCGGTGAACTCGGTTATGGAGTCAATTCACGGGTTACGTCAACTATTAAAGTAAAACGTAAAATTTGAGAGGATTCAAAACGATTGAAATGTTTGAAAAATCAGTGTTGTAATCTATGAGATTATGAGATGTATACGCAGCTTAGAAAATTGACAACATGTATACATATTTTCTCAAGTATTATCGTCATAAGATGTAATATTTATAATATGTACATACATACATACCATCACGCCATGTCCCTCACGGGGTAGGCAGAGAGAACCGAACGCCACATTTTTCTATCTTGACACACATTCATCGCCTCATCAACATTCATACATCGTCTTATACATGTTCGTCTGTTGTTCATGCTTCTTACATTTCCATCTTTCAAAATATCGTTTACATGGTCGTAACATCCTTTTCTTGGGCGCCCGCGACCTCTTATTCCGTTCCTGTCAGCTTTGTATATTTTCTTCGTCAGGCGTTCTTCGTTCATTCTCCCCAAGTGGCCAAACCATCTCAATGTGTTAACTTTCATTCTGTTAATTACATCTTTCTTTATCTTACATTCTTTCCTTGTATCTTCATTCCGAACTCTATCATACATCGTTCTGTTACAATCGAATATTTTTATTATTGCATATGCGCAAACATTGGATTTTTTTCCCTGTCGGGAGTTAACAGATTTTTAATTATCTCAATAGAGACGAAGTTGGGATATTTATTGTAGGAGAACCGGGAAATCAAGGCACCTACAGGGCTTACGACCTGTCATCGGCTGGTTTACGTGATCACTTTATGCGCTTGCGCAACGTTCACCAATTATGCCTTTTTAATGAGATCCCTATCAATTCAATTTTGAAAGTTCAATAGATGGCGTTACAACAAAATAAATAAAAAATAATAAGATGTTGTTCATAATTTCACCCATAGATGGCTGTAGTTAAAATTCCTTATTTTCAAGCGAAAAGAATTTCAGTATTACAATCTGTTATCTGTTAAATCTGTTAACTCCCGACAGGGAAAAAATCCAATGTTTGCGCATATTAACCTACTTTCCTTAAACATTCATCCCTTCCTTATCAACGCTTTCCTATATCCATTACCCTTCCCTTTCCCCCACATACACTCTCCATCTTACAATGACTACCCAACATTAATAATGTATAATAATTTAAATATATGAAACTTTATAATTGGCTATTTATTTTGTATTCTCATTTGAAATTAAGTATTATAAATGTATAGCTGTTAAGTTTCCAAACAAATGAAAAATAAAAATAAAAATAAAATAAAAATATGCAATAATAAAAATATTCGATTACTTACACATTGGTTCAAGTAGGTAAATAAGACAAAAATGACCTTATAAGTCTGGCGCAATTCAGGGGTGACTTCTATGCGAAAAATGCATTGTCACCTCAGATATAAGAATTGTAGCTTTCATTATTTACAAAAAACCAATTCTCTCAATAGATGGCGTTACAACAAAATAAAAAAAAAGTTCTGTTACAAATTCTTCTAAGCGATCTCATTTCAACTGCATTTATTCTGCTTTCGTGCGACTTCTGCCATGTCCAGGTCTCACTTGCATACGTCAAGGTTGGCACTACGATTGCGTTATGAATGGCAACTTTAGCGTCTCTTGATATGTTGCGATCATTCATAACTGGTCTAAGTGCTCCATTCACTCTGTTTCCTGCCATAACGCTTCTTTCAATATCCTTATCAGGCCGTCCATTCCGTTGGAACATACTACCCAGATAGACATACTCGTCGACTTGTTCAAGCCATTCATTCTCTACTTTTATTTGACACACTGTTATGCTTTCACTCTTTTCAAAGACCATTACCTTTGATTTGCTGGCATTCATTTTAAGTCCGTTTTCTATGCATCCTTCTAAGTCCGTTTTCTATGCATCCTTCATATACCATACTTACAAGATACTGTAACTCTTCCATACTTTCTGCTAACAATACTTTGTCGTCTGCATACATCAGATCACGTACTGTTACAGTACTCAGTTTCAGACTCATTTATAATACTGCTAATTAAAATAATTTTTTATTTATTTATTTATTTATAATAAATATGACATTGTACATTAAGAGGTTTGACATCAATATTAAAGGTATATATAAAAAAAAAATATTATGTTTATATTTGAGACAGAGACAATGGAAGGGTACACAGACACATCCAGACCATTGACACTCTCTTGCGCTTTGTTGTCAATTAGAGGTTTTGCTCTCCAATATGCTAGGGATAATCCCTGTGTTATATTGGATGCAGTCTTTGGTTTTGTAAGTTAAACAACATTATTTTAAAGTGGATTTAGCACAATTGATCATACACTTCCTAACATACATGCACAGGCACTCTCCATACACACGTAATATACTGAACCATATAAAATACACACACAGCACACACACACAAACACACACACACACACACACACACACACACACACACACACACACACACACACACACACACACACACACACACACACATACATACAGTAAAAAAACAATATGTTAAAGAAATGAGAAAGAAGTTACTGTGGTGGGTTTGATTCGATGATCCATAGGGTTATTTCCCTTTTGAACCTTTGGTAGTTATTGATATTTTTAATAGAATCTGGGATGGTATTGTAAATAGTGGGAGCTTGATATGAATAGTGTCGCTGAGCAAGGCTAGTGTTTGGATGAGGTATATGGTAGTTTAAGTGAGATGACGTACGTGTAGATCTTGTTTGTTGTGATCGTGTTTTATCGGTGTCTTTAAATGTAAAGTAGCAAATAAGGCATTTAGTGTAGAGTTGATGTAGAGTTAGGACTTTGAAGTTTTCAAAAAGGTTTCGAGTAGGGAATCTTATAGGGCGGGACAAAATAATTTTGATTACAAGTTTTTGACACTTGTAAAGGGAATTTAATATTGAATTTGCGCAGTTGCCCCAAATAAGAATGCCATAAGTAATGATGGATTGACATAGTGCGTAGTAAATAGTTTTGATAGTTCGATGGTCGACAATATTTCTTATACTCCTGAAGATATATACCAACTGACGTGTTCTTTTAGTGACATGTTCTATATGTTTATCCCATCTAAGTGATGAGTCTATAGTTACTCCCAAACATTTGATAGAGTCTGCTCTCTCCAGAGGTAAACAGTGACAAGGTACACCATTATGACAGTCATGAATAGTTAGTGTATGATTGGCCGATAGTAGAGGTCTATTTTTTATGCCAAAGGTAAGATATTTGGTCTTTGTCACGTTAAGGGTCAAAAGGTTATACTCTAGCCAAGTTTTTACTTTAAAAACCTCTCTTTGCGCAATAGTAAAGACATTATCCCAAGTATCTCCGTGAAAAATCAATGAAGTGTCATCAGCAAATGAAATAATCCTTCCCTCAATTTCCATATCGCATAATTGATTTATGTAAATGAGGAATAGGAAAGGACCCAAAACACTGCCCTGTGGAACTCCATAGTTAATAAAAATATATTATTTTGTTTTCTTGATAACTCCCTGAATCAGAGACGATATGATTTGTTTTCCCACTATATTAAACCACACAGAAAAAAATATTATGACAAACAAACTGGCTACCTGCGTTTTAACCAAAACTTTGTTATTAGTAATAAAGGTCTCATCTCCCTATATTAGATATGTATACTACAGACAATTGGGACAACTGATAATTCATATTATGAAAGATTGTAAGTACTCTCTCTGATACTTATTTTTTTAACTTAATTTTTTACATAGTATTTTTTCAATAATTATTATATTCAATTCACCCGTAATAAGAATGAAGAGGAGAGTCCGCGATACGTCAGACCACGGTGACTGGAGAAATTCCGTATGAATTGCAAAGGTGGGGATAACTATTTATAACCTCCGCTTGTGTTGGTAGCAATGACATGTCAGTAGAGATATGAGAAAAAACCAAATCTTTTGTAGTCACTGTAGCTCGGTTAATTTTAACATGAAATTTGTTTATTATTAACAAAAAATTATGGATGTATTTAGAATCAGCGAGCGTCATATTAAGAGAGATACTCATCCTTCTTAATAAAATCCAGATAACATTCAGATCAAAACAATAAATAAAATTTAAAAACAAAACATTTTTGCAAAAAGCAAAACTTTTATTCGTCCATATACCAACCTATGTTAATCAGAGACATCAATTTATATTTTCCTTAAAATCATAATTGAGTCGTTGAAATTTTCAAGAGATGGTAATAAAATTGAGAGGCAGATTCCTTTTAATATTTTCAATGTGGGTCCCAAATAAGATAAAGTATTTTCGCGTAATCAAAACTTTCGCATGCTTTTTCATCATTTTTTTGTTGCCAATAATATGAGAAATTCCAAAGTACCTATAAAAGGTTTTACTATATTTATACTTTGCAGAAATTTCAATATTTTACAAACTTGCTGGAGCAACATTTTCTCCGATACAAAATTTATTTTATTATTACATAGTTATATTGAAAATTCTTGTCGGTATTATTATTAAATTCGATCGTTCTTTACGAAAAACTTTGATATCTAAAAAGTGGGTTCGAATATCTGAAGACTTCATATAATTTCTTCATGGAGACAGACGAAATGCTAAGAATATACCCCAAATGTTTTTTTCATATGAATGTACAATGTACATATTATACAGACCTTTGTAATTAATCGACGCTTTTGAAATGTGGTGCTGGAGACGTATGCTTCTAATTTCCTGGATAGCGAGAAGGACAAATATATCCATCATTAAGGAGCTGAAGATAGAGGATAGATTATCCGCCAGATGTTTCAAGCGCATCCTTTATTTTTTGGCATGGTTGCGAAAGTCAAGGCATAAGTGACACGCAACACTATTTCGAAAAACAATTGATTTTATTAGTTGATTCAAATCAGAGTATATCCCTGTACTAATATTGGTTTGCATATATATGTTAGGTCACTCACATTCTTTCGCTTGGTGAGCTCTATCGATCGACTGGAAAATGTCATTCAGACCAAATTTTCTATAGTTCGTAGGTAGGTATGAATTTCATTTTGTATCATGGATAATATTATATTTTTTGGTAAATACGAGTATATAAGGTTGGGGAAAAAGTTTCTTCGCATTTGATATGAAAACTCAGACATTTTCTTTTCAAAGTTCATTGGCATTTGACTAAAGTATATAAAGTCATAGCACAAAATGGCACATATTATGTGACATTTTGTTCAGTGACTTTCAGCCATCTTATAGGTTGTGACGTGATCCCGTTGCTGTAGAAATTTTGGCACTTCTGATCAAAAAAAGGCGACAAGTAATTTTGGCAGTTCTCTCTTGATGTTAACCTGACCCTGCCTAAAGAATCCTGACGAGACCGAAACAGGGGGAAATCTGAAGGTGCAAGGTCATGGCTATATAGCGGATGCATTAACACCTCCCAGACAGCCTCGCTTAATTTTTGCTGAATGGCTAAAACTGTGTTATCGTGATGAAAGACCAAACTCTTTCTATGAATCAATTCCGGCCACTTTCTCTCAAATCCTTGCTTTAATCTTATCAGTTGTTGGCAGTAAAGATTCGAATCGATGGTTCTGCCTAGCGGCAAAAGCTCATATTGAACAATGCCCTTCCAATCCCACCATACACACAGCATCACTTTATTGCCAGTTCACCCGGGTTTTGTCACAGTCTGTGAAGCCTTACCAACCTTTTTCGCACGTTCTTGTCGTACGTAATCCACTTCCATCACCAGTTATCAATATTTTGAAAACTGTTCGGTGTCATTACGTCTCAATAAAGAATCGCAAATAAGTACACTGTTCATTAGGTTTCCTTCAGTGAGCTCATGTGGTACCGAAATATCGATCTTTTTTGTACCCAGCTTTTTTCAAATGGGTCTAAACTATTTTGTGAACTATTTCCAGTTCTTCGGCTATGTCGTAACTACTGATATGCCGATCTTGCTCCACTTTTTCAAAAATGGTGTCCATTTTATCCGCAACAGGGCGACCAGAGCGAGGTGCATCTTTGACATCAAAATTCCCAGATTGAAAACGCTTAAACGAACTTAGTGCTACACTGCATTAGGTCCATAAACGTCACAATTTGTTTTCGCGGCTTGCGTTGCATTTTTTCCCTTTTTTGTAAGAAAATTTCAAAATGTATCGAATTTCTTCATTAGGTTCACTTATTTTGACAGAAACAAAACAAATTAATAGCTAGAAACAACATTATACTAATTTGGTTCTTTTTTTGAAATTTAACCTTTTTAATGACATTAAAACCAGCCAGATACAAATGGTACACCCAAAGATATTTCATTACAAGTTTATATATACTATATGCGAAAATACTTTCTATCCGACCTATTATGTTTGTATAAGTCTGGTCCTGATTCTGTCAAAATAATATGTCACAAAAGTAAACATACGATCCTACAGTATTGATATTTCATCCCTCATGTCAAAATATTATTAAAATAAAAATAAAAAAATATCACAAAAAACAACAGATGCTCATCTTAAAGGACGCCAAAATATTTTAATATTATCTTTTTATTTACATAATATAGACTGTGTAAACGATAGACATTTTTTTAATGTACATTATATAACAAACGATATAATAAAAATTAATATACAATTATTATTACTATTTCCATGTAACACATGAGACCTTATACATTTTATGCATATGACTCACCGGGCATTTGCAAACGGCATTTGCGAACGGAAAAAAATAAACTATCGATAAGAATTAAATTTATTTAGATTATTTGAATCATTAAACAAGCATAAAAATATAAATACTGTTAATTTAGAAAGTTTTAACTTGCTTAAAAAAATTACAAAAAAGGCGCGATTTTTGAAAATTTTCAAAACTTTAGGTACGATGCGCGAACGGAAGATGTTAACCGATTTTAAAAAAATTTATGGCGTTTTTCTTCACATTACAATAGGCAACTTTTCCGCACTAAAGCGTTTCGAAATAAAAAAAAACTTTTTTTCGACCCACCCTACTTCCCACACCTCTGAAGCTGAACTATGTGTTATGTTACCATTTCTCGAACAACTGTAGTTTTGAAAAATGAAGTGTCAAAATATTAGGTATTATTTTCATATTTCACATGTCCTGTAGGTACGAGACGGAATAATATGTAGTCGAGTATTATGTAATTTCACATGTGAAATCATTTCACGCTTCCGCTTTTAAGAATTTTATGATTGTACATACATAGCAGATCTCACACACTCCGATCATTTCACAAATATAATCAAATCTAATGTTTAGTTATTTATGTAACAACAATTTCAAACCTTCATTTTCAGTTGTAAGTACATTGATTTTTTTCGACAATAGTAACAAAATTTCATGTTAAAATTAATCGAACAAAATTGACTACAAAACATTTGATTTTGTGCAACAAAAGTGTTGTGCAAACAGCCAAAGAGTACAGTCAAAAATAAATAAACCTTTATTACTGATAACAAAGGTTTGGCTAAAATGCAGGTAGCCAGTTCGGCTATCGTAATATTTTTTTTCAGTGTAAATGAATTGGTAGATACGTACCTACATAAGGAAAAAATATATAAATGGATAGGTATTATTTTTATTTTTTAAAGGTTGACAATCCCTGAATGCATTTTTATGAAGCATGCATACATACATACCATCACGCCATGTCCCTCACGGGGTAGGCAGAGAGAACCGAACGCCACTTACTTCTATCTTGACATATATTCATCGCCTCGTCAACATTCATACATCGTCTTATACATGTTCGTCTGTTATTCACGCTTCTAACATTTCCGTCTTTCAAAATACCGTTCACATGGACGTGCCATCCTTTCCTTGGGCGGCCCCGACCTCTCATTCCATTCCTGTCCGCAATGTATATTTTCTTCAATGTATATTTTCAATGCATTTGTTTATTATGAAGCAAACATATTTATTTATTTTATATTACTTCTCGGGAAACTAACAGGTGCTTTGTTAAATAAAAATAAAAATATATAAATTATTAATTTAACACGCACCCAATAACAAGTTGCCACATTCTGTAGACTTACGATATCAATCGTCTCGCAGATCCAGACTGAAATACAATTAAAAACTGTGTCTCCACCAGGAATCGAACCCGGTACCTTTGATTCAGCAGTCAGATACCCAACCAACTGAGCCACGAAGGCCGACAAAACATATTCTTTAAACATAAATTATAAGTTTTTTTTTTGGGTTCACGGCAATCCAAAATTTTGTGTTTATTTAAATAATATTTCGTATCGACATTTAGCTAAGGCGCTTCGCATGTGCCTATTTCTTTCTATTATAATATCTCAGCTATATTTTTTTATTTCTATAAAAAATTTCAAATCAATTGACCGTGAGATATTTCATGAAATACTCGAGTCATTCTTTTTTATCTGTGGCTATGTTCAAGTCAATGATTAATGTCAAAACCATCTGTAAATTTTGACATTGAAGAAGGTAAACGGACATTCAATAAATGGGGATAGGCCCGTTATACACTTCAATTGTAACATTCTTGACTAAGGGAAAATACATTGGGAAATTGTGTAAGTTTGGATTACGTGATCTTCAAAATAACTTTATTCACTTTATAATATTTACGCTGACCGCCCCCGAGGCATAGTGTTAAGACTTGACTTCTGGTCTAGGTAATATAATTTATTCTAAGCAAAAAAAATATTATTGCTATCAGAGTTAGGTTTGTGGCATTGTGGGTAGAATGAAGATAAATGCTCATGTGGAGAAAAGTAAACGATAAAAAGCCTGAGCTATTATTGATATATTTTAAAGCTTCATTCATGTGTTCTGTTGGTGTCTTTAGTTAATAAATAAAAAAATGAATGCCACCTTTCGAGTGAGTTAATTTTAGCAAAGAACCTTCAACCCCTTTTCTCACCCTTTTTTGCTCTCCCCATTTCGCCAAGGGATCAAAAACAATTATTTTTGTTTAAACGGATTATTTTTTATGTAAATTTGACGCCTCTCTCGGGCACTGGGTGTTTACGGCGGTATCAACACTATATATGCACCTAAAGTAAACACGGGCAGGAAAACAATAGACTGATGTGGATATTTTCGTGGTAATAGAGGACCGTGGAACGGTGTTTGTATTTTTACTGTCTGGTAATTTATGCAAAATAGGTATTTATGGACCTATCGTGGAATGATTACATGAAAATTCTTCGAAACATAATTGTTCGAATGCGCAATTGTACGAATAACAATTTTTCGAAAATCATTTATCAGAATGACAATTGTCCGAAAGCATATTATACCAATTGACCGAATTTAATATATTTTTGTGTTATTATGTTGCCTTCTTTGATATATTTGTTGCCAGTACAATATATTCGATGAAGACTATTATTACTTGTTATATTATTGTTGGGTACGTATTTTTGCACATTTTTAATAACTGATGTTTGACAACGCGGTGCGTCGCCATGTTGTTTATTCCATAGATTTTTATTATACATAATATACTATGTAGATGTAGTAGGTACTCCGTGCAAAAAGTGAGTCATGAACTATCGCGCGTTTTACGTTTTGGTTGGCAACATATATCAGTTTTCCTTACATTTCAATACATCCTAAATAACTTTTCTCTAAATCTTAATTAACAAAGTGTTTTTTACGACAAATAAATCCGAAAACAATTCACATTAGTCGTTATTCTCTATGGAAAAACGATGTACTAAAACGTCAAAAATCCCCCGAAAAAAAATGCCTCACTTCGATTCATACAAAATTTGCTAACTACGACATCTAGTATATTATAATAAAAATCTATGGTTTATTCCTCTCACAATACTACCAACATGACGTCATAAAAATTAGAACAATTGTAATTTCTGATAATTGTGTGTTCGGAAAATTGTTTTTCGAAAAAATGTGATTCGAATAATTGCCATTCGTAAAATTGATTTTCGTAAAATTGAGCATTCGAATAATTGTTTTTCGAATAATTTTCCTGTCACCTCGTGGAATACCTGTTGTATCTTGAAGAGAATATGTAACTTGGAAAATTTATTATTGTGGCGACGTCATTTGTCGGATGGTCTCGCATCACATTCAGATTAACGAAGATGGCCGAAGGAAATCAGTTCCTGAACCGAATATGCAGCGCCGTTTACCATTCGCCCTGTAGATGGCAGGTCGTAAGCCCTGTAGGTACCTCGAGTTCCTGGTTCTACTATAATATTCGAACTTCGTCTCTATTGAGATGGTAAAAATTTGCCAAAAAAATATCATTTGACTCCCGACAGGAAAAAGGAATACAGCGTTTGCGTATATGCAACCTTTAAATATTCGATTATACATTTAAGAAACTTCGAAAATACTTTTTCGGTATCAACACCTGGGCAAATGCTTAGAAGCTGCAGCATGTTTAAATCATACTTTGGAGCACATCGACCTATAGGCGCTTGGTTCTTTAATCAAATACGTATATAAGGCAGATAAAATAAGCAACCCGTTTGATTCCTTTCAATTCTCGTAGAGAAATATTAAACTGTTCAGTGAAGGGAGCCATTTTAAGTGCATATAGTCCTGGGATCCTGAAATTACAGTCGTTTCAAGACCAATCTCGTAAGAACATGAGTGAAAATTGCAATAACTTTTTTCAGTCTTCTGTTATGTAGATGAAATCAGTCTTAAAGACATTTTGGATGTATTTTTTATTTGTTGTTCTTCTACAATGCTTTGAACGGAACTTTCCTTATGTAGCATTGTCATATTTGACTTCTTACCGCGTGATATTTAGAGGCTATGAAACTTTAGAATACTCTCCATGTCAGGGTTACATACTTGATGATGATGTACTATAGCACTCCTCAAACACTTGTTCCAATATTAGTTCATTGGCGAGATGACAGAAAGATAACCACAAAAATGTCCATATTCCCTTTCAATTCTGATACATGTCCCATGGAGTATCATAATATCTGTAGTATCATATGTATATATTATTATCATACAGCTTTAATTGGTTCAAAAGATTATGAGCTCATAAGTGATTATTTTATTTATTTTATTTTTATTTTATTTTACTAAGGAGAGCACACAGTACATGCATACAATTATTAAAATTAAATAAATAAAAATACAAAAATAACATGTACCTCTTACGTACTATACCTAATATCAAAATAATACAACAAAAAAGTGTGAATTAGTGTGTGATTATGGGCTCATAAATGATGACGATGATGAGTACAAAATACTACAGCATTAGACATTTTCCTATATTGAAAAGAAATTATCAAAGTGTGCGACCTTAAATATAATGAAAATTTACCTTGCAATTAACTCATTGGCCGATTGTATTAAACTACAAGAGGACCTTGACAGGCTATACACTTACTGTGCATTAAATAAACTAATACTTAATATATCGAAATGTAACAAAATAACATTTACTCTCAATATAAACAAAACAAATTTCACATATACCTTTAACAACTCTGACATAAAGGAAGTCAATTATATAAGAGACCTAGGTGTGATACTTGACTCTAAATTAAATTACATAAATAATATTGATAATATCATAAATAAAGCAAATAAGATGTTAGGATTTATTATTCGCACATGCCGGCCATTCAGTAACATTAAAACCTTATACACTTTATACACTACATACATACGCCCTCAGCTAGAATTCTGTACTCAAATTTGGTCTCCTTTCTACGCAGTACACATCACAAGAATCGAGAAAGTTCAACAAAAATTCATAAACTATATAAATCATAAATTTCACCTTAACTTCAATAGTTATCAACAGTCACTTAAATACCATAGTTTTGATACGCTTGAATCTAGGAGAGTCTTACACGACCAATCGCTGCTGCATAAAATTTTGAACAATGCCATAGACTCGCCTGAACTTGTCAACCTAGTAGGTATCCATGTTCCAGGTAGAATGGTTCGTAGACCTCAATTACTTCATATTCCAACAAGTAGAACGAATATCAGGAAAAATTCAACAATTACACGCATATGCAACCAATATAACAATACATTCTCAGCTGAGATAGACATATTCAACGCGAAATATTACAGATTTAGACATGATGTTCTGAAGGTGATGCGCGACCAATATCCCTCTGTCCTGTCCTAGTCTCCCTTCTCTCATTTCTCTTCTCTTCCCTAGTTGTTGTATATGTGTGTATATATGTGTACTTATATATTTATGTGTGTGTGTGTGTGTGACGGTGTGTATTAGGGTGTGTGTGAGGGTGTGTATGAATCTGTGTACATGAATTATTTTTGGCTTGTAAACTGTTATTTGTTTTTTTTATATTATGTTGATGGAATGCTTTTTTTTGGCTCTAACAATGTAAAAATAATTTTGTATCATTAAACTGTAAATGAGCTGTAGCTTACCAAAGAAAATAAATAAATAAATAAATAATCCAGTCTTATTGAAATTTGGCATTTACCTACATCTTACACATCACAGACACTCGTGGTGTTAGCAAATATCACATGTTTGGGAAAATAAAACACCTAAAAATAATAAATACATGATCAAAATATCAAATCAACCCTCCAAGCAGAGTCTGTTGCAGGCTCTAAAATAAAAATGTGGATATTCTCTTCAATGATTTCTTCAAGATAAAATGTAACTGTCAAAAGAAATTCATAAAAATACTCCTGTTTTATGCAATGAGTATAGCACTTAACTTTATATGAAACACAAAGATTGATGAATTATATAAAAAATACTCCTGTTTTATGCAATGAGTATTGCACTTAACTTTGTATGAAATACAAAATTGATTAATTGTATAAAAGGGAAGTGGCCATTTTGGATTTTTGAGTGACAGACGCGTTACTTTTTCTCCGGTCAATTAAATCAAAACGAGCGATTTATAGTGGAGTTTACTATCTAAATATCATTTATTTTTGTTAACAGTTACATTGTGAATAATGTGTTTTTAGTTTTTGTTTCAATTTAGTTAATTTAATATAGTTATTTTGTGTTTTTTTTTCTACAACGATACCGGTGAGTTCGTTCCATTTTATTTGATTAATTTTTTGCTTTGTACGTAGGTAGGAGTTTAATTCTTATTAGCGGTGAAGCGACAGCGACACCAACCGTATGTAGTGATGAACGAACGAGGGATGGAAGAGGAAGGGGGCGGTAGGCCCCCTCCCGCACCTGACAACAATGTTATTAATAAGCAGTTATTCGTTTCAACATCAAATAAAACTAAAGCCCAGTCCACACCACCGCAAACCGATAGAGATACTAACACGATTCTATCAACAAAACGTTTCAAACCGAACGACACAACAATAGAAACGCGTGTTAGCATACTTTTATACCGATACAACGAATGTTCTTTGCCGCCGTATATCGTTCATGTACAAAAAAAAGTATCGGGAGAAAATCAAATTATGAATGCAGTTTCTTTCGGCTCATTCATTTATAAACATAAATTCACTGATATAAAAAAATAAAACCCCTAGGAAAACGTTTAATATCCATAGAATTCAACAATTATTTGACTGCGAATTCAATTTTGAACAACAAAATTTTAGAAGAAAAAAATTACATAACATTTATTCCATCGTTTCATGTGACTCGTCTGGGAGTGGTAAAGGATATTCCTACATCATTTTCGGACGATGAAATCATCCAAAACTTGGAGGTTCCCCCAGGATTTGGAAAGGCTTTGAAAATCCGTAGACTGAATTACAGAGACCGTAGGGCCAAAACTCCAACATGGAGACCATCGCAGACAGTTGTAGTAACGTTTGAGGGACAGAGACTCCCTTCTCATGTGTATCTATTTTATAATCGTCTTCCCGTAGACACATATATCTTTCCAACGATACAATGCCATAAGTGCCTGAGATTTGGACACACAAAAATCAATTGCAAATCTAGTATTGCTAGATGTTATAAATGTCGTTCCCAGCATCTCGGTGAGACTTGCACAGAAAATATTGAAAATTTAATTTGCGCTAACTGTACGGGTAACCATTCAGCCCTGGATATCAACTGCCCGGAGTTGACGCGCCAAAAAAATATAAAAAAAGTGATGGCGGAAAATTCTGTATCTTATATTGAGGCATCAAGCATGTTCCCACCGGCGAAAATCACATATTCAGAAAAAACAAAAATTATTCCTAGTGCTGAAAACCAAACCCATTCTAGGCTAAAATGGAGACAAATATCTCATGTAAGTAAAACGCCTCATTCAAAAACTAACGCTTTATCAATAAACGAAAAAAAACACTTAGACTCCATACTGATAGCCCCAAATGGAAACTACCCTTCTCCAAATAATGGTTGTGCCCTTCCTCACAATACAAGCAACTCTGACCCCATGAACAACCGCAAAGAAATTATCCTTAACTGCATATATAACATGTTAAACGAACTACTTACTACTGGAAACTATGTTTCTATACCGTCCAACGATGAAATAATAAAAAATACCTTAAAAAACGCTACATTAATTACTAACGAAGATAATAACATTACTGAACCAACACATTCCAATACAGATGCACCGTCGGTTCCTCTACCGTAGGTTGCATAGCATATGCGACAAATCTATATTTTATCATACTCTAAAATGGCTTTAAACATTCTTCAATGGAACTGTAGGAGTGCTGCTCCTAATAAAGACTCAATATTAAATCTTCTATCTGGAAATCAGATAGACGTAGCTGCATTGTCCGAAACTTGGCTTAGAGATGATAAGCTATTTAAAATACACGGTTACCGATGTCTTACTGACAATAGACTGGACGGTTGTGGAGGTTGTGCATTATTAATAAAAGATTCATTATATTTCAATCAGGTACACCCAAAAACAATCAACTGCCCTTTCCAGTTAGTCGCTGCCGAAATAAATGGCACAACTTTCGTATCAATATATATTTCCCCTAATTTTCAACCCACAAAATCAATATTGAAGTCAGTATTCAATCGTTTACCTTCACCATTTGTAATACTTGGAGATTTCAATGCCCATCATAGCATATGGGGTTCATCTACATGTACAAGATTAGGCAGAATAATAGTAGATCTATTAAATGAGCTGAGTTTATGTGTTATTAACGATGGATCTCCTACGCACGTCCCCGTACCAAATTAACGACCAAGTGCCATAGATTTAACAGTTTGTAGCCCTGAATTAGCCCCTTACCTGGATTGGAATATTCAACCCGATCCATTCAACAGTGACCACTTTCCGATTTGTGTTCTCTACTCTCATCCGTCCTGTAAACTAGTACGCAATCCTTCCTCCTACAGCAATGCACCACAAATAAGAAAAAAGAGATTTAGTAAAAACATTTGTAATTTTGAAAAAGCTAATTGGTCTGGATTTGTTAATTTCACGGATGACCCAACCAATTCACGACTAATTATACCCTCTAAAGGAAATTTACTATATTGTTACGATAATTTCATAGAAACAATAGAAAAAGCGGAAAATTTCATCCCTAAGAAAGTTAATAAAAACAAAAAATAACCTCCCCCTCCACCTTGGTGGGATTCGGAATGCGAAAATCAAACAATTCTTAGAAAAAAGCGCTTAAGGTGTATAGAAAGAATATGACATTGGAAAATTATTTGATTTTTAAAAATATTCAAGCCAAAGTAAAGAGATTTCTGAGAAACAAAAAGCGAAAAGGATGGATAGACTTCTGCACATCGCTTTCTCCTCAAACACCAATATCAACCGTTTGGAATAACATTAAAAAATTCCGCGGATCATTCAAATTATCGCCTCTAAAATCGTGCCCGAAGCTATGGTCAGATGACTTTTTGAACAAACTCGCTCCTCCATTTGCTGCAAATGCTGACGAACTTCTCACAGAATATTCCTTCCCACCTAATAACAACTGGTTAGATGCTCCATTCCAAACTAACGAACTCAAAGCCATCCTCGAAATTGTCAAAAATACCGCCCCAGGAATCGATGGAATCCCATATGTCATCTTAGCAAATACTAGCGACAGTATGCTAGAATACTTCACCAAATTAATAAACATAATGTTTGATTCTGGCACTGTCCCTGATACATGATGACAAATCGGGATATAGACAACATTTTTCGTCTGATATATGGAAGTCCCAACTAATTATTCCAATTCTAAAACCAAAGAAAGACCCAAATTCGGGAGAAAATTACAGACCAATTGCTCTTGCCTCAACTCTTCTAAAATTAACCGAACATCTGATCAAAAGAAGAATCGATTGGTTCGTTGAAAATAAAAAAATCTTTCCTCATAACATGTTTGGATTCAGAAAAAAAAAATCTACCCTCGAAAGTGTATCTAACTTAGTAACAGACATTCTGTTAGCTTTTTCCAGACAGGAACATGTCGTAGGAGCGAGTTTGGTCATCTCTAGTGCATTTGATAATGTACACTTTCCAATCCTTAAAACCAAACTCACTCACATAGGGATCCCAACTAAGTTAACGTCATTTATAATCAACCTTCTTGTTAATAGAAAAATTATTTTATGTAGATATCCAAGGTATCCACTTACAAGAAAGAATCGTTGGTAAAGGATTGCCTCAGGGGTCAGTTTTAAGCCCAATACTCTTTAATATTTACATCCTTGAAATTTTTCATCTTATATATTCTCCGATACAGTTATTAAATTATGCGGATGATTTTTTCGTATATGTATCAGGTAAAAACTTACAACAAATGGAGATGACGCTTAACGACAATTTAAAAATAATAGCTTCGCGGTTATCAGACATTGGAATGAATCTTAGTCTAAGTAAATGTAAATCAATCATCTTTACCAAAAAACGTTCAATCCCGGCTATTAAAATCATCATAAATAATACTGCCTTACCAGCTACAACTGAAATTAAATTCCTCGGTATTATCATAGATTCCAGACTCTCATGGAATTCTCAAGTTATCCACACTGCTAATAAATGTCAGTCCGGTTTAAATGCTTTGCGAGCAGTAACGCGCACTTGGTGGGTTGGTCATCCATCTATTCTCAGAATAATGTACACATCCTATATTCGCAGTCAAATCGATTACGGTTTATTCCTTTTAAGCCCTCTATCAAAAAAGAATTCCCAAATCCTTGACAAAATCCAATATGAGAGTTTGAGAATTGTTTTGGGAGCTATTAAGTCTTCACCGGTGAACGCCCTCCAAGTAGAGGCCGCAGATCCTCCTATTGAATTGAGAAAACAATACCTATCAGACAATTTCTTCGGAAAATGCTATAGTATAAAATTTCACCCTCTAGTTAACAAAATCAATCATTTGAAACATTACTTTGTAAATAAAAACACTTTCTGGAAGAATAAAAAACCAACTCCACTAATCAATAGCCTCAAATTTATGGAAATGTACTCACAAGTTCTACTCAAATCTGAAATACTTCCTGTTTATTCCATCCCCTACCATAACTTAGTAGATACTCCAGCTTTCATCCAATCTTTATACATAGTTCCAGATACCTTTGCCTCCAAACGCTTCAACCAAAAAATATCAAATAAATGGAGCAAATGGAAATTACTGTATACTGATGGATCGAAGCTAGACAATGAGAACAATGTAGGATCGGCAGTTTTCAGTGAATCGGACAATGCTCAATTAACGTTGACACTTCATAAGGAAGCAACCATTTTCTCAGCGGAGTGTGTTGCAATATTGGAAGCTCTGAATTACGCAGAAAAAAAAAATTTCTCACACACTTTAATTTTAACAGATTCATTAAGCGCAATTCAAAAATTAAGCAGATCCCCTCTTTCTTATGTGGATGATCCCTACTGTAAGAAGCATGTTTGGCATGGATACCAAGTCACTGCGGAATAAAAGGGAATGAGAAGGCAGATGAACTAGCCAAAAGGTCAACCCAATGTACTACAAGGACTCACCCCTTCATTATTTTAAACGATATTCTTCCTAATATTAAGATGCGCCTAATGGAGAATTGGCAGTCTCTTTGGGACTTTGTCTCTCAAACGAAGGGCAGGCTGTATAGAGAGACTCAGCCAAGACTAGCCAGAAAGCCGTGGTTCAGTGAAATGATGTTCGACAAACATACGACCAGTGTTCTGTGTCGAATGCGCCTCGGACATTGTTCTACTGGTGAGCATTTGGCGAGGATTGGAGTTATTGAGTCGAATCTATGCGAGTGCGGAACAAACGACGAAACGCTGGATCATATATTTTTTGAATGTCCATTAAGAAACGCGTACCCAAATTTTTATACAGATTTAATTAGAATAAAAACGCCAATGCCAGTGAATATGAGGTCGCTTTTGGCTTCCAATTCCAAAAACATATACATCTTGATTGTCAGATTTATTAAAAATAACCTAATAAAGATCTAAAGTAAACAGTTTTCATAAACTTCACACACAAAACAGTTAACTAACTCATTTATACCTTTTTTGGCAAATAACACCCGATCGGGGTGAATAGCCAGATTAAATAAAAAAAAAAAAAAAAATTGTATAAAAAATACTCCTGTTTTATGCAATGAGTAGAGCACTTAATTTTGTACGAAATACAAAATTGATCAATTGTATAAAAATATCATCGGGAGTACACAAATTTTGAATGCGTCACAGATACGATTGGTAGGAAAGTTAGTTAAAAATCGATTTCGAAATTCCAATACGGACAGACATGTGAAGTTATTCAAAAGAGTATAAAAAACACAACAGAGTTCATACAAAGAATGATATAAAGTGTGAAATTATAAAAGATGGGTCTATGGCAGAGCTAATAATTACCCAGTGGTCGCGAGTTCGAATCCTGCTTCGACCGATTTCGTTCACCTATAGCACAAGCATTTATGCTTAATTTAGGGAACATATGAAGATATATATGTACTTGCTTTACAAGGACATATTCATTTTTATTTAAAAAAAATAATAATTAACCCAGTGGAAATGAGGAAATATTCAAACAACCGAGTCATGAAGGACGACAATTTCAATGAATACAAAATCAAGAGTCGGCCTTAACCATCGTCCTTTTGATGAAAATAAGTCTATATAGAACCTAAATCAGTGGTTTAGTAATAAAATTTTCAGATGTTGAAATCCGCAAATGCGAAGATGCGAACATCAAATCGTGACTCCAAATTCGCGGATCACGCCGTTGGTACAAGTACACTACCCTGTATACAATACAAGGATGTAGGTTGTAGGTTATAAACGGATGCTAAGCTCGTCCCCTGGGGGTTCTGCTTCCGACACAAATGGTGGCAGATTTCAGTATTGCCTGGTTTCCCGCAAATGACACCCTCAGACCCCTCCACCTGCAGAGCCGCGCCAACCCCCAAATCCACCCGCCGACGGCCGCAGAATTGAGCCGCTAACCGGAAGCGCTTTGGCCGACGACGATACGGGAGGCTGGTTGGCTTAACACCTGCTAATGCTTCGTGTCATTTCCCTAACGACTTCGAATCTTCGTCCACGTGTTGATTTTGCTTCCTTCTAACGTGGATTGGAAATAATGCGAGCGGAGATACCTGTTTTCATTTTTATTAATTTTCAATGAAATTGAAAAAATCTGCGGCGAAAAAAAATCTATCATACGGTGGTATTTAGGCATTTTTTTCTTCCGTGAGTCTTTTTTCACACCAAAGCTTCACATATGAGACATTTTGGTTGATATTACAGATAATATTTTTTTGGATGGAGAAATGTAGTCTGTCATTAATTTCCTTCCTCGACATCAATGAATACACAGATTTTTTCTTGATTTTCGATTTACTATACCGCGAAAAAATTGCCTCTTGGATAGCTTAGTAAAATGCAAAGACAAATTTAAAAAAAATATTTCGTCTTCAGGTAGCGCTTCGTACGGGAAGTTTTTTTTTTGAAAACTAATAGTTTTCAATTGTTTTTTTTAGCTACATACAAATGATGTAGTGAACTGCTACTTTGAAAAATATTTAAAGAATGACAAAAAATACGATAAAATTTAAAAAAAAAATTACTTATCCAAGGTCGCGCATTGTTTTGAAAAAAAAAACAGTATCTTGACGTAGATAGAACAACGGCAATTTGAAGATTTCGGTGTCGCAACTATTAACACTCACGTAACAAAAATAAACTTCAACCGTATCCTTGTATAATACCTTGTCAACCGAATTAAACTTCAAATAAAGAGCAAGCGTTATCCACTTCAATAACTTCATTTGATGGGAGGAATGATAACACTCTAGTTATCGAAAAAGTTATTATAACTCAAAATAAAATAGGAACATTAGGTACTCAATTTTACAGGAACCGGAATCTCTCCAATAGTGCAACAAAGAATCATTTAGATTCAGTCTTTATTGATTTGAGGTGGTTGCAATAAAAATGAATAATTGGTGAACGTTGCGCAATCGCTTGATATGATCACGTAAACCAGCTAATAACTAATATTCGTGAGTTCTGTAAGTGCCCGATTTTTCTATACTCTTATAAATATACCTTCATACCCATATTCCAGCATCGTCCATATTGAGATATTAATTGGTCAAAAAAATATTTGACATAAATACAATTCTACATTAAATTTGAAATCCCAAAGGTTAAACTAACAGATTTCATTGGTATGATTGCTTGATTCTTGTTGCAAAAAGTTTATGCTGTCGTTTAAATTTAAATGCCATGAAAATCCCTCTAAGTCGTTCTGTAGGAACACGTCATGATGACGTGATGTATACTATCTAAAACACTTGTAATATATTAAATGCGATAAAACCATTCGAGTGAGAAAATTGTCTTTAAAGCATTTTTTAACCTCAAAGCTATGATGGTATCGGGTGGAGTTTCAAAGAATCTCCATACAAAGAACTGAAACTACCCCAAAAGGATTTTCAGGCGATATTTTGAGAATCGAGGCGGGTTCCAGCCACGGTTTCATTTTCTAATTTCCTGAAATCTGTTTTAAACGTTTTTTGAAACATCCGGATGTTTTTTTTGTAAATAGTTATTTTTCTAATCAATACGATTTAATTTAACGAGTGACAAGAACATCTTCCCAGGAAAATATAATACCTATCAAATATTGAAAATGTACTCAGTAACATCTACAAAAAATACTCGTATTGAATTTCAAATATTACATACATACATACCATCACGCCGTATCCCTGCTTGGGGTAGGCAGAGAGGACCGAACGCCAGACACCTCTATCTTGACATACATGTTTTGCCTCATTTAGATCCATGCATCGCGTCATACATGCTCTCCTATTATTCTGACTTCGTTTATTACCATCTTTCAAAATCTCATTTATATGATCATTGATCATGCCACCTCTGTCTCGGGCAGCCACGATCTCTCATTCCACTCTTTTCAGCCTTGTATACTTTCTTTGTCAGGCGCTCGTCGTTCATTCTCTCCACATGTCCGAACCATCGTAGTGTATTTATTTTCATTCTACTCATAATATCTCTTTCAATCTTGCATTCTCGTCTGATGTCCACATTCCTTATCCTATCATAGATCGTTCTACCAATCATTCGTCTTAGGGACCTCAATTCCACAGCGTTAATTTTACTTTCATGCGTCTTCTGCCATATTTCATTAATTAACGCAAAAATATAATAACGCAATGTCTTTAATAGGGTAGGTAAACGGAAATATGTATTTGAAGGCCAAGGAATATTAAGTTAGTTATATTGTATTTATTTGGTGTATTATGATAGTAAATTAATTAAAATATATATATATATATATATATATATATATATATATATATATATATATATATATATATATATATATATATATATATATATATATATATATATATATATATATATATATATATATATATATATATATATATATATATATATATATATATATATATATATATATATATATATATATATATATATATATATATATATATATATATATATATATATATATATATATATATATATATATATATATATATATATATATATATATATATATATATATATATATATATATATAAAGGTACCTACATAAAAAATATACATATTGCTACATTGTGTTTTTTTTTAAGAATGAATGTTTCCTTGTGACAAGTACATACAAATTCCCTAAACTAAGCATAAATGCTTATACCTATAGGTGAACGAAATCGGTCATGATAGGATTCGAACTTGCGATTACTGGATTATTAACCCACTACGCTAATCTCTCTGCCACCAGCACTATGTTATTATATTCACACGATCATGCTAGTTTTCCTTATAGTTTATTTATAGTCAATCATTTTTTTATTCTTTCGATGTGGCCGAACCACCTTGGCATATTTGTGTAAATTTTGTTCAACATCAAGAATAAGACATTCGTTGATTTTAATAGGAGCATAATCAATAAAATAAGGTTGTAAGGGTTATTTTTAAGATCATATTTGTTTTGAGTGGTGCAAAATAACCTAACATAAAAAAACTATCAAATAACTTGCTACGTTAACGTTTTTATAGCATCGTTGATCATAGTTAGTGGCTACGAAAGATATTTTTGAATTCACACATGCACGTTTCAATTTCCAATCTTGTAGTGTGGTTGCAGCCAAACAATAAATAAATATTAGGTGTTGAATTTAGACAAGCCAAAATTTTCGACTTCTATAAGCAATTCCGCTACTGCTTATCGGCTGGTCCATATAGCTGTTTCTAGGGCGACCTCGATCATTTCTGTTCTCCGTCATTCCTTCGACGATAGTTACAAGCAGATCCTGATACCTAATGTTAAAGCCTTTCCATTTAAATTTTCTTCCTTAGGATTTGTCCCGTTTCTCCGACACTCAGAACTTAATGAAATAATAACTTTTAAGCTTTATGGATCATTGGCTGGCTAAAGGAGTTTATCGTATGGCTTGTGCTCCCTTTCTACTAAAAAAAACAAGGGAGGCCTTTCAACTTCCTTAAAGATTGATAATAATTTATCGTTTTTTCCTGGGGGTCAATTTATTCATAAGCGACAAGTAAGCATTGGATGTCCTCAAGGTTCTGTTCTCGGTCCACTTCTTTGGAACATTCTTTTCGATGATCTATTGGATCTTCCTCTCCCGAGCAACTGTATAATTCAAGCATATGCCGATGATGCTTACATTATGATTCGTGCTGATTCTCGCAGATCAATCGAGAACTCAGCCACCCAAACGCTGAGCTTTGTTTCTGACTGGGGTATAAAAAACAAGCTATGCTTCGCTCCGAACAAGACTTATGGCCTGGTACTTAAGGGCATACTTCGCAGACGGCCGTCCATTCAGTTTCTAGGAACTAATATTGTCTTTCGAGACCAAGTCACCTGTCTTGGAGTTATTCTAGAAAGGGGACCGAGTTTTAAAAATCATGCCAAATCATGTGTTGATAAGGCTAAGTTTGCTTTCATTAAAATAGGACACCTCGCCAAAGCTAGCTGGGGTCTGCAATTTCCTATCGCCCGCCTTTTCTACAAAGCCGTTTATCTTGGCATCGCTTGCTATGCGGCAGGCTGTTGGTCTAACGCCTGCGAGTTTCAGCATATTCGAAGAACCTTGCTTTCAGGCCAAAGATTCGCTCTCATTGCACTATCCAAAGCTTACAGAACAAGCCCCACCGAAGCCCTGCCAATTTTGACAGGCTTAACCCCCCTTGATCTTGAAATTCAACGTAGAGGTGCTATTTTCAATTTATTGCGAGGCCGTCCTTCTGTCATCGGTGACACTTCTTTTCACCCCCCTGAGAGTCGAACGTCCCGAAGCTCAATTAAGAGAAACGTGAGCGACACTCTACTAAACATTTGGCAAAACCGCTGGACGACGACCTGTCTAGTTGGTAGTGTAACCTTTTTATTTTTTCCTGACGTGAGGTCGCGACTGAAATCTCCCTGGGTTGTTCCAGACTTTTGGACTTCAATTTCTCACAGGACACGGTAACTTTAAAAGCTATCTCCATCGCTTCAACATTGCTCCCTCTTCCTCATGTCAGTTTTGTCAATGTCCGGACCAAACTTCGGATCACATCCTTTGGGAGTGTTCCCACCCAATTGTGTCCTCTTACAGATCGGAGCTCCTCGTTGCTGTCCGTGGGCTTCTTCAAGGTCCCATTGGACATGCGGACTTAGTGATCTCGAAGAACAATTACAAAGCCTTCAAACGATTTTGCCATAGATACGGTGCCTTATTATCCGAAGATTCTCACTGACTTTTCTGTTTCCAGAGATCTTGGTCACTTGTCTGATGCCCTATATATATGGATCTGAAGTCGCCTACAGTCCGCAAGTGTGAATCTCAATTCGCACTTGTTGATTGTTCTTTTTGCACCATGATGCCGAGATTGCTAATCTAGAGGGCTCAATGAGCTACTCTTCGTGCCATGCATTGTTTTTTTTTGTCGTTCATTCTAGCGTTCTGCGAAGGGGCCGTTGACAGTCACCATATGCGGAGCGGGTGGTGGTGGGAGTAGCGAGAATAATTTATTGTCACTTAAACGGAAATGAATTTAGCTTCCGAATTATCGGAGATGAATCAGAATTTTCCTAAAAGCTTTTTAAATGTAATTTTTAATTTTTGATTTTTAAAGCTGGATGTCCACTATACGAGAGTCACATTTTTTAATAGTGTTTTATTTGTTATAAAATTTCTATACACAATCTTACATACAATGGTGCACAATAATGGAAGGTTTATTGCCTCATGGAAATATCTTCCAAACAACCACATCCAATGTGTTAAGTCTGGATCTGTGAGACGAGAAGCAAAATATCATAAGCCTCCAAACTGTGGCAATAAAGAATTGGACAGTCAATAAGGCAGCTTAATGTAATCGCGGTTTAAGTGTAAATGGGCCTTTAAAATGGAATAAATTGCCTCTTGACATACGTGGAGCACAGAGCATTGACACCTTCGGTAAACTTAAGACTGCCTTGTTCCTGTGAGCCAACAAATAAGCTACAGCGACCTTGGAGTGATGATCTTGTATCACTATAAGGCGCAATATAAATTTTATTTATTATTAATATTGTATAAAAATTAATTAAGGTGATTGTGAAATATTCCACCTCGGTACAGGCTAAGATTAATGAGATGGATATATATATATATATATATATATATATATATATATATATATATATATATATATATATATATATATATATATATATATATATATATATATATATATATATATATATATATATATATATATATATATATATATATATATATATATATATATATATATATATATATATATATATATATATATATATATATATATATATATATATATATATATATATATATATATATATATATATATATATATATATATATATATATATATATATATATATATATATATATATATATATATATATATATATATATATATATATATATATATATATATATATATATATATATATATATATATATATATATATATATATATATATATATATATATATATATATATATGTTATAATATTTTTATCTCGGTTTTCCCGTGTCAGTAGGTCTTGACTAAGACCATTTGTCTTCCGACGTTTCGCCTGAATATCACCAGGCATTTTCATAATAATAATATTATAACATATTTAGAGATAAAAATTTTCATATATATATATATATATATATATATATATATATATATATATATATATATATATATATATATATATATATATATATATATATATATATATATATATATATATATATATATATATATATATATATATATATATATATATATATATATATATATATATATATATATATATATATATATATGTTATATTTGATGTTTTCACGGGTGAAATATGTTATAATATTTTTATCTCTAAATATGTTATAATATTATTATTATGAAAATTTTTATCTCTAAATATGTTATAATATTATTATTATGAAAATGCCTGGTGATATTCAGGCGAAACGTCGGAAGACAAATGGTCTTAGTCAAGACCTACTGACACGGGAAAACCGAGATAAAAATATTATAACATATTTCACCCGTGAAAACATCAAATATAACATATATATATATATATATATATATATATATATATATATATATATATATATATATATATATATATATATATATATATATATATATATATATATATATATATATATATATATATATATATATATATATATATATATATATATATATATATATATATATATATATATATATATATATATATATATATATATATATATATATATATATATATATATATATATATATATATATATATATATATATATATATATATATATATATATATGTTATATTTGATGTTTTCACGGGTGAAATATGTTATAATATTTTTATCTCGGTTTTCCCGTGTCAGTAGGTCTTGACTAAGACCATTTGTCTTCCGACGTTTCGCCTGAATATCACCAGGCATTTTCAAGGACTTAACGAAAAGCACGCGCGCGACACACGTCTACTCACACTGAAAGCTCACCGTCAAGTGACTCGTAGCGTACAAGATGGCCGCTTATGTCAAATATTGTTAGCGCGACGTGATTGGCTCCTTGTGACACGCCCACCTGCTGTCGTGTTCGTTGGTAATAATATTTTATCATTATTTTTGTGTTGTGATTTATTGTTAATTTTAGTTATGACATTAATATTATTATTGTTGTGTTTTGGGGTTATTTTCGCTATGGTATTATTAATATTATTATTGTATTGTTTGTCATATAAAATGTTCTTCCAGGCACTAGGCAAACGAACTCCGTCGTCCCGATTGTTCATTATATCCCTTCTCTTATATATTTCTATAGCTTCCCTGTAAATTCTGAGAGGTTCACTGTTTATACTTGCTATTATTTTTGAATGGTCAAAATCTATTGTATGTCCTTCTGTGAGTGAGTGTTGTACAAGTGAGGATGTAAGTTTTTTGTTTCTCATGTCGACTCTGTGCTCCGCTATTCGTGCTTCAACTTTTCGATTGGTTCTTCCTACATAAGTCTTATTGCACGATCCGCACGGTATTTCATATACTCCATGAGCTTCAAGTGGAATGATGTCTTTCGGGTTTCTTAGAAAGGTTGATATTTTATTTGTTGTGCTGAAAACGGTACGTATGTTATTTTTATTTAATAGACGGCTGATTTTATCGGTGACGCCTTTGATATATGGTAGTCGGGCTGTTGATAATGGTGTTTCATTGGATTTTTCTTTCACTGTTTTTGGACTCTTTAATGCTTTGTTTATTATATAGTCTGAGAAACCATTACAACGTAGAGCATTTTTCGTGTATTCTAATTCTTGTTTTTTATGCTCGTGGTCTGCAATTCTTTTTGATCTTGTTATTAGTGTTTTTGCGACTGAGCATATTTGTGCGGGGTGATGATTGGACGTTGCGTGTAGGTATCTATCGGTGTGTGTGGGCTTTCTATATACTGTGTGCCCCAGTTTACCGTTTGCTTTTTTTAACACTAAAACGTCTAAGAAAGGTATTTGTCTGTTATTTTCCTTCTCCATTGTAAATTTTATATCTTTATGAATGCTGTTAATAGTGTTCAAAAAATTATTTAATTCTTCTTCTCCGTG
>OY754987.1:10946255-11285646 GCA_963576475.1 Molanna angustata | reverse complement strand
TATGTTATAATATTTTTATCTCTAAATATGTTATAATATTATTATTATGAAAATTTTTATCTCTAAATATGTTATAATATTATTATTATGAAAATGCCTGGTGATATTCAGGCGAAACGTCGGAAGACAAATGGTCTTAGTCAAGACCTACTGACACGGGAAAACCGAGATAAAAATATTATAACATATATATATATATATATATATATATATATATATATATATATATATATATATATATATATATTATATATATATATATATATATATATATATATATATATATATATATATATATATATATATATATATATATATATATATATATATATATATATATATATATATATATATATATATATATATATATATATATATATATATATATATATATATATATATATATATATATATATATATATATATATATATATATATATATATATATATATATATATATATATATATATATATATATATATATATATATATATATATATATATATATATATATATATATATATATATATATATATATATATATATATATATACCCATATAGCCAATTCCAGTCGCCGTGTCGACACGTGTCGACACGGTTTGTGTCGAAACATTGTATTCTAGTAACATATTTCAGTCGCCGTGTGCACACTGTGTCGTAACGGCGACTAGAAATGGGGAGGAGTGGACACAGTAACATTCGGTCACAATGTTCCGACGCCGTGTGGTAACATTGTTACTAGTTTGCGACCGCATTTAGTTCATCATTCGCTCACTTGCTTTCAACTCGTTTGACATTTATGCGAGAATGATAGATAAAAAAAAAACAATACAACACCGCCATTAAAGTTTGTCAAGTGTTTATTTTGAATATTGCTAAATATGACTTTATAAGGCTACATTTTTAATGGGAAAAGAAATTCATTGTGTAATTTGTTAAAATAGGTTGAAATTGTCCAACGGGACACCATGTAATCGTAATTTAAACAATAATAGCGAAATATTTATTATATTTTCACTAAAAAAATCATGCATTTAGAAAGCTCTGAAGCTTTCGTTTCAATAAATAACAAATTATAATACTAAAAATTAGTTATATAATCAACAAAAAGCATAAAATTGTGGTGAATAATAAAACAAAATTATATTTGACATATAGCATAATGTGGTCGCAATCTAGTCACAAAGTTACCACACAAAGTCGACATGTGTCGACATGTTTCCAGAAGTAGTAACAAAGTTACCGAATTTACAAAATGGCTTCACGTCCTTTTTGCTACCAGTTATTCTCAAAGTTTTAGAAACTTCACAACGTTATTTATTTATTTGTTTAATAATACGCTAACAAAAGCATTTACAAACAAAAATATAGTAAAAAATATTATGAACGATTTTTTTAGACGAAGAAAGACTTAAATACACAAGAATCATTCAAATAGGTTTATTTTGGATGCATGAACATAATATATGAAAAACCGTAATAACCCAATCAAAAAATGCACACCTACCTAAAATGGAGTATTATTGATTTTTAGAAGGATGATTAGAGAACTATAATTGGGATTACAAATCCAGATTGGCAAATTTCAAAAATATGTGCAAATTGGCTGTCAAAAAACTTTTTTTTTCGTTCTTTTTAAACAATATCACTTTAACTTTTTTTACTAAAAATTAAATTTACTAAGAATTGATTTTTTTATATAAATGAACCCTTTTTTATAAAATTTGAAATATTTAAGATTTCTTCAATCTTTCAAATTGGATTATGGCTAAATGACACGTCCTATAGAAAAATTAAAACTACTTTTCGTACAAAACGAGGACTAATATCAAACTTATTTCATACTAGGTAATAAGTTAGTAGCGAAATAAGTTAGTAGAAACATTATTTTTAACTACTAACAAAATTTTATTACTAACTACATACAAAATTTATTTAAATTTTTCGCGAATGACGCGAATTTTGACGTTTTGGAAAATATAACCGATTTTTTGTCATTTTTACCGTCATTTTCGCAAAAAAATAACAAATTGTTTTGATTATTTACAGTTGAGACATTTCTAGTAATTTTATTTGTTGTTTTACGTTGTGTTTGGAGTATTTTTAAATAAAATAATGTCGATTCAGAAAGATTTTTATCTTCATACAATACTGTTTTGTATGAAGTTTGACAGAATAACCAATCTTAAAGAAAACAATTTGGCTGCAATGTATATTTTCAATTTTGAAGCAATTTAAATTTGATGCAAAGAATTGTTATTTAGGGTGATAAAGTTCTATTTGTTTGTAATTTTTCAAACAATTTTAATTTTAATTATATAATTATATAGAAGAAGGGTCGAAGCCCCTAGTATAATATACAATTCAGTTGTTTTTACATTGCGAACAATTGAACACTCCGAGAGCTACGACTAAATGATTAATAATAATATATTTATTTTCTTTACAAAAAGACCTAAAGGAAAACAAATAGGTATCTCTGATTATAAATAATTTAAAAAAATACAGATGTAATAATAAAGTATGAAAATATAATGATGTAGGTATTCGAGGTATCATGTTAAGTGTTCAAAAAAAATTCTATTTGTCAAACTAAGTAGGAAAAATTCCTGTTTAGGTAGACAATCAATACACATTACTATTTATTCACATCAGATAAATACGAATACGGCTTTAGATGAACTAATTAAACATAGTTAGAAAGGTATCATAAACTAAGAGCACATTTCGCTCATATATTTGGAAATGAAATATTTAAATAGGTAAATAAAAATATTTACTTGGAGTTAGGTTTTATAAATTAATTAACTTTTTCACTTTTCTGTAGAAAGTCGATGACTGACGGAATCGTTTTGGTTGTTTGCTCATAATGAATGCAATTTTGATGACAATACGTGGCACTCTATCGAAACAGTTTGAGAAGTTATGACATTTTCTTTACATTTAGCATTGTAATGATCGCGACTAGAAGTGTGGTAACAGTGTGGTAACGTTACCACACATTGTGTGTAGATTCAAATATTCTGGTAACAATGTTTCCACACTGTTACCACACGTTACTACACTTTTTCCCAAAGTATACACTAGTCGCAAACTAGTCGCAAACTAGTCGCAAAGTGTATAGAATGAAAGTCTACACAATGTGTACACTTTGTGTCGACACGGTGTCGACACAAAGTCCACACTTTGTTACCGAATTTTTCCGGTCACAAAGTGTGGTAACTGTTACCACACTTTCAGACACTGCGACTACTTGTGACTACTTTGAAAATTTTGTGACCGAAAATGGCTATATGGGTATATATATATATATATATATATATATATATATATATATATATATATATATATATATATATATATATATATATATATATATATATATATATATATATATATATATATATATATATATATATATATATATATATATATATATATATATATATATATATATATATATATATATATATATATATATATATATATATATATATATATATATATATATATATATATATATATATATATATATATATATATATATATATATATATATATATATTATAATATTTTTATCTCGGTTTTCCCGTGTCAGTAGGTCTTGACTAAGACCATTTGTCTTCCGACGTTTCGCCTGAATATCACCAGGCATTTTCAAGGACTTAACGAAAAGCACGCGCGCGACACACGTCTACTCACACTGAAAGCTCACCGTCAAGTGAGTAGACGTGTGTCGCGCGCGTGCTTTTCGTTAAGTCCTTGAAAATGCCTGGTGATATTCAGGCGAAACGTCGGAAGACAAATGGTCTTAGTCAAGACCTACTGACACGGGAAAACCGAGATAAAAATATTATAACATATTTCACCCGTGAAAACATCAAATATAACATATATATATATATATATATATATATATATATATATATATATATATATATATATATATATATATATATATATATATATATATATATATATATATATATATATATATATATATATATATATATATATATATATATATATATATATATATATATATATATATATATATATATATATATATATATATATATATATATATATATATATATATATATATATATATATATATATATATATATATATATATATATATATATATATATATATATATAAAAAAAATAAGATTTTATAATATTATGTATATATACCTATCATGTGGGTGCCGGGTCACAGTAATATAGCGGGGAATTGTAGGGCAGACGAACTTGCTAGAGCAGGTACCCTGTTATCTCTAGACAATATCAAATACAGACGAGTCCCCATGGCAACATGTAAACTCCGGGTCAGTGAGAAAACGACTGCTTGTTCTGACTAGAGGTAGTCTGAAGAGAGCACATGCTCCATTGCCAGACAAACATGGCCAAAATATGATCTCAGAAGAACCAGAGAAATATTCACGTTCAGAAGAGACTCACTCGCCAGAGTCATATCAGTATTAACGGGACACTGGGTTATAGGAAAGCATGCCAGAAGGCTAGGGCTGGAGGAATACGATTACTGCAGAGCATGCCAAGACGAGGAGGAGGAGGAGACGACGGTGGTCCACTTCCTCTGTCACTGTCCTGCTCTCTCTAGAATTAGGAGAAGCTCCTTGGGAAGTTTCTTCTATGATGATTTAATTAACATAGCGTCGGCCAACATCGGAGACATTATGACATTCACTAGCCTCTCAGGCTAAGGAGAGCCCCAATGTGGTATCACAAAGGGCCAATTGGCCTAAGTGTGTTCTCCTTAAGGTGCCTGGATAGGCTCCAAGGTACTTTTTGGAAGCTCATTACGCCTTACTCTCAAAAGTTACGTCTTCAAAAAAAATATATATTATTTTCTCATTATTTTTCTATACACTGGCCTGATACATTTTTCTTTATTTTGTATACTTTGTTCATAGTATTTTTTTTAATAATACCTGTTTTATCAGATTTTTTTACCATAATTCAAAACTTATAGGGCTTAGAAACATGAATGTTTCGTTAAATGATAGATCATTTATAAATCTAAACATTGGCTCGATACGTTTTCACACAATATTCTCACTTTTTTGTAAAATCAAATAAACCATAGTATTTAATGTAACGCTCGATTCAAATTCACTAACATGGGCGCACACGATTGTAATCTTTAAGGACGTACATTCTCACAAAATAGTTTAAAATTTCGCATTTGACTCGCCTACATTGCCTTACCCTGCCCCTTAAGAACTGCCACCCGCAAAAAATGTACTTTATTAAAAATGCTCTATATATCTTCTTTCTTTGAAAATTGTAATTTTAATTAATAATATTGTGGTCATACAATTTTGTGAAAAGATATTAATGAAAATATGCATTTACTGCATTATTGGTCAAACTTGGGGTCAACAACAAAAAAAAGGTTGGCTATAGTTGGCTTTAATTTGTCTTGGTGTATTTCTGGCTTTACTTGTCGGTATAAATGTTTTAATGAGATAACGCCTAAAATCGCATTATTCCCAAAGAACGTTGGCGTAACATCTTAAGTTGACGATAACTGCTTGTGACGAGTCCAACACTTAACCAAATCAGTTTTAAGGTTATCACCTAAATACATATTCACACCATTCTTTAATTTTTTTCATTCTTTGCTATGTGCTTTGTGCTGTGTACGGCGTGTTCATTTTTTTTTAAATAAAATGAATATGTCCTTGTTAAACAAGTACATATACATCTTCCTACGTTCCCTAAAATAAGCAAATAAATGCTTGTGCTATAGGTGAACGAAATCGGTCGAGGCAGGATTCGAACTCGCCACCACTGGATTACTAGCCCAGCGCGCTCACCGCTCTGCCATCGACCCATCTTTACTTTATCGATTATAGACTAAAGTACTCATTCGATTCTATTCAAATTTTGTAAATTTGTACATCTAATACTTACTTAGACATAATTAGATTTTGAAGGATATCTGAATAGCGCTTCTTATTTTTTTAAGCTCTCAAATATTTAAAAGTGACCCCAAGCTCAGGAAACTCATAATTTAAAAACAATATTTTCAAATTAGTAAAAAGGCACATTACTTTCATAAAATGGTATTGATAAATTATTAAGTTCCTTAATAAATTATTTAAATAAAAAAATAATGAAACAAACTCATTTCATGAAAATGCTGAATATTTTCCATACAAGTTTTGAATACTTTATGGAAGTACTTTTTAGTGAGGAGTTTAACGTTGGCCACAACCCACACGTTTTAAATATGATAATGAAGAATGAATAAGTCTTTGAAGCATGAAAATACTTATCCTCACACTTTTTCAATTGTATATTAGGTCACTTGACATTTATTTGGTAATTTGACCTGTTTGTAAGGGTGGACTATCCTGGGAGAAGGAGATACAACTGTCTTTCCATCTCTTCGCAGGTCTTCAGGAGTGTCTTCTTTTGTCCTATCCTCTAGGCTATGAGCTAGGCGAACGCATTCGCTCGAAACGAGATTCGAAACAACGCCACTGGATTACTAAACCAGCGCGCTAGCCACTCTGCCACAGACTCATCTTTGCGTAAAAATTAATGCATTTGAACTAACAACACGAGGTTTGTTAAAAGCGGGTATTCGTAGTACACGGTTTCGTTATCCTGATCATTTATTAAAGCATGTTTCTCTTTAACATTAAAAATGAATTTCTATTTCTCATTGTAGATAGCTAGATATATACTTGTTTGTTTGTCCTTCTCTGAATTCTTCTCCGTCTATTCCTGTCTCCGTTTTAAAGTCAAATATTTTTGTTGCTAATTGTTTCCCAACTTAAATTAGGCTCTTCGGCTTCTTTTGAACTTTTTCAATTAGAAAGGTGAGTTGGTATCTCTGAAATACGGAGCTATTTTTAATGATATTAATTATTTTTATGTAACTACCTAGATCTATATTTTTTCAGATATGCTTTCCTGTATACCTACTTATATTCCGTTTTGGCTTTGAATGAAATACATATAAGGCTTAGAACAGTGTATCCATTTTTTTTCAGGTGTCCGGGTAATAGAAAATATGTACCTACAAGAGCTATATATATATATATATATATATATATATATACCTATTTTTACAAATTTGACATATTTAAAACAACTCACACTGATGGCGTTTATTATCTTTGCGGAACACTTTAAGTGATGATAATACGACGCCTTATTGTATTCAATTTTTTAAAAAGACTAAAGCTGTTATACCAGGTCTCTTAATTGACACTCCTTCCCCATTCTCTATCACATCCCACAAACTCTATCTCCCTCATTTCTTTGTTGCTGTGATTTTATATTTAATAATGATACGTGTTTATCTTTCTGTATACTTTTTGTTATAAATTTAATTTACCTACCACTACACTATTTATGGCCTACCACTACACTATTTAATTTACCTACCACTACACTATATATGAGTTGATTGGAAGAAATTGCCCTTTGAAAATTTACCCGTCATTACACATGAAGTAAAATATAGAAAAAGAACGCTGTTTTTTCTTTCACAACTATTTTAATTATTTTTCAGGACGAAAGTTTCGCCTGGTGAAGACCTTTTCAACTGGCCATAAAGTTCTTCATTAGGAAACTCCAAACTCCTTCTCCAGGCGAATCAGTCGACCTGATTAAGGATTGAAATAATTTTAGATAGATGAAAAAAAAAAAAAATTTATAAAAATATCTCACTTAGTGAAGCAATGAGGTTTTTCACACATTCTGAATATTGCCTTTGTAAGTGTGCTGAGAATGGTGTAATATGCGCATCTATCGTGCTTTATTTTGTATAAAAATGCTACCCCACACTCCTGTCGCTAGTAACCCTATATTGCGGTATTAAGCCGCGACGGTATAAATATACACTTTACATACACTTTGTTGTTCATTATCAGCTACGAGAGTGGAGTACCTACATATAAGACTAAAGTGCACTTATTAGTATACATCATTATACATACATATGTACTTGGTATAAATTTCGCCAAACATCTTGAACGAGCTTCTGAAATTTTGTCTTTTTGCTTCATTGGTTTACGCGCAAATCGCCCCCCAAAAAAAAATTCAAGATGTTTGGCTACAACTATAAGCTGTTTGGTTTCTTTGCGGGCGTCTTGGGTTCGATCCCCAGCAGAGGAGAAGTTTATTTAAATTTATTTTTCGTGCAATTTTTGCTTCTCTGGGCTGTAATCACTAGTTGGTAGGAAGCAAAAAATTTCTCCCAACAAATTAATTTTGACAATGGACCGCGAGGTAGACCATCTAAACAATAAAAGCATAGCTGGAGCTCCTCGGCATCACATGAAGGGCCTAAAACATGAAAAAGAAGAACAGTTTAAAGAGGCTGATCATATAAATGTGGAGAGGAAGTTGGCTTTTGAAGAATAAAATGAGGAAATTAATTGTTTTCTCAATTCACGGGTAAATATAGAATTTATGTTTCAACGTAAAATAAATAAATGAAATATTTTATCAAGATGAATTTTCAATCGAGCTAATTACTCACCGATTCCGAGAAAATCTTTCAACTTTATTCCGCCCTTTTTTCTTTCTTAGAAATTCTTTCTCAAAAAATTACTTTCAAAGTAATATCGTCTATATTAGACGAGAATGAATACCGCCTTGAAATGCTTGTACTGTAGGTGAAGAAAACGGTTGAGGCAGGATTCCAACCTGGGTTAATCGGATTAATAATCCAGTAAATAAATCGCTCTGCCACAATGTATTGTTGAATATTATATTTTAGACTGCGCAGATGACACATGGTACGCCATCCTACATACAAAATCATCATGACGGAACGCACAGTCTTCATGGTTAATGCTAAGAAATTGATGCAAAAATTACTCTTTAAAATTATGTTATCATAATCCTCTGCAATATAATAATAATAATAAATTTGTATTATTTTTATAGCGCCGTTTTTGTGATAACCTCACCTCAAGGACGCTTTGAATATATTAGGGGTTTTTGTAAGACTCGCGGAAGAAGTGAGTTTTTAGGTGTTTCCTGAATAGTGCTAAGTTGTCGATTTGCCTCAGTTCAGGTGGTAGTTTATTCCACGAGGCTGGTCCAGCCACAGCAAAAGCACGATCACCGAAGGATGAAGTGTTGACTCTATTTATTTCAGTCAACTTGCCAATCACGGATTTGGTGGCTGACCGAAGTGTTTGTTGTCGCTCGTTTACGGTGAGAGGGATGCAGAAGTCTGAAAGATACGTGGGAGCCATACCATGGATCGCTTTGAAAGTCAACAAACATAATTTGTACTTGATTCTCTCTGGCACTTTTAGCCAGTGAAAATTTCGTAGATGGTGGGATATGTGTGAGAATTTCGCGGCTCCGGTGATTAGCCTAGCAGCAGCGTTGAAGACGGATTGAAGTTTGTTTAGCTCCAGCTTTGGAAGGTTTGCGTAGATACCATTGCAGTAGTCCAGGCGGGAAATAACGAATGCGTTTACTAGAGATTTCGTTGCTTCCGTAGGTAGAGAAAAAATAACAATATAACAGTATTTTTAAACAGATTTTTAATTATCTCAATAGAGACGAAATTGGAATATTTATTGTAGGAGAACCGGGAAATCAAGGCACCTACAGGGCTTACGACCTGTCATCGGCTGGTTTACGTGATCACTTTATGCGCTTGCGCAACGTTCACCAATTATGCCTTTTTAATGAGATCCCTATCAATTCAATTTTGAAACTTCTATATATTGTAATACTGAAATTCTTTTCGCTTGAAAATAAGGAATTTTTACTACAGCCATCTATGGGTGAAATTATGAACAACAATATTATTATTTTTTATTTATTTTGTTGTAACGCCATCTATTGAGAGAATTGGTTTTTTGTAAATAATGAAAGCTACAATTCTTAAATGTGAGGTGACAATGCATTTTTCGCATAGAAGTCACCCCTGAATTGCGCCAGACTTATAAGGTCATTTTTGTCTTATTTACCTACTTGTACCAATGTGTAAGTAATCGAATATATTTTTATTATTGCATATGCGCAAACATAGGATTTTTTTCCCTGTCGGGAGTCAAAGTAGTAGAGAGAAAAATAAGTATTATGCGTCTGTTCGTGATTTTGAAACTCATTGCCAAGATTGTGAAGACGGTTAAATCATAAATAAAAATAAATTAATGATATTAAATTATATAGAAATTGTGCGAACGTGATTTGGTAAACTTCATAATATCATCGGCCTTCGTGGCTCAATTGATAATATATCTGACTCCTGGGCGAAAGGTCCCAATTTCGATTCCCGGAGGAGACACAGTACGTACCTACAGTAGGTACATACTGAAATTATTTCTATTTATTTTTTCAGCAATAAAACGACTCATTTTGTACAGTTTGAAGTCTAAATGGGATATTTCATACTTCTAAAAACCTAATTTAATTCGAGAATACTACTTTTGAAGAAGACTACATTTTATATGATTTACCAAACGACAAAATATTATTTCTGTATACGTAATGTTGAATACATTTTTGGTCCCAGCTTAAGATAGCAATTTAAGATTTCGCAAATACTGTTCTATATGCGAATTGAAATATTTCCAAGTATAGTCTGCTTTTATCACGATACGATGTAGGGAAAAAAAATTCACTTGGGAAAAACTATGCTTCAATTTATATCAAGGATTCATACACATTTAATAATTTATATGACTTGTGTTTTTCAAACTATTACAACTCGACAGAAGTCCCATTGTGGTAACGTCTGAAAAATATGTTGAATAATGAAATTCATTTTGTGATAAAAAAAAAATGGCAAATACAATATGTACTCCGAACTCTACGCTTCATATTTTGCGTATGTAATAATAATAATGATAGTTAAAAACTTTGATTGTGATAAACAACGTGGCGGACTTATGTATTACCCGCAGGCAATTTCTACCAGTCAACCACCATAGTAAATTCAATCAGTTACAGGAATAATAAACTTTTTGAATGGTATCAACTAGTGGCAACTCGATACTCTCCGACAAGAGATTCCACATCCGAGCTGCATGTACTGTGAATGAGTAAGTATAAGTAGATGTTGAAAGTGTGCTATTGCGTTGGGACAGGTAAGTTAAGACCATGTGAGAATAAGTGGGCGCAATTCTCTTTGAGGTACGTGGTTGTAAGAGGGTTATTATCCTTATCAAAATCAGACAGTAAAAAAGTGTGAATTAGTGTGGGTGCGCGCATGAGAGAAGAGTAACAATAAGTATGTGTGTGTGAAAGAGATATCTAGAAAGAGTGTGAGTGTGTGGATGTGTATGTGAGTGTGTGTGAAGATGGTGTGCTGGTGTGTGTATATATTGACATCAATTAAGCCCGCCATTGTTCACATGCGCTCATAAACTTTTTAAATAAATGGTTTGGTTTGTAATGTTTTGGTTTGGTCTGATTTGGTTTGTTTTGGTTCGGTTTGGTCTGGTTTGATCAGGTTTGATCTGGTTTGGTCTGGTTTGATCTGGTTTGGTTCGGTTTGGTCTGGTTTGATCTGGTTTGATCTGAATGGATCTGGTTTGATCTGGTTTGGTCTGGTTTGATCTGGTTTGATCTGGTTTGGTCTGGTTTTATCTGGTTTGATCTGGTTTGGTCTGGTTTAATCTGGTGTAAACTGGTTTAGTCTGGTTTGATCTGGTTTGGTCTGGTTTGGTCTGGTTTGGTCTGGTTTGGTCTGATTTGTTATGGATTAAACTGCTTTAGTCTGGTTTGATCTGGTTTGAACTGGTTTGGTCTGGTTTGATCTGGTTTGGTCTGATTTGGTTAATTTTGGTTCGGTTTGGTCTGGTTTGATCTGGTTTTAACTGGTTTGGTCTGTTTTTATCTAGTTTGATCTGATTTAGTCTGGTTTTGTCTGGATAGTCTGGTTTGATCTGATTTGGTCTGATTGGGTTTGTTTTGGTTTGGTTTGGTCTGGTTTGATCTGGTTCGGTTTGGTCTGGTTTTGGTTGGGTTTGGTCTGGTTTGATGTTGTTTGATCTGGTTTGATCTAGTTTGATCTGGCTTGATCTGGATTGATCTGGTTGATCTGGTTTGGTCTGGTTTGATCTGGTTTGGTCTGGTTTGATCTGGTTTAAACTGGTTTAGTCTGGTTTGATCTGGTTTGGTCTGATTTGGTTAATTTTGGTTCGGTTTGGTCTGGTTTGATCTGGTTTGATCTGGTTTTAACTGGTTTGGTCTGTTTTTATCTAGTTTGATCTGATTTAGTCTGGTTTTGTCTGGATAGTCTGGTTTGATCTGGTTCGGTTTGGTCTGGTTTTGGTTGGGTTTGGTCTGGTTTGATGTTGTTTGATCTGGTTTGATCTGGTTTGATCTAGTTTGATCTGGCTTGATCTGGATTGATCTGGTTGATTTGGTTTGGTCTGGTTTGGTCTGGTTTGATCTGGTTTGGTCTGGTTTGATCTGGTTTGTTCTGGTTTGATCAGGTTTTGTCTGGTTTGATCTGGTTTAAACTGGTTTAGTCTGGTTTGATCTGGTTTGGTCTGGTTTGGTCTGGTTTGGTCTGGTTTGGTCTGGTTTGGTCTGGTTTGGTCTGGTTTGGTCTGGTTTGATCTAGTTTGGTCTGGTTTGGTCTGGTTTGGTCTGGTTTGATCTGGTTTGGTCTGGTTTGATCTTGTTTTTTTCTGGTTTGACTGTACAAGTGCCACAAGTGTCAAGAGTCAAGAGGCAATGTCAAATGTCTTGCCACAAGTGGCAAGCCTTAAGTGTCACGCGAAAAGTGTCACGCGAAAAGTGTCACAGGAAAAGTGTCACGCGAAAAGTGTAACGCGAAAGGTGTCACGCGAAAAGTGTCACGCGGTAAGTGTCATGCGAAAAGTGTCACGCGAAAAGTGTCAAAAGTGAGAATAAGATAAAAAATAAGATACTTATGGAATACATTTTCTTATTCTTTTTCTTTTTCTATTTCTTTTTCTTTTTCTTGTTCTATTTCTTGTTCTTTTTCTTTTTCTTTTTCGCGAAAAGTGTCACGCGAAAGCTGTCATGCGAAAAGTGTCACGCGTAAAGTGTCGTATCTTATGGAATACATTTTCCTTTTTTCCTTTTCTTTTTCTTTTTCTTGTTCTTTTTCTTTTTCTTGTTCTTTTTCTTTTTTGTTTTCTTATTCTTTTTCTTTATCTTTTTCTTTTTCTCAGAAAGTGTCACGCGAAAACTGTCACGCGAAATGTGTTACGCGAAAAGTGTCACGCGAAAAGTGTCACGCGAAAAGTATCACCCGACAAGTGTCACGCGAAAATTGTCACGCGAAATGTGTAACGCGAAAAGTGTCACGCGAAAAGTGTCACACGAAAAGTGTCACGCGAAAAGTGTCAAAAGAGTCGTATCTTATGGAATACATTTTCTTTTTCTTTATCTTTTTCTTTTTCGCGAAAAGTGTCACGCGAAAGCTGTCACGCGAAATGTGTCACGCGAAAATTGTCACACGAAAAGTGTCACGCGAAAAGTGTCATGCGAAATGTGTCACGCGAAAATTTTCACACGAAAAGTGTCACGCGAAAAGTGTCACGCGAAAAATGTCACGCGAAAAGTGTCACGCGAATAGTGTCACGCGAAAAGTGTCACGCGAAAAGTGTCACGCGGTAAGTGTCATGCGAAAAGTGTCACGCGTAAAGTGTCGTATCTTATGGAATACATTTTCCTTTTTTCCTTTTCTTTTTCTTTTTCTTGTTCTTTTTCTTTTTCTTGTTCTTTTTCTTTTTTGTTTTCTTATTCTTTTTCTTTTTCTCAGAAAGTGTCACGCGAAATGTGTTACGCGAAAAGTGTCACGCGAAAAGTGTCACGCGAAAAGTATCACCCGACAAGTGTCACGCGAAAAGTGTCACGCGAAAAGTGTCACGCGAAATGTGTCCCGCGAAAAGTGTCACGCGAAAAGTGTCACGCGAAATGTGTAACGCGAAAAGTGTCACGCGAAAAGTGTCACGCGAAAAGTGTCACGCGAAATGTGTCACGCGAAAAGTGTCACCCGACAAGTGTCACGCGAAAAATGTCACGCGACAAGTGGTTTTGCTCATTCAAAATATTGTATTATAATATTTTGAATGAGCAAAACCAACTGTTGAATATTATATTACATACTAGCTTTTATGTCCCGCCGTTGGCCAAGAATGTAAATTAGTGAAGGAATAAGCAATCGTTTATATACCTATATAATATTGTCACACATAATTTTTTTTAACCGTAGTATGAAAAGTAGTTTGAAATTTAATTGAGTTTAAGCGGTGTAAAATCTTAAAGTGATGGCCACAATCCATTTGCTTTTATATATAAGCACATACAATTTCTGCATGCATGGACTATGGGAAATGATTTTAAATATGACTTATTATAAAAAGACAACGTCGTAAAGAGTTTGGATTTGGCCACAACCCCTATTTTTATATATTGTCATCGAACGCAAATAATGTGTTTTAAATATTTAGTAATTTTGGATGATGGGAAATGGTTTAAAAATTGATTAAACAAAAGTACTGAAAATATTCTAGTGTTGGTCCCATCCCATTCGTTTTTTATATTTTTCGTCAAGTGTGCATATAGTTTATTAAAGATTTGCACAATAAAACTGATAGACTTAAAACTGACACATAAGTCTACATTACAGAAGAAGAAGACTTAAGCTATGTTAAATAGTTTTTAATATGAATATAAACGTTGTGAAGATCCAGCAATGGCCACAACCCCGATTTTTTATATATTGTCATCAAAATGAAATGTGTAGTTATTGAAAATTAAGCAATATATGATGATATAATAAATGGTGTAAATTTGATTGAACAAAAGTAATGAAAAGATTCTAGTGTTGGTCACATCCCATTCGTTTTTATGTATTTTCATCAAGTATGCATGTTGTTTATAATATTTCGTTACAATAGACTATTAGACATAAAACTAATCCAAAAGACTAAATATAAAAAGAAGTAGAAGTATAAAACTATAACAAATAGTTTGTAATAAAAACTGACCCAATGGTCTACATAGAAGATGAAATAGAAGAATTACACATTAGGAAATGTATTATATAAAAAACTGACCAAAATGTCTTCATAAAAGAAGAAGAAGATGAATTGAACTATAGGAAATATTTTATATAAAATTCACCCAACATCTACATAAAATAAGAAAACGAAGAATTAGACTAAAGGATAGTTTGTTTAAAATAGTTTGTTTAAAAACTAACCAAAAGGTCTACATAAAGGAAGAAGAAGACGAATTAGACTATAGGAAATAGTTTGTATAAAAACTCACCCAAGGTCTACATAAATTAAGAAAAAGAAAAATTAGACTATAGGAAATAGTTTATTTATGAACTGTCCCAAATGACTTCACAAAAGAAGAGGAAGAAGATTTAAACCCCACGAAATAGTTTGTAGAAAAAATCACCCAAAGGTCTACATAGAAAAAAGAAGAATTTCACTATAGGAAATAGTTTGTAGGTATATTGAATGTGTATTGTAGTTAACCTAAAATAGTTTAATAATTTTCCTATACAAAATCAGTATATTCTTGGTTTTTAAGTAGTAAGTATTAGGTATGTAGGTACCTACCTACAATGATGTTCTAAATTAATTCGAATTCGATTTATAACAAATTTTATTTGAATATCAGAATGTGTCCGTTACCATAGTAACCATGTTCCAACATGTGAAAAATATCAAATGTTATGGAGACATTTTTTGAATATGTAGGTACCTACATTGGTTTTTTCAATGCCATAAAAATGAAAATTGTCAGAAAAATCAAATATTTTTAACAAATTATACAATTTTATTACGCATATATCTTTACTAATAATTAACAGACTTTTACAATATATGTCTTAAAACTTGCTGTAATGTCTTGTGTTTCATTTTATTATTTCATAATCACATTTATTTCAAAGGTATATTATTTTAAAGAACATATTCATTCGGTAGGAAAATTAAATATCGTATGAAAAGATATTAAAATGGCGGGGTTATATGTACATTTGTACAAAACGCTTACTTTAAAAATAAGTTAAACATTATAATTAGACAAAATATTCACCATGTTTTTCACTTAAAAGCTAAGTTATACTTGAAAATATATTTTTTTCGTGTAAATACGTACTTCTAACTTTTAAACTAACAGATATTTGCGTGCAAAATGTACACTTTTTTGACAGATATGACTTGGAAAATTTTGTATGAAAAAAATAATTATTGAAATATCTTTAAAATTCAGCATTTTAATCGCATTATTTTTAGCGTGACACTGCATTAGGTATACTGGTACACGTTCGCACATAAATTAGATTTTTAGATGCTCTTGGTTTTTCAAAAGGCGTGAGACAAACACACACACACACACACACACACACTAACATATTGATTGCTTTATTACTTTAGATTACCTCTGTACGTTGCAGTTCTCTGTGCGCTACTCGTTAGGAGTCCTCCTTGGTACTATTGTTTTTTTTTTCTTTTCTTAATGTTTCTTTTCCTTCCGAATGGCTAGAGGAAATGATCTTAATTTAGCATTGCTAAATGTTCGTTCATTGAATACAAGTATGGACGAGCTTTTTTATGCATTAAATTCATACGAAATCAATATTTTAGCACTAAATGAAACATGGCTGCGTCCAGATGACAAACTAACAGCTTACCAAATACCTGGTTACAAATTGTATCATAGGGCGAGAGCAACTAGGGGTGGGGGTGTAGGTATATATATACGGAATCATTTCAACTGTCGCACTGTTCGTAATTCTGGCGATAGTTTAGAGCAGATTTGGCTCAATATTAAATTTTCTAAAACAAGCATTTTACTAGGGACGGCTTAAAGGCCTCCTTCAATGAGCATAGAAAATTCAATGGAATGCCTGGAAAATACTTTATCCGACCTAAATTGCACATCCGATCTCTTATTCTTCCTTGGAGATTTAAACATTGATTTATTGAAACCAAATGTCTCTTCAGTCACTAAATTATTACAACATCTGGATAGTTTCAACTTGAAACAGATAGTAACCGAACCGACGCGTATTACGGAATCATCCCAGTCTCTCATTGATATAATTTGTACTAATGCAGCGAGTCAATAAAAGAATGTAACTGTTGTGCATAACTCGAAACTCAGTGACCATGGCTTAGTAATTGCAAATTTTGAAATTAATAAACCTAAACGTAAACCTCACGAAGTTAAATATAGAGCCTTAGATGATATAAATATAGAAGAGTTTAAAATCGACCTTGATTATATCAGCTGGATAAATATCGAACACCAACCAAATGTGGACGCTATGGTTGACATGTTTAATTCAAGCATTTTGGAAGTATTTGACAAACATGCGCCTGAGCGAAAACGTTTTGTGAAAACTAAGTACAAGCCGTGGTTCACTGAAAATCTTAAACAAATGATTAAAAAACGCGACCGAGCTGCGAGTAAGGCTAAGAGAACCAAACAAATTGAAGACATCAACTCATATAAATTGATTATAAATATTACAAATACTACAATTAAACGTGAAAAAGGGGAATATTTCTCTACTAATGTTAATAGTAATTTGCAAAACTCTAGGTTATTGTGGAAGAACCTCAAAAGATCTATTGAATTAAATAACGACAATAATCATATCCCACAATACCTTTGTGATACAAATAAAATTAATGATCACTTTTTGAAATTACCCAGCGAGGAATTTGATGCAGGCGAGTTGATTGAGTTTTACAGTAACAACAAATTCTCTGATAGCATTGATTTCAGTTTTCATCATGTTTCATACCTGGAAATACTTATTATTATTTAAAATATACAGTCTATGGCTACTGGCAGTGATAATATATCAATTCGTATGCTCAAACTTACTTTGCCACACAGCTTAGACGTAATTACTAAAATTGTCAATAGATCACTCTTAGACTCTGTATTTCCCGCCGCCTGGAAAAAGTCTTAGGTTTGCCCCATTCCTAAGACCTGTAATGTTTCCAGTCTTAAAGACTTGCGACCCATCAGTATTCTTCCTGCTTTTTCAAAAATTCTTGAAAAAGTTCATCAACAGGTGGTCGAGTATGTCAACAAGTTTAATATAATCCCTGCCCTTCAATCAGGTTTCCGCCCCCTACACAGTGTTCAGTGTTGGAACTGTTAGAACAAATCCTTTCCTCACTTTATTTCAACTTTTGAATGCGGATTTAACCCAGGTGATGATTGCGTCGGATGCCCCCGGTGTAAGCCCGCGGAACCTTCGGACGCCAACACAAGGACCGAGGGGTCGGGGACAAGCCCCTCCGACTTGAATCGGAGTGTACATAGCGGCCGAATTCGAGACCGATCGGAGGCCCCGACGTGTGAGGTTGGATTCTCGGGGGCAGTGGTTGAACCCGATGGATCGTGGATAGTTTGTGTTGTCCGACGATGCGGCCGCGTCCGGGGGTGAACAGGACTAATGGGTCCTATAGCGTCTCCGGCGTGGAAGTGGAATCGCGATCTCCTTCCTGACACTTGTGGCTTGACACTTGTGGCTTGACACTTGTGGCTTGACACTTGTGGCATGTCACATGTGGCTTACACCTATGTCACACTTTTTTATTGTCTTATTTTGATATTAGGTACGTAAAAGGTACATGTTATATATTTGTATTTTACTTCTACTAATTGTATCCATGTACTATGTGGTCCTTTGTGAAATACAATAAAAAACAATGAGCCACAGAGAAATACTTGACATTACACTTGACTTGACTTGATATTGACACTTGACGCTTGACTCTTTGCACTTGACGCTTGACACTTATAACTTGACACTTGTGCTTGACACATGTGGCTTACCAATTGTGGCTGGACACTAGTGGCTTGACTCGACTTGACTTGACATGACATGACATGTTTTGACATGACATGACGTGACTTAAAAACATATTTTTCACTTAACAAAGGTGTAATAATAAGTAAGTACTGGGTGACATGAGTAGGTGAATATAAAATAAACAAAATAAAACATGATAATTATTCATTACATGCATACATATCATCATGCTGTTTTCGTATTCCGAGGGGACTGACCTCCATACTGTCCTATCTTGACATACATACCTACCTACATATGTTGTATAGAAACAAAATATCTTAAAATATTTAATAATTTGGATTTATGTGTTTATAGTTTGGTACTTATTCTATAACTATACATACTATCGCTTTCAACAGTTGGATCTCATGTGTTACATGCAACTAGTAGAAATATTAATTTACTGTCAGAAGTATTTAATTTGAGTAAATAAGTTGGTCATGGTCGTAAAAAATAGAAAAGTAAATCATATATTATTATTATATTTTCCCACACCAAAATGTCATTGTTCTCGATTCGAGAACAAGTAGTACCTATATCTGAAATAGATTTATTAACTTAGTTCACGGGTCAATCCCCAAACCATTTATAACCTTCGATTAGAACCTGTTAATGCATTCTGGGGGAACAAAATACATTAAATGGAAAAATATGATTTCAGTGCTTTGCGCCTTGAAGAATAATTTATACCTTTGTAAAGTGAAAAATATGTTTTTATGTCATGTCATGTCATGTCAAATCATGTCATGTCATGTCATGTCAAGTCAAGTCAAGTCAAGTCAAGCCACAAGTCTCCAGCCACAATTGGTAAGCCACATGTGTCAAGCACAAGTGTCGAGCCACAAGTGTCAAGTTATAAGTGTCAAGCGTCAAGTGTCAAGCGTCAAGTGTCAATGTCAAGTCAAGTCAAGTGTCTTGTCAAGTATTTCTCTGTGGCTCATTGTTTTTTATTGTATTTTACAAAGGACCACATAGTACATGGATACAATTAGTAAAATAAAATACAAATATAACAAAAGAAAATACAAGTATCAAAATAAGACATTAAAAAAGTATGAATAAGTGTGGGTGCAAGCCACAAGTGTCGAACCACAAGGGTCAAGCCACAAGTGTCAGTGTCAATTCAAGTGTCAAGTCAATTTTTTTTTAATTTAAGTATTTCTCTACGACTAATAGTTATTTTTTACTGTGTCAATGCATACAATTATTAAAAGCAAATAAGTAAAAATACAAATATATACAAGTACCTACCACAATAAATAAGTGTGAATAAGTGTGGGTGCAAGCCACAAGTGTCGAACCACAAGGGTCAAGCCACAAGTGTCAGTGTCAATTCAAGTGTCAAGTCAATTTTTTTTTAATTTAAGTATTTCTCTACGACTAATAGTTATTTTTTACTGTGTCAATGCATACAATTATTAAAAGCAAATAAGTAAAAATACAAATATATACAAGTACCTACCACAATAAATAAGTGTGAATTAGTGTGGGTGCAAGTCACAAGTGTTTGGCCACAAGTGTCAAGCCACAAGTATCAAGCTTCAAGTGTCATGCCACAAGTGGCAAGCTATAAATGTCATGCGACAAGTGTCATGCGACAAGTGTCATGCGAAAAGTGTCATGCGACAAGTGTCATGCGACAAGTGTCATGCGACAAGTGTCATGCGACATATGTGATGCTACAAGTGTCATGCGACAAGTGTCAAGCCACAAGTGTCATGCCACAGGTGTCAAACTACAAGTGTCATGCCATAAATGTCATGTATTTACCAAGGACTCATAGTTATTTTTTATGTATTAAAAGTAAATACAGTAAAAATAAGTGTCGAGCCACATGTGTCAAGTCACATGTGTCAAGTCACAAGTGTCAAACCACAAGTGTCAAGTGTCAAGAGTCGAATGTCAAGCGTCAAGTGTCAATGTCAAGGCAAGTCAAGTATTTCTCTAGATGATAGACGAACATAAATATATTGACAGATTCATAAGTTGAAAAGAAAAAGAATTGCTGAGGGTGGTTGGGAAAAAGAAAAGCCACAAGTGTCAAGCCACGAGTGTCAAGTCACAAGTGTCAAGTCACAAGTGTCAAGCCTCAAGCGTCAAGTTAAATAAAATAATCACGCGAAAACAGATGATCTTTGTATGTTGAAAAATATCATCAAAAACCTCCTTTGAGATGTTTTTTTATCTGTTGTATGTTCGTTTACCCGGCTCTTAGGGGACACCCGAAAACGATAATAATAGAAAATTGTGAGAGCACTATTCTATGCCGGTGCTACACAGCCAAGGATATTGACAAAGGAAACAAATATCAATTCATAAAATGAATTATTATTATTGTTGATCCATCATAATGGTTCTATCAGAGTCATGTTGAATTTACCTCGAATCGCTTGCTCGCTGGAATATGCAAAATGTATGCAAATTCAATATTGTTTCAATTAATATGGTATAAGTCAACTCTCCGAAGAGCAGGCTGGTTGTTGTACGAGTTTTGATTGAAATCTGCATATATTTTCACATTGCTTCATTTGTACGATCTATAAATAGTCAACTATTTTTTTTTATGTATTTATTTTAATCGAATATTTTTATTATTGTATATGCGCAAACATTGGATTTTTGTTCCTGTCGGGTGTCAAAGATATTTTTTAACAGATTTTTAATTATCTCAGTAGAGACGAAGTTGGAATATTTACTGTAGGAGAACCGGGAAATCAAGGCACCTACAGGGCTTACGACCTCTCATCGGCTGGTATACGTGATCACTTTAAGCGCTTGCGCAACGTTCACCAATTATCCCTATCAATTCAGATAGATCCCTATCAATTCAGTTTTGAAAGTTCTATATATTGTAATACTGAAATTCTTTTCGCTTGAAAATAAGGAATTTTTACTACAGCCATCTACATATGTGTGAAATTATGAACAACATTCTTATTATTTTTATTTATTTTTGTTGTAAGTCATCTATTGAGAGAAGAATTGATAGGGATCTCATTAAAAAGGCATAATTGGTGAACGTTGCGCAAGCGCATAAAGTGATCACGTAAACCAGCTGATGAGAGGTCGTAAGCCCTGTAGGTGCCTTGATTTCCCGGTTCTCCTACAGTAAATATTCCAACTTCGCCTCTATTGAGATAATTAAAAATCTATTTTTTTTTAACAAATTAACTCGGGCAACTAACGAGTACTATTTCAAATATTAATTTATCACGCACCCAATAACAATTTTCCACATTCTGGAGACTTACGATATTTATCGTATCACAGATCCAGACTGAAACCTAACCTTTCCTTAGCGCTTTTATCCCGTTTCTATCGGGGTACGCCTTGACCATGATCCTGGTTTGGCGAGTCTGGAGCGACTGCCATCTGACCAGACAATTTGGATCATAGCTAGTGATATATATCCGCACATAGATTTTTTGAAAATCTAGAGGTGCGTGCCACGCCCGGATTCGAACCGTGGGAGGCGACACATGGGAGGCGACGGCTTTACCGCTGGGCTATCACCGCTATAGCAGATCCAGACTGAAAACACAATTAAAAACTGTGTCTCCACAGGGAATCGAACCCGGGACCTTTGGATCAGCAACCAGATACCAAACCAGTGAAAGTCGACGATTAATCGCCCTAAATGGGCAATCAATTTGGAAATAAATTTTATCGCTCTAAATGGGCGTTAACATATTACATAATTAATCTATATTATAAATTTGAATGTTTGTATCTATGTATGTATCTATGTATGTGTTGAATGCGCTCCTAAACCGTTCATCCGATTGCGATGAAACTTTGGTGAATTATCGAGAGTATACCAGGGATGGTTTCTGGATCAAAAAATTTTAACTTCTTCTTCTTCTTCATCGAGTTTTAGGTCATTTTACCTATGAAGGTGGACTATCCTGGGAACCGTTCATCCGATTGCAATTAAACTTTGGTGAATTGTCGATCGTATGCCCGGGATGATTTCTGAATTTAAAATATTTTCTTCTTCTTCTTCTTCATCGGGTATCAGGTCATTTTACATATGAAGGTGGACTAACCTGAGAACCGTTCATCTGATTGCAATGAAACTTTGGTGAATTGTCGAGCGTATGACCGGGATAGTTTCTGGATTAAAAAACTTTTCTTCTTCTTCTTCTTCATCGGGTATCAGGTCATTTTACCTATGAAGGTGGACTATCCTGGGAACCGTTCATTCAATTTCAATGAAACTTTGATGAATTGTCGAGTGTATGCCCGGGATGGTTTCTGGATTAAAAAAAAATTCTTCTTCTTCTTCTTCATCGGGTATCAGGTCATTTTACCGATGAAGGTGGACTATCCTTGGAACCGTTCAATCAATTTCAATGAAACTTTGATGAATTGTCGAGCGTATGACCGGGACCTACTGAAGGGACGGGAGGTAATGAAGGGACGGGTGGTTATGAAGGGACGGGAGGTAATGAAGGGACGGGAGGTAATGAAGGGACGGGAGGTAATGAAGGGACGGGAGGTAATGAAAGGACGGGAGGTAATGAAGGGACGGGAGTAACTGAAGGGACGGGAGTAACTGAAGGGACGGGAGTAACTGAAGGGACGGGAGTAACTGAAGGGACGGGAGTAACTGAAGGGACGGGAGTAACTGAAGGGACGGGAGTAACTGAAGGGACGGGAGTAACTGAAGGGACGGGAGTAACTGAAGGGACGGGAGTAACTGAAGGGACGGGAGTAACTGAAGGGACGGGAGTAACTGAAGGGACGGGAGTAACTGAAGGGACGGGAGTAACTGAAGGGACGGGAGTAACTGAAGGGACGGGAGTAACTGAAGGGACGGGAGTAACTGAAGGGACGGGAGTAACTGAAGGGACGGGAGTAACTGAAGGGACGGGAGTAACTGAAGGGACGGGAGTAACTGAAGGGACGGGAGTAACTGAAGGGACGGGAGTAACTAAAGGGACGGGAGTAACTGAAGGGACGGGAGTAACTGAAGGGACGGGAGTAACCGAAGGGACGGGAAGTACTGAAGGGACGGGAGGTAATGAAGATAATGGAGGTACTGAAAGGTCTGAAGGGACGGGAGTAACCGAAGGGACGGGAGTAACCGAAGGGACGGGAGTAACCGAAGGGACGGGAGTAACCGAAGGGACGGAAGTAACCGAAGGGACGGGAGTAACCGAAGGGACGGGAGTAACCGAAGGGACGGGAGGTACTGAAGGGACGGGAGGTACTGAAGGGATGGGAGGTATTGAAGAATCTGAAGCGACGCGACGGGTGGTTATAGAGGACGGTTTTTAATTATACAGGCAATACGAAGTTTGCCAGGTGTTCACTAGTAAGTACATAAATTTATGAACCACGAAGTAAAAAAACAACATACTTACATAAGTACAATTAATAAATAGTAATATTATAAGAGTAGTTGAGTAGCCTAATCCACAAATTAAAATATATAAATGTATACACTAATGACAAACTTTTTCTTACTTATAGTATAACTTATAATTTTTATAAACTACTGTATAAAGTTATATTGTACTTATTTTTATTATTATACTTGTAAAAAGGATTTTAATAAATAAATAAATAAATAAACATATCTGCAGAACTGCACACGTTTACAGAGTAGCTATGCGGCACCGGCATAGAATAGTGTGTCCACTCTTTTCTATTATCGTTTTCGGGTGTTCCCAAAGAGCAGAGTAATCGAATACAACAGGCAACAATAATGTAGTTTTTGATACCACTGAGTACATAGGTATGTACAAGCATTTATTTGCTTATTTTAGGGAACGTAGGAAGATGTATATGTACTTGTTTAACAAGGACATATTCATTTTTTTAATTAAAAAAAATGTACTTGCCCAACGACAGTGAATATCGAGTCATGTCGTTAGTTGCCGTAAATCTTCGGTGATTCTTCGTTCAACCTTGAAAGCGTTCACACTATGTCTAACTAGGTATTATCTGTATAGAATACGCGTGCGAAATTCAATAGGTAAATTAATTTGTTATAATTATTGTAAATATATTGATTAATGTAAAATAAACCATGTTAAATAACATTGGTTTGTTCATTGACAAATATACCACAAATAACATCTTCAATGAGGTTCACCACTCATTCTGAATGTACATATGTATGAGTATCACGCTATATGTGTCGTGTTTCCTTTTACGAGGTGATGCACACACACACAACTGTCGCTGGTTACCCCACATTGTGGGGAAATACCGTGCCATTCCAAAATACAACTGGCAATATACATAACATCTCACATTGTTTAAATGTTTTCTTCATATGTGTGGGGAAAAACACATCTTTCGTGGTTTCTTTCATAAGAAAATGTATACCCGCACACCTGTCATGCTGTGATGGCATTTATAAATGATGGCAGAACTAGGTTGTTTGAATACTTTTGTTGGTATTTTCATTAATTCATTTATTTTATACGAGTGTGTGATTGAGGTTCACCACCCATTCTGAATATAGTGCCTTTTTATGTGAGACGAGACTGGTATGTGGGTATACACAGATATGTTGTGCTCTCTTTTATAAGGCAGTGCACACCCGCACACCTTTCGCTGGTAACCCCACATTGTGGGATATGCCGTGATGGTATGAATGAATGAATGAATGAATGAGTGTGTGATTTGATTCATGTATATGAAATAGTTAACAGACTACTTCCATGGGGAGAATTTTAAATTTTAAATTGTGATATCTGTGTTTTTTTAGTGTTATGATTCTTATGTGAAATAAGTAATACTTGATATGTGAAATAAATAATACTTCAAATTATGTAAAATGAATAATACTTCATATTATGTGAAATAAATAATACTTCATATGTGAAATAAATAATACTTCATATTATTATTATTATTATTATTTATTACTTCTCGGGCAACTAACAGGTACTATGTCAAATATTAAATTTAACACGCACCCAATAACAAGTTGCCACATTCTGGAGACTTACGATGTTAATCGTCTCACAGATCCAGACTGAAAACACAATTAAAAACTGTGTCTCCACCGGGAATCGAACCCGGGACCTTTGGATCAGCAGTCAGATACCCAACCCACTGAGCCAAGAAGGTCGACATATTATGTGAAATACATAACAATTCATATGTGAAATAAATAATACTTCATATGTGAAATTAATAATACTTCATATTATTAGAATGAAATAATTTTGTCAAAGATTATTGAAAATTTTCTATCAATTATTTTAGATCGAAGTGAGAAAACAAGTATGGGATTTAGAATTGGATTATTTAAAGCTGATTAAGTATCCGATGGAGCATTAAGTACTAAAGGGTTTATTCCCAAAGGATGTCTATAAATATTATGGATATATAAGATAAATTCAATTCCTGCATATTATATTCGAAAAAAGGGTATATTTCACATATTTATAATATGTATGTGCCTACAACGTATGTATGTATATTCGTACTTATATTGAAGGTTTTTGGAGAAATTTTTATGTCAATCACATTCGAATTGATTCGTTCATACGATTAATTGAATTGGTATACATTAAATTTGGGATACATTTCCTATAAAAAAACGAGTGAGTTGTGACCAACGCTATACCCCTCACTACAAAGTTACTCTACAAAATATTCAAATGTTGTATGTGTGGGGCCTCAAAGGACCACAGCCAGCGACTGCGCAGCCGTTATGCGCATCGCATTTGCGCAGGCGCAGATCACCCGTTCGAGCTGTAGACCTGCGCCAACCTATAGAACATTCGTGTTGGAGACCCCTCTACGCTGAGTCGTTTTGTACGGACCACGCTGCAGTACTTCGTACCGCCGATCATCGATCTATATATTTGATTTAAAGTATTATTTTAATTTGTAATTGTTGGGAATATGGAAAATAATTAACATTTTCATGATATTATATAATGATAACTTGATAATTATTCATTACCATTTAATGAAAGTGATATGCCTCTTTAATTTTTAAATTTTAAGTTTCCTGAACTTGGGGTCATATTGAAATATTTGACAGTTAAAAAATTGAAAAGCACTGATCAGATATTCTGCAAAATAAAAAAGAAGCAAGTATCAGATATACAAATTTTCTAAATTTGAAAAGAATCAAATCAGTACTTTAGTCTATAATCGTTAAAATAGAATAAACACGCCGTACATAGCATATAGCACACAGCACCCACACAGATACATTGTATTGTATTGTATTGTATATATTATTTTATTTAGATGTAAAAAAAATACAATTTCTTACATCTAGTATAAACGAAAAAAAAAACAAACAATAAAAATAAACAAATCAACATCGGATGACTAAATGAACACACAAAAAAGACACGTATCTATCAATAACAATAAAACACAAAGTAAAAAAAAAAGGAAAACACACTACCACAACAGAAGACATCAAAGAACATGAAAAAAAAAAAAATTACCTATATAGTATCAAAACAAGCAAGATAGATATTATAGTCTTAGAACATAATATATAAACAATAGAAACACACGATTTTTAAAAAAAACTTTTGTTTTATGTATTCAGCACCTAAGCAACGAAAAGCGGCAAGACTAGACGCCTCCTTTACACATTCAGGCAAATCATTATAAAGCCTTTGTAGTACACACTATTTTGTGTACCTGCCAGGTTTGTCTGCGGCAGTCTAAAGTCCCGCCTACTTCTCATCGGGTATGCGTGAACTTCAAAATTGTACATAATATTTTTTTGTAAATAAGGTGGTAAGTCTATTTTTTAATTTGTAAATAAAAATTAGCACATTCAGAATTATTTGTTGTTTCACTGTCAAAATTTTCAACTGCTCAAGCATATATTCAATACATTGTGATGAAACTTTCAGAATACAATATCAGCGTGATACTCGTTGATAATCTGTAATATAAAAATAACTTTATAAAGTAGAGGAGTAAAAATACGTTTTTTTTTCTTTGACATTTTTAAATTGTGGTAATGTAAATATATCCTTGTTGCAGTGTTAATAAATCAGACCAAAAATAATTTATGTTTACTGATTATTTTCATTTTTCAGTATACTAAACTATATAAAATTACTAAATAAAAGTTATACTCACAAAATATTATTAAATAATAAATGTATAAAAAGATTTTTTGTTGTTGGATGGAATAGAAGATGTTACAGGTCCTTGATGATCCTTGGCCCTCTCTTCTTGAGCTTGGGTGACTTAAGATTGGAAAGCTCCAGACATCAACTTCCCGGTATTACATTCGACAAGGCCAATATGTTCTTCTGTTCTCCGACATATGTTGTGTTCAAAATATCTTAGTACATGCCACGCGTCTGTTCTCCCCCCCCCCCCAAAATATGCTGGCATTCAGTAGAACTTTTTTGAATATTTTCAGAATGGATCGGTATGATAATTGAAACACTAATATCAAAAAGTACATATTGTTAACAAAGGGATTTAAATTTCAAAAATCAAATACTCTTACTGCTATACACTGAAAAAAATGTCAATTTGGTGTAATCTAAAAAAATCATGACGTAAGTATAAAATAGGTGCGGTCACCTAAAATAATGAAATAATCATTTAATATTACGCTATCATTGAAATGTGTAAGATGGAATCGAATTATTTGAGTAAATAACGAAGAATTATGATACTCATCATCTTAAAAATTGATCACATTAAATAATAGTCCACTGTCCTATAAATTTACGTGATATTCATAAATAAGATTATAATCATAAAAAACAGTGACGAGTCACCGTATTTATAAAGATTTCACAGTTTATTATGATGAAGTGTCACTGAAAATACGTAGTCCCCTAATTTAATGTGATAAAATTATGTGAAACTTTTTAAGGTATGGAACATTAATTTATATTACAGTCATATTATTTTATGTGAAACATACTAAATACGATTACATAATCGTCTTATTTTCAGAGTAAGCATCAAATTTTAATATTAAATCATATTATTTTGTGTGAATTCTACTATCATACGATTACAGAATCTCATGTAAGAGGAATCATATCATTTTGTGTGCTTCCTACAAAAATATGATGACAGCGCACCACACAATATTCTCATTTGCTCTTCGTTCATTCAATCAGTCATTCATTTGTTCGGCATGGTGCAGGGTGGTTGTCGACTCGGTCTCGCAGTCTCGCTACAAAACTTCAGTGACGGACATACACAGGCCAGAATGTTGAGATTGTGTTTTATTTTTAGGAAACGTTTACATTGTGGAAATTCATTTTAAAAAAATATTAAAATAACATGATTCTAGAGTTTTTGTGTATACATAGTGGAAATCCATTTTAAATGAATGAATAAGTGACTTTGTGTTTTTGCGCAGTGTTTTTTGTATTAGCGACCGAACGTTTTCGCCGGGGTGACTTGGCGTTTTCGAGGTTCAAACGAGACTTTCGAAAACGAAACGAAAAACGAAAGTTTCGTTTGGACCTTGAAGACGCCAAGTCGCCTTGGCGAGGGCGTTCGGTCGTTGATGTTAGGAATGTTGCGGGAGAGTGCAAGATTGTTTATTTGTTCAATTAAAATAGCAATGTGGCTTTGTTTGTTTCCACTTACTTGTTTTTGTTCCACAACTAATTTCGGGAACTACCGTTCTCTTTTTCAGTTTAAACCCACCTGAAGTAGAGAGCGGTGGTTCTTGAAACTGGTTGTGTAGTGGGAATAGGTCGGTGGAGGTGGACAGGGTTATATTGTTGTTTTAATATTTTTTTATAATAGGACGTCATTGGATGTATGAGGAAGTCATCGAAATTTGTGGACATTGTGGAAATTCATTTTAAATAAATATTAAAATAACATGATTCTAGAGTGTTTACAGAGTGGAAATCCATTTTAAATGAAAAAATAAATAACTTTGTATTTTTCCACAATATTTTTTAAATTAACGACCGAACGTTTTCGCCAAGGTGACTTCACATTTTCAAGGTTCAAACGAAACGAAAAACGAAAGTTTCTTTTGGACCTTGAAAATGCCAAGTCACCTTGGCGAAAACGTTCGGTCATTAATATAAAAATATTGTAGAACTATACAAAATTATTTATTTATTCAATTAAAATAACAATATAACTTTGTTTACTTCCGCTTACTTATTTTTATTCCACAACTAGTTTCAAGAACTACCGTTCTCTTTTTCAGTTTAAACCCACCTGAAGAAGAGAACGGTAGTTCTTGAAACTTGTTGTGGAATAAAAATAAATAAGTGGAAATAAATAAAGTTATATTGTTATTTTAATATTATTTTATAATAGGACGTCACTGGATATATGAGGATGTCATCGAAAAATAGTAGGAACAATTAAAGGACGTCACTGTAGATAATAGAACGTCACCGAAAAATAGAAGGAAATATAATAAGACATCACAAGAGATATGAGGAAGTCATCTATAATAATAATAGGACATCACTGTAGATAAGAGAACGTCACCGAAAAATAGTAGGAAATATAATATGACATCACAAGAGATATGAGGAAGTCATCTATAATAATAGGACGTCACTGCAGATAAGAGAACGTCACCGAAAAATAGTAGGAAATATAATAAGACGTCATAGGAGATATGATGAAAGCAAATATAAATAGAAGGAAACATAATCATATCTTATATGCCGTTATCATCATAAATCGTATTATCATCTTAATTTTGATGATATCACTATGCTCCGTACTTATGGTGAATTCACCATACTTTAAGCTGAATTCACGTTATTTATGAATATCAGTTTTCTCAGTGCATAAATGTGCCATTAATTCTTCTTTCTTCTTTCCCCTTAGCGCTTTTATCCCGTTTCTATCGGGGTACGCTTTTACCATAATCCTGGAATTGGCGATTCTGGTTATTACATTGAAGCGACTGCCATCTGACCTTCGTAACCCTTAGAAAGGGGAACCAGACAAATTGGATCATGGCTACACACATACATAGCTACTGATATAAATCCGCACATAGATTTTTTTTTAAATTTAGAGGTGCGTGCCCCGCCCGGATTCGAACCGTCGACCTCACGCATGTGAGGCGACGACCTTACCTCTGGGCTATCACCGCTTCCATTGTGCCATTAATATTCGATTTATATTTAAACATTACATTATAAGGATTTTTCATTCCTTCTCAATTTGCATACCTAAACCCTGTCTCAAAGTCGTAGCATAACTCTATAAATTCCATACTCTGTTGTTAGTACCTACATATTTAACAGTTTCTGAGAAACGTGGTATTATTAATAGATCGCTATTCATATATTTAACATGCAAAAGTCTATATTTTATTCCACTTGTACCGAATATATTAATTTCATATGATATCCACTTATTGTTTACATCATAATACTATTAAATAAACTCGAAAACAAAATGAAACATTAAGCTATGTCTTATAGAAAAATAACAACCACTTACAAAATCGTAAGCTCTTGCCTCAGGAAATATTTAAGCACAAGTGTAGGAAAATAATAATATCAATATATTTGTTTGGCGATTTTTCTCCATATTATGAAAACCTCTTATGAAATGAAAATATCTACCAATGCTTATTCAAAAATATTTTATTTATACTTTGAATGATTATTTATTTTTGTCTCGAGTGCCGTGTTTTGATCTAAACTTATTTTTATTTTATTTTATTTTATTTAAAATACACAAACAATGACTGAACAATTAAACTGGAGATATACAATATAAAAAATAAAATTCATCAATTAAATGTATAGGTATATTATTACCTTATTAATTAATTTAGTAAGAAGAAAAACAATGAATATAAAAGTAAGACAAAAGTTGAAACTACAATATAATATATGCTACCTTGTGTGTGAGTGTGTGTGTGTGTGTGTGTGTGTGTGTGTGTGTGTGTGTGTGTGTGTGTGTGTGTGTGTGTGTGTGTGTGTGTGTGTGTGAGGGTGTGTGTGTGTGTGTGTGAGGGTGTGTATGTGTGAGGATGTGTGAGTATGTGTGGGTATGTGTATATATATGCGTGAACTTTTATGCGATGCACCCAATTCATCAGAGTGGAAAGTTAAGATTATGGCAGAATACTTAGTAATTTATTCTTTATTGTAATTAATGGGGGTTAAAAAGATCTGTATCACTAATTTGGGAGTTATAAAAATGGGAAGTGCGGTATATGAAGGAGTTCTGTCTGGTTTTAGTGTTGCAAATGGGTAGGTAAAGTAAGTCAGTCAGTCTAGTCGATATTTATTTATTTATTTTAACAGGGAAACAAAACAGATAAACAGAAAACTGTACACAAATATCAAATAAAGCAACTACAAATCCGTACGCCCAATATGATTTTTTTATACAGACTTAAAAACTACTGTGTATGCTTAAGCCCACACAGAAAAGAATTGATGATTTTAATGCCTGGCGTGATCTTCGGCGGCAAAATGGAGGATTTAACGATCTCCGGTTTCAAAGCAATTAAATGCAGCTCTGACACTCTGATTACATGGGGAAGCAAAATCACAACTATGGCAATTGGTAAATTAAGGAAAGATACAAAGGACTTACCCCGTTTTACTGCACTCTCCGTTGATCCCACAAGTATATAACTGATAAATTAATGTTCAAAAAACACTCGTTACGGCCGTACGGCGCTTATTCGGTTTTCACTACTGGCGGCTGTCATTAACGTTACCGTCGGCTAGTCGCTGCATACTGGCTGGGTTGAATTTATGTGTCGATTTGTGCGTGGTCTTATTGTTGCAACGGGGTAATTAGGTAGGTTTTGGATTAATGGATGTTGCTAGGGAAAAAATATAGGAAATGTCGGGAAGGTATGAATTGAAGGATTACCAAGCCGCAACAACTACAATGTAGCAATTAAAGTTAATTTTGGTAATACGGTTCAGCAAAAGAGGGTTGGCCTGGTGTTTAATTCGTTATTTAAATAGGTTATATCAGGGGGACAAATCTGGTCCTCATATCATGGATATAATTATCATATTATGGAGTTTTTTAATATCTTAAGATATCATAGGACTTCATAAGATAATTATATCAACGACATGGGTTATCATGAGGGTTTCGATTCAACCGTTTGACGGAACATGTCCCTCAAATATGCACGCGTATAATAAAAATGAACGTAAACACCTACCTCCAAAAGTATTTGTAGAGATCAACAACGGCTAAAGATGTTGCATTCAAAATGAATATTTCAGCTTCATAAAGACAGTTTTGACAAATCTCAATATTAATAATATCTTCCTGAATGCGTAGATTAATGAGAGTTGAACACGAAACCTTGAAAAATCTAACATAGTACTGATTTTTTTAGCTCTTCAATTGAAGAACAATCAGCAAGGCCATGGAATATTCTAAGTCCTGAGGGAGTTTGGAACATCCGGCGAAATCAAAACCCTTGTGATTACCCATATCATGAATAAAATTATCATATGGAGTTCTATATATGACATCTGAAGATATTGTTGAACTCCATATAATGATTATATCCATAATGATAATAATAATAAGTTATTTGTACAGCGCCGTTTAATGACTCGAAATCATACCAAGGGCGCTGATGGTTTAGTGTTGTGTTGTTCTCTGAAAAAAAGCTGTTTTTAGTCCTTTAGTGAAAGTGCTCTTGCTTTGAGCACTGCGGACATCTAGAGGCAGTGAATTCCACTTAATAGGACCACTCACACTAAAGCATCGGTCATAGTAAGCCGCTTTGTTGACTCTGTCCAACTCCTTTAAGGAATTGTTACTCTGTGATCCAGACGACCTGAGTGTGAGATGCCTCCCAGAGAGATCTCTTCTCTGACACAGCTCTTGTACCTATATATTTTGGTGCTAGGTTGTTCAAAGCATTATATACTGACAAACAAATATTGTAATCAATTCGCTCTGGATACTTCAACCAGTGTAATTCGTTTAGTAGTGGAGTTATGTGACATCGTTTTTCTGATATGGGTAATCGTGAGGGTTTTGATTTCGCCGGTTGGACCAGACTTGCCTCCCTGTTTCTTATTATTCTATTCTGTCATTTGTAGTGGAGTGATGAGCGTTGTACACAACCCTCTCTGTTTTCTATGTATTTCATTACGAGAGCGTTGTAGATTGAATTAAATAAATAAGATACTATATTGCAAATGAAATGTTCGCTTTATTATGTACTTTTTCTTTCAGAGCCGGTACATACTCACTAAGACTTTTTTTTCATCTCTTGTAAATCTCTACCTCAAACCATAACCTCATTCAAGTAATTTGTCTACAAGCAAGGAGAATTAGTTCAAAGTTTCAGCCATAAAACAGGGTTGCAGGATGCAAAAACACAATTGATCTATTTTTCTAGCTGTGGTAGCATATTGCATATGGTATGAATCAGAATTTTTTGAGAGCCAATCAATTAACAGAAACTTAAAGGTGAATGTGTTAGTACAATGAATCTGGTTTATACGTTTGGTTCCAATTATATTCATACTAACACTACGTACATATAATATCATAAAGATATGACTAAATTAAATCAATTACGTGTTCAATTAAATAGCTACATTTTGAATTTATTGTCACAATGTGATTTGACTCCAAGATAAATAAGATTTATGTTTTTTTACTACTCACTAACCCAAGGGGATATAGTGGGGAGTTATTATTTCGCTATTTTTAAGGGTATTTTTTATTGCAGATTATCAATTAGTATCATGCTGAGATTGTGTTCTGAAAGTTTCAACACAATGTATCTGTGTGTGTGTGCAATGTGCTATGAACGGCGTGTTTATTTTACTTTATCGATTATAGACTAAAGTACTCATTCGATTATTTTCAAATTTTGCAAATATGTATTTCTAATACTTACTTAGACCTCATTAGATTTTGAAGGTTATCTAAATAATGCTTATCAATATAGTTTAAATACTCGGCGGATATTTTGTGGTTGTTCATAAATATTAACCGTTTTGGCATGTGAATTTTGCCCTAAACCACTATATTTTGAGTCACTATGCGACATGTTTCGGCAGTGCTGTCCTGCCATCGACCGGCTAGTTGAGACTCAACTAGCCGGTCGATGGCAGGACAGCACTGCGGAAACATGTCGCATAGTGACTCAAAATATAGTGGTTTAGGGCAAAATTCACATGCCAAAACGGTTAATGCTTATCAATTTTACTAACTGTCAAATATTTCAAAGTGAGCCCAAGCTCAGGACACATAAAATTTGAAATATTGATTATAAAATTGGTAAAAAGGCACATCATTTACTGTCTGCGGTATTTGTTTAGCTATTTTTAATATTTTATGAAATTATTTAGTTATTTGTATATTTTTTTACTATTATTGTATTAAGCTATTTAGTTTTTTTTACAAGAATATTCTGTTTTAAGTGGTATTATGACGATAGGTATATCAAAGTCATCTCAATGTAACGTGTCTTGCTTCCTTTTAATCCACAAAATCCACATCCATTTTTATGTTTGTTGAACCAGCTAATAACAGACAAGCCAACGTTCGTGCAGGACAACGTCTGTCGGGTCCGCTAGTTTTTAATAATTATTTTAGGTATATAGTCGGCTATTGGTGGAAGCGTCCCTTGACTCACCTTCTACAGGGCTCGCTTGCAAAGAAAGGTTACCGAAACGCTAGGCAATGATACCCTCAAAAAAAATCATTAAATGTGGCATGATGCACAATAATTATAATTTGCATTGCATTTAAGGATTGTCCAGTGACGTGCAAATTTCCCTAGGCAAGTAAAGCAAGTCAGGTTATGTTTTTTTTTTAAAACTAACATGCGAGTAGGTATGTATAGAACTATTGTATCTTGGGGTTCTTCGTTATATTACAATTTATATAATTTAGAGTCAGGTGGTTTTTCATCTCATATTTTCAATTAACCGGTACAGTCTACTGCAGAATGTTTCTCTCTGTACCATTTTAAAGGTATTCAATTAACTAAAAAGGAATCCAAATAAAAAATTCTGTTTATTGTTGCGAAATCGATAAGTATCTGTAAAATGTCGGTATAATGTGAAATGTATTTAAAATTTTAAAAAACTCAGTATATGTTTATACAGAACTTGTCAATACATCATAAAAGATGACGATTTATCAAATTTAAGTTTTCTTATAGTAAAATGCACAATATTATGTTAATTTTCATGCTAAATTATATTAATTTTATTAATTTTCAGGCTAAAAAGAAAAAAAAATCAAAACATAACTTTGTTTATTTTCAGTACAATAAAGTATTTTTTAGGGATACCACTTCGACTTTATGAAATCTCTTCACTTCGATAAATATAAAAAAAACACTTAATTATATTTTTTGTAATTGTTTCATAATTTTTTAACAACAAATTGGATGCTATTTTTTTGCGTCATATTCCCACCTCATATGCAAAAAAGGGTTATCCAAAATGGTACTCTAAACCTTTGATAGTACTGATTAAAGAAAAAAACAAATTCCTCAAACTCTACAAATTACACAACAACGAACTAGATAAATTATCATATACAATAATAAGAAACAGATCTAAAAAAATATAAAAATTTGTTACAAAAATTACACAATGAATATACTAAATAATTTCAAAAGTAACCCAAAATTACTTTTCCAGTTCATCAATAACAAAAAGAAGCCTTCAACAAATATTCCAAGAGAGATGTTGCTGAATGACAGGCATGCTTCAAGCGCTAGCGATATATGTAATTTATTCGCTGATTACTTTCAAACTGTTTATAACCCTCCTAACGCCAACTTTAGTTTGAATGTTCCGAATAATGAAGTGTACCATAGCATGGAGAAAATATCCATCACATGTCATAGCATAGTTGACAAGTGTAAAAAGTTGTCAGTCAGGAAGGGGCCCGGTCCAGATGGGATTCCGCCCATTTTTGTAAAAGAATGCGCCAAGAGTTTGTCAACACCTTTACATGTACTCTTCTCAAAATCCCTCAATCTAGGAACTTTTCCATCTAAATGGAAGAGTTCCTTTATAACACCCATTTTCAAAAAAGGGAATAAAATCAATGTAGCTGATTACAGACCAATCTCGAAATTAAACTGCTTCGGCAAAATATTTGAGTCATTGGTGTATGAAGCCCTGTACCATCATGTAAAAAACATTTTTTCTATACATCACCTCCTCCCAAAACGTTCAACTATCACAAATCTTCTAGAATACACACACTATATTAGTGAGCACGTTGACCGTAGGATTCAAGTTGACGCCGTATACACTGACTTTAGCAAGGCCTTTGACAAGTTAAATTTGCATCTACTTATTGAGAAACTGAAGGGCTACGGTGTGGACGGCGTCACACTCGAATGGTTTCGAAGTTATTTGATAGGTAGAACACAGAGAGTGGTTTTTGGTGATCATAGTGGCGATTCTAACGTAACGACATCGGGCGTGCCTCAGGGATCCCATCTTGGACCTTTATTATTCCTCATATTCATAAATGACATCACACTCTGTATAAATTATTCCAAATACCTATTATTTGCCGATGACTTAAAAATATTCAGAACTGTTCTTAATTTCTATGATTGTAATCTTATTCAAAAATACTTGAACTCTCTAATGAATTGGTGCACTGCAAATGAACTTTTTTTTAACGATAACAAATGTGTATTCATTCAATTCACTAACAATATTCACATAATAATGTTCAAATATGCTATAAATAATACTGAATTAAAGTTGGTCCAATCAGTCAATTATCTCGGTGTAACCTTGGACTCCAAATTAAAATTTAATATTCATATAGATAATATATCTAAAAAGTCTTCAAAGGTTCTAGGATTTATACTGAGGTCATCGAAAGAATTTCAGTCCCCTATCCTATCGATCTCTTTGTACAAAACGTTTGTCAGAAGTACTCTCGAACACTGCTCAGTGGTTTGGTGCCCTAACTATCAGATACACTCAGGAAGAGTTGAAAGCATACAGAGAAGATTCACACGAATCCTTGCCTATCGTACTGGAGTCTCAGATCAACTCGAAACGTACAATGATAGATTAAATTATTTCGAAATGCAATCACTATCATATAGGAGGAACATGACAGATTTAATCACAATTCACAAAATTATTCACTGTGACTTAAGTGCCCCCAATTTGCTCGAACTTGTTAAGATAAATATACCCATAAGAACATGCTCCAGATTGCGAAACATCTTTAACATCTCGCATTACAATACAAACCTGGACTTCCATGCTCCTCTACCACGGTCACTACACTATCAATATGATAATGTCGATATATTTTCACAATCACGGGCATTGTTCAAAAGTGCTTTAAGAACGTGCCAATTTTGATAACATAATATATACTAGTTACCGCTTTGAATGTTTCTTGTTATATTAATGTTTGTTTGTTTTTTTTTCTCTCATTTTTATTAATTATGTATTCTTTTTGTAAAAATGCTGAATGTATGACTGAGTGAAAATTATGTACGCGCGTTCATGTATGGGGTGTGGATGATAATTCAATCGTCCAATCATTCCATACATTATATATATATGTTCATAAATGCATGAAACCAGTGGGCTTCTAGCCTGTTTTTCATGCTTATATAAATAAATAAATAAATAATTAAAAAAAATAATATTTATCTTTTTGCTTTAACATTTCACATCATGAATTAGGTACTAAAAATATTTTTAGATTCATACGTATGTTCATATCAAATAATAATAATGTAAAACCCTATATCGCAGATTCATATTATATTTCATTTTAAAAAATGCGTCTGCTGATAATAATCAAACCAAGAACTTTGGCTCTGAAATAAGAATTCTGTCTGTCCACAAATAGTAAGCCGACGTTATGTTTTTTTAGTAATTAATTTCTTTTATTGTCGTTTATCGAATAAAATATTTCCATAAATCTTCATTGTTTTCTGATGTCTTACGCATAAAGATACACATAAGTCGCCAACAGTCTTAGAGAGCCAATCTTATTTTTCTATCTAGAAGCCTTAATTAACTACATTTACGATGTATTTTTGATTTTCAATGTAGCTTTCTGCAAAGGGGTGATTACGGCTCCCGGAAGCGGAATGGGTGGTGATGTATTAATTTAGTTTCGATTTTGATCATGTTATTTGTTTTATTCAGATAACAAATAAAAAATCTGACACCTATCTACTTGAATGAGATAAAAATTACATCAAAATCAATCTAACTATACTTTATGATTGATAGCAATGATACGATTTCATAGCGATGATCGCTATAATTATATATCGACTACAGATAAAGAATTGAGCGCTGCTCACTAATTAGTTCATCTACTTGCACATTAATAATATTTAACTAGAGATTAACTATGTGACGAAAACAAGATTACATGTCATATATGTATATTATGTATTATGTACTTACTTTGCATCACCCACACAGGTAACTATGGATTAACACAAGACAGATTTATTACGAGCATAATACTGCAACTAATTAATCCAATTACTTAGTATAAGAGAATGCTTTTACTAATCAAAAGAAAAACATTCTCAAATATTGAATTTTAACTTTGTAGTAAATTTAGTATAACAAAATTTACTCACCACTTTTATATCTTATATTATTTTTTTTTATTTTTTATTGTTTTTTACCACTTTTATATCTATATTTGTTTTATAATATGAGGACGAGGGCGCCCAATTTTTAAAAATTGTCAAAATGTAATCAAATATCTTCCTATCCTAATGGAATAAATGGCTTCCTATCCGTCTGCGCCGAGATCAACACACTCTTTGTCTTCTGTTTAACATTTTGAACAACCCTAATGCTCCATCATATCTTACCGAAAGATTTCAACCTCTGGCCTCTCATGGACTCCCGCTTCGATCTAGAGAAGAGGGAACCCTCGCCATCCCATCACATGCCACGGCTTTCTATTCATCATCATTTACTGTCCATGCTGCCCGGTTATGGAACAACTTGGCCCTTGACATTAGAACTGCACCAACGTTAGGTACCTTCAAAACTAGATTAAAACGCGCGCTCATACTTTCCATTTCTTAACCTACATACTTCCCATTTATTTCCCTATTCTTGTAGTTAGTCATATCTCCTCTCCTTTTTTTCCCTTCCCTCCCATAGTGTTGTAACAGGTTTTATCTATGATTTGTTTAATTTTCATTGATGTACATATTTATTTTCTTCTTACTTTATTGTGTTTAAATGTAATATGTTTATGGTTTTATATATATTTTCTTTTTTTTACATGTACCATTTTGTCTCATAACTGTCACAGATGGTTGTCTGGAAGAAATTGCCAGTAGGCAATAAGTCCGCCATTTGTACTAGCTATTCAGTAATGTACAATAAAGTGTTTAAATAAAATAAAATAAATATCTTGCAATACATAAATGCTTCTTAAACACGTTTTAAGAAGCATGTGCAAATTCGGCTCTACGATATTGATCGGGAAAGGACGGAGAGCATTCTTTGTAACGAATATTTGCCTAATATATGATGTAAAGAACTCAGGGATTGTATGGCGTTGGCGGACTAACGTGTTTTCTTTTGAGGTTTTTTTTTCATACCCTTATTGTTCTAAACTGTCTATGTTTGATTTTTGTTTAATATGTTATGTTTCTACTTTTAGGCATTCGTTAATTCTTGTTTTTTTTTATTTTTAAATTTGTAATGGACTTTTTTACGTATTTATTTTTAATGTTATTTCTAATTTTGTTGTTGTATACTATTTATATTTGGAATGCTGTTTTTGTGTATGTTTTGATAGTTGGCATTCACTGTAAAATACATCATTATTTCAAAATGCTTTAGCCCCGGTTTTTTACCTAGTGGGGCATTGCAGTTAAGAATATTATTTGTCAATTATGTATATGTATGAATAAATAAATAAATAAATAATAGTATAATTGGCACTATAAAATATATCATTGTATTTTTGTATATTTTTTTGTTTGCTATTGTATTCTGTAAAATAAAAAAAAAATCATTAAAGACTTTTATTGAGTTAAACAACGTGGCGGACTTGTTGCGCGCAGGCAATTTCTACCAGTCAACCGTACAGTAAATTGAGAAAAAATAACAACCACGGATTATTTTACATCTACATTTTGGGCCTAGGTTGCGGCTCTAAGGGCCTAGGCAGTAAAGGTGGGGGGTGGGCGGCCGACGCTGTTGTGCCCCCTTCAATTCTGTACTTAGAGAAGAGCAGGACGAACGCCTTTAGTCTCGCTTGGCAGTGACTCGTCAACTGTGGCGAATGTTGTTGTGTGGTTCGAGCACATCGCCGGCGCAGACGTCGGGTCAGACATCCTGTGTTGACAAGTGATGTCAAATCTGACAGGTGATGATTGCGTCGGATGCCCCCGGTGTTAGCCCGCGGAACCTTCGGATGCCAACATGAGGGGTGCGGGGACAAGCCCTTCCGTTCGATCGGTGTTGCCCAGGGGCTTGCCCCTGCTGCCGATCTTGAGCGGTTGCCCCGCCGTTTGAGGTTGGATTCTCGGGGATAGTGGTCGAACTCGCTGAATAGGGGATATTGTGTTGTCCGACGTTGCGGCTGCGTCCGAGGTTGAACAGGACCAATGGGTCCTATAGCGTCACCGGCGTGGAAGTGGTATCGCGATATCCATCACATGTACATTATGTAAAGACTCATATTATAATTACCAATAGAAATCAAATAATTTACAAATTTTAATATCTACTAATATGTGTGAAATTATTTTGAGAATATTTGTCAAATTCGTATACGGCACATTATGTAATAATCATTTTCAGTACATATGTATAAGGTTTGAATTATAATTCATTTGCAAACATTCCTCCGTACAAAAGCGTGAAACTTTACAAATATATCACATTCCATACTATACAAAGCTTTGGCATTCATAATCCAATATTAGTTATGGTTATACAAACCACAATGTAAATAATTTCGTGTTTGTGTTTTATAAATGTGGTGTTTTGTCCGGTGGTCTTTAAAATTTCCACTAACATGTTGTTTCGGAATGTAATTATCTCGAAAAATATGACCAACAGACTGAGTTTTTGATTACCTACATCTTTTATATTTAAAAAAACAGACATAAAAATATTACATTTCTTCTTTTCCGTATATTTTATATTTGATGAAATACATGACGTAACCTTGAAGGATTGTGCAATTTGTGCATCTTGATTTTTCTACTTATTTTATTACTCAATATGTTATGATTTGTTCCCTGTATTTATTTTTTCTCTGTTTTTATTGCATTTATTTATTCTCGCTTATATTATTGTAAATTAATTTATTTATTGTTACTTCCTCTATCAACATAGTTTAATTTATTTTATTTCTTAATATTTTTTTTTATTTCTAGCAAGCATTAATTAAATTCGAAATATTTATTATATTTTTATTTTTTATTTACTTTTTATCACACCATATTTATAATGACAATAATAAAGAGATTACTGCTGCCCGACTAGGAAATCCTGTTCTAGGGCTAGCAGTTTCACCTGTTGATTCGTAATTGGGATGCATTTATATTTTATAGATTGTGTTATATTTTAAAGATTGTGTTTCAAAAACAGTGTTTCAAGGATAGGAAAGATCCAAAACAAATCGTCTGAAGGGAAAGTTCTATTTCTTTTGTTAATAATACGCATAATACGCAAAAATGTACTATGCGTATTATTAACAATTCAAATATAACTTTCCCTTCAGACGATTTATTTAGGATCTTTCCTATCCTTGATCCGAGACAGCTGTTTTTGAAAGCCGCATTGGTTCATTTCCAAAAAAATTTAACTATGCATAGTAGAAGTCAACAAACGCGTTTCACTAGGCAAGCAAATGATCTTAACTTCTTTGTGCCTATAACGAAAACCTCGTTTGGACAGAGACGTTTTAGAGTCATTGCTCCTAGAACATTCAACATACTCGATAAACGAATCAAAGAGACAAAAAATAGTCATTCCTTTAAAACTAAAATAAAGGAATGGCTATTAGTAAAAGGCAGACACTATGCAGAGGAGAGTATTCACCCATAGCCTCCGACCCCTACTATATACATATGTCTTACTATTTATTTATTTATTTATTTATTTATTTATTTATTTATTATGGTTACAAACAGTCACAATTACAAAAATATATTAAATAAGACAATTACCCATATAAGGACCAGAATATGTAACACCAATAATACATAGTTGATAAAAACATGTGAGTGATGGTGCATCTGAATCAAATGGATCTAGGAGAGGATTAAAAGGGAAGATTAACAATATTTCAATATTACTATATGTGACATGCCACCACGATGAGAACTCGATTTCCCCGTAACGATTTATCATAATAATTACATTGTTGACATACAAACGCAAACACACACACATACATTAGAAGTAAGTTTATTACATCGTTAAATTGCTTTGTAGACATCGCTTAATTGCCCTTGAAGATTCAAAAAAAAATGAATTCTATATTTATTATATTTGGTTGTTTTTGTGAGAGTTCATAATGTGAATCTGTTGATTTTTTTAAATAATTATGTTGCTTTTTAAAATTATGTTGTACTTTTAAATTATGTCGTTTTCATTGTTTTGTGTTTATATTTTTATGATAATATATGTAAATTATATTGCTGTATATATTCAAATTGACGATAGTGTAATATACCGAACAGCAGCCCCAGAACAGGTATGTAATACCTAGTGGGGCGTTGTTGATCAATTTATATATATATGCATGTATTGTGAGAAAGAATAAATAAATACCTAAATACATTCTGTGAATTTACCAACAAAAAAAAATAAAAAAAAAATAAAAAGAATAAAATAAAATATGTTTGTCAAATTCGAAAAAATACGTGGCTTTCGGTATTCTCTGCCTACTAGATGAGGGACATGGCGTGGTGGTATGTATGAATGTAATCAGTTATATTGTCTTTCATAAAACACCTCATTATAAAAATACGCTAATTGACGAATTTCATGATTGACATACACATTGGTAAGAAAGTAAATAGGTAAGCCTAAAATTAACTTAGAATTCTGGTGCGGTTCACAGGTGACATATGTGCGAAAGCATTGTCACTTCATGTATAAGGAGTGTTACTTTCATAGTTTACCAATTTCTCAATAGATGGCGTTGCGAAAAAGAGAAATGGTGTTTTGCAGCTTATTTTCAAACGAACAGAAAGTATCTTAAAATGACTACTTAAAAATGTGCTTAGCACGAAACCGGTTGTACGTTGTAGTCTAAATAAACAGTGGAATTAAATTATAAACGTTATTTATAAAACATTCGATCAAAAAATTAAATGTAATCAACAGAAAATATAGAGCTTTCAAAAATTTCATTGATAGGAAACTCAATAACAAGGCATAATCTTGAACGTTGCGTGAGCGCATAAAGTGATCACGTAAACCAGCCGATGACAGGTCGTAAGCCCTGTAGGTGCCTTGAATTCCTGGTTCTCCTTTGATATGTCAACTTAGTACGCATAACGTGATAAAAGTGAATTTGTCATAAAATAAGTCATTACTACACACATACCTACATCCCATAAACTAAGCATAATTGTTTATGCTACATATTATATGTGAACGAAATCGGTCGTGGCAGGATTCCAACTCGCGACCACTGGATTAGGTACTAGCACGCTAACCACTATTTCAATATCCAATTTCTCTTTTGTTTTTACAACATTATTTTGTCACATTTGGTCAGCTATCTAACTCGAAAAGAAAAAAATCCCAATCAACTTATTTCATTTGCAAAAATATCAAGGCTACAATATTTTTTTGTAGAGATCTTTCATAACGCACTTATGATTTTCAGCATACTATTAAACAAATGATAGAAGTTATTCAATAATTTTGACAAACGTTAATTATAAAATTTACCCTCAAGATTCTTCTTGAGTCAAGAATATCAACGGGTATGAAATTCTCAAGATCTTATGAATATTCTGTTGAAATGGCGTCTTACTTTTTCATAAAGATGCGGTGTGAATAGTTGTATTCCTAAGAGAAAATACTACTTACATACATATACTGGTAAAAACTGCGATCTTAAATCACAATATACTCTGTTGTTGCTAATGACAATCAATGGGCCATATCTTCTCAACGTAAGGTCTGTAGGTAATAACTTGTACAAATACATAATATGCAATTTTTATTCGTTTACTTTCGTTTACTTTCAAATAGGCACATACAGATTTTTTCAACACAAAATGCTGTACTTAAAATTTGTCTTTTTGCGATTGAATATTTCTCATGGTAATTATTTTTATATTTCATCTTGGAACTCAAAGATTATAAGAGCAACCCACCTTCTATGATGACGAGGATTAAAATATCGTCTACCATGCTTCTTATTTCAATTTTCATTAGCTTCCATTTCCGTATTTGAGGGTGTTAGTGTTTCAATTGGTTAGTATGAAACCTTGCGAACCAAATTGAAAATTTTGAGCCTCTGAAATGTCCCGATCCATCTCGAAACTACGAAACGGTAATGAAAAATCTTATCGGTAATCTTTACGAGATTTGAAGGTTTTCTAATATATTTGTAATTTAATATTTTCTTTTTCTTCCCAACTTATGGACCTGTCAATATATGTTCGTCTATCATGTATACACACACATGCACTCCCACTCTCACACACACACATACACTCCCACACACTCACACTCTTTCTATATATGCTGCGCGTACATTACTGGATCCAAAAGCCTTTTAGGTATTGTTCTGAAGAACTTTTTAAGCAATTCAAAGTATTGGATGTGAGGCAGCTTTATACCACATCAATATTAATTATATTTCTAAAAAACAAACCTCCTCAAAAATACTCCATCTTGAATAACACAAGAGGTAAAATATCGGGTAACTACTTGGTGCCAAAAATGAATACTAAATTTGGGCAAAGATTTTTTGTATTTACTGCACCTCGAATTTATAATAAACTGCCATCGGACCTTAAAGGGTTAACTCAATTCAAAGCCCGTGGTACCAAGTGGCTACTCGATGTGGGTAGAACCCAAAATGAAAGTAACGTTGCAACAATAATTTCTTAACTAATTATTTTTTGTTGTCTGTTTATATTGTGTTTACTTTTATTTATTTCACTTTTAAAACTGTATTTTTTAATTTAAAATTATGTAAGTATTCCTAATGTTTATTTTTATAGATTTCTTATTCTTTTGTTTTTTACTGTAATGTAATAATTTCACAAATAAAAATGTATTTCACAAATAAAAATAATGTATATGTTTATATGATCATAAATAAATAAATAAATAAATAAATATCTCTTTCACACACACATACATATTGTTTCTCTTCTCTCATGCGCGCACCCACACTAATTCACACTTTTTTGAATTAATAATAAATAATAACAAAAAAAAAAGTGTTTAAAATCAATCCCACAATTTATTAAGACTACAGCCTACAACCGGTTTCGTGCTAAGCACATTTTCAAGTAGCCAACTACTATTAAATAATTTAAATAGAATTCCATCAAGAACTGACGATCAACAAATTAAACCTAACACACTTTTTTGTTGTATTATTTTGATATTAGGTATAGTAAGTACGTAAGAGGTACATGTTATATTTGTATTTTTACTTATTTACTTTTAATAATTGTATGTATGCATGTACTACATATGTGCTGTCCTTAGTAAAATAAAATAAAATAAATAAATATATGTATTACAGTTAAAAAAACGTTATCCCCACCATAATATTTTAGAATGTTATATGTATGTATGTATGTGGGTATTTATGTAGTTTATGTGTCACTAACCATCATAAACTAAAAACTTAAAAGATTAAATATTCTGCACATCGCTTTCTTTACGACCAGTGAGTGACTTGGGAAAATAAAAAATCGACTTTTTAATATTTTATTGTGTTATTTTTTCTTAAATTTTGCCATGAATGAAACGTCAAAATATGTACTTTTTCGTAAGAAAATATTTGTTTAATAAAATTTCAGAAGTGACACTTTACACAAATAACATAATATGTGTGGTGAGGAGGATGAAACAATTAATCACGTATTTTTAACTGTAAAAACAATTCCAATTTCAAAAGTAGGTATATACAAATGACTCATCTATCTCCACTTAATATCCAACATCTTTTATCTCTCCAAAATTCTCGTGTATTGTCCGTTATTTCAAAATTTATATCGTTAAAATAATTTAAACATATGATCAAAAATAACTTTCCTTACAAACAGTAAACATTAAATTGGCACAAAGCACTATTTTAAAGGTGAATTGCCTAATGCAAAAAAATAACATAATATTTTCACGTATAATTTAGCGTATGAGTGAAATATTGATTATTTCGTTGAATTTTAATGTTTTTCGTACTTATAAAAAGTTAAAATTTTATGAGGAAATTTACAATTTAATATGATATGAACAAATAGATCAAACTAACTAATAGCATCATCTATTGAAAATTTTATATTATTCATGATGGGTCTTATATGCAAGTAATTCAATAATTGATCATTTGAATGGGTGGTGGCAGAGCGGTTAGGTTAGTAATCCAGTGGTCGCGAGTTCGAATCCTGTCACGACCGATTTCGTTCACCTATAGCACAAGCATTTATGCTCAGTTAAAAAAAATATATTCAAATTATACGAAATAATCACCTTATTTTTCACTCAAACTCTAAGTTATAGGTACATGAAAATATATTTTATTCGTGTAATTCGAATCCCATATTATTAATCAATAAGCGTTCAAAATTAAAGTGAAAATTTTGCACGGGTAGCCTTTATTTTAAATTATAATACAATTATGATGTGATGCTTGACAATATTATTTTCTATGAGATTTTAATATCTTCCAATTAGTGACAGATTCTTTGGATAACAAAAGAGATTCTTTTGTTCAATACAAGTACCTACCTATGTATATACAGGTAGGTTCACAACAAGAACATCTTAAATTACATTTAATAATAATAAATATTTTATAAACAATGTAAAATTCATATCCATAAGGTAAAATTGAAAACATTTAAACGAGACATAAAATTTGAATTTAATAAAAGGGCAGAGATTATATTATATAAAAAATTAATTAACCACCAGATATTCACATAAGTACCAATCATAAATGATAACTAACCGAACATATATACTAATCCACCTAACCTAACCTATCAACCTGAAATTCACAAAACTACCAATCAAAATAAAAACTAACAAAACATATACTAACCTAACCTATCCACCTGAAATTCACATAACAATCAATCAAAATAAAGACTAACAAAACATATACCAACCCACCTAATCTAACCTATCCATCTGAAATTCACATAAATACCAATCAAAATAAAAACTAATAAAACATATACTAACCCACCTAACCTAACATATCCACCTGAAATTTATATAACTACCAATCAAAATACAAACTAACAAAATATAATATACCTACTAACCCACGTAATCTAACCTTCAAAATATAAACTAACAAAACATATATTAACCCACCCAACCTAAACTATCCACCTGAAATTCACATAACTACCAATCAAAATAAAAACTAGCCACACAAAATATACTAACCCACCTAACCTACCAATCAAAATAAAAACTAACAAAACATATTGTGGCGAATAGCCAACATAGGTACTTTGAAAGTACATCCGTCTATAAGTAGTTCATAAACGCGCGAGGGGAGATCATCGACCACTAGTACCGGCTTTACAACAATATTCTTTTTAATCATATGTACCTACCAAGTATTGTACCTAGTTACGGAGTGTTCAATGACCCTGTGTTTATTAATGAGCCTCGGGGGTGGAGCATATATATAAGAAAACCACCGATGCATTCATCATCTATTTTAGTACATGGTCTACAAGTGGAACTTCATCGCGCGCGTGTTATTTTTCAATTTACAAAACAGTTATTTTTTATTGTTTAAATTCTGTTATTAATGTACAGAACATTTATTTGATTTTATTTCGTATGTATAAGTCAAGTGAAACTCAATAAGTGTTTTCTTAGTTTACCCACTGACTGTAAATATTTAATTTGATGGTACATGCACCCGAGTATTTAATAATCACGCTCTGTGAATACGTCGTCTTCTTATTTTATTTTATTTAATTTTATTTTATTTTATTTTATTGGGGGTATACACAGATGTACAGGTTACATTCATTAAAATATATACAAGTGGTACAATCTATAGCTAGGCCTGCCATCCAATTATGTATATCCACTGAAGATAATTATGTATACACACAGAAATATGAAGATAATTATAATTATGTAGATAATTATGTATACACAATTATGTATACACACAGAAGACAAAAAAAAATTAAAGAAATAATTATTAGGAGAAGGTTAAGGATTTCCTATCCCACTTCCTATCCCGCTATCCTTAACCTTCTCCTAATAATTATTTATTTAATTGTTTTTTCTCTTCTGTGTGTATACATAATTGTGTATTAGTTGTAGCAGGAGGAAGAATAAACAAGATTGAAATAAAACATAACCTAATAAAAAACATAAATAATAAAATAAATAACCAATTAACCAGTCAAGAAAAGAAAACAGTTAATACGCACCCACATATAAGTTAAAAATAATTCTTTTCACACAATATTATAAAGTTTTCTTTTAAAAGCTGCAAAATCGTCATTTAGAATATCGAATTAGAATATTTAGAATGACAGAATTATACAATTTACAACTACGTCTGACAAAAGAGTTCTGCGCATAATTAGTTTTACAAATAGGAATAGCAAATAATTCATTCGATCTAGTACTGCGTAAAGGGCAACGAAATGCAATTTTCTCCAACAGATATGCATAAACTGTATTTGATATTTTGATAAAATATCAAATACAGTTTTATACATCATAATATACAGTAAAGCTATACTTATTACATAAAACCAGGAGTATTTTTAAGAATTTCCCTTTACGTGAAGAAAACTTTGAAAAGTATGTCCTCATTTTTTTTTTATTTACTTGTTTAAGATTGTTTTCTATTATAATTCCGTCTTATCAGCCCTCTTTCACGCCTTTAGTACCTTACATCCCTTCAGCTTCGTCCTTTCAGTTCCTTCGGTGAATTTTTGTCCACTTCTGATTAAAAGCCTACTGCATCTGACGCCACGTCTTCGTGTCCTATACAGTCTGTATCCTGGACGCACCAGCATACCGTTAAAATGTAGTTCAACCATTCACAGCTCAGTGTGTTTTCTTAGTGCGCATGCGTATAAGTGACAGAAAAGTGTGTGATTTAAAATTATGCGAGTGAGACGGCGCTTGAATACCTGTAGACCAGTGACATGATTGGGTAGCTACCTGAAACCCAGTGACATATGTATTTGAGTAGGTACCTGAAGACCAGTGACATAATTGAGTAGGTACCTGAATACCAGTGACATAATTGAGTAGCTACCTGAAACGTAGTGACATAATAGAGTAGCTACCTGAAACCCAGTGACATAATTGAGTAGGTACCTGAATACCAGTGACATAATTGAGTAGGTACCTGAATACCAGTGACATAATTGAGTAGGTACCTGAATACCAGTGACATAATTGAGTAGGTACCTGAATACCAGTGACATAATTGAGTAGGTACCTGAATACCAGTGACATAATTGAGTAGGTACCTGAAGACCAGCAATATAAACCTCTGACATACAGTACTGTACTAATAGTTCAACCCAGTACACTGAGAAAACTGATATTCATAAATAACGTGAATTCAGCTTAAAGTATGGTGAATTCACCATAAGTACGGAGCATAGTGATATCATCAAAATTAAGATTTATGGTGATAACGGCATATAAGATGACGTGTCACTGACTTTAGTAGGACGAGAATACATTATATGATTATGTTTTCTACTATTTATGTTTGCTTTCATCATATCTCCTATGACGTCTTATTATACTTCCTACTATTTTTCGGTGACGTTCTCTTATCTGCAGTGACGTCCTATTATTATAGATGACTTCCTCATATCTCTTGTGATGTCTTATTATATTTCCTACTATTTTTAGGTGACGTTTTCTTATCTTCAGTGACGTCCTATTATTACAGATGACTTCCTCATATCTCTTGTGATGTCTTATTATATTTCCTTCTATTTTTCGGTGACGTTCTATTATCTACAGTGACGTCCTTTAATTGTTCCTAAAATTTTTTGATGACTTCCTCATATATCCAGTGACGTCCTATTATAAAAAATATTAAAATAACATTATAACTTTGTTTATTTCCACTTATTTATTTTTATTCCACAACTAGCTTCAAGAACTCTTCTTCAGGTGGGTTTAAACTGAACTGTGGGTTTAAGCTGAACTGTTTCTCTTCTTCAGGTGGGTTTAAACTGAAGAAGAGAACGGTAGTTCTTGAAACTAGTTGTGGAATAAAAATAAGTAAGTGGAAATAAACAAAGTTATATTGTTATTTTAATTGAATAAATAAATAACTTTGTATTTTTCCACAATATTTGTTATATTAACTACCGAACGTCTTCGCCAAGGTGACTTGGCATTTTCAAGGTCCAAACGAAACTTTCGTTTTTCGTTTCGTTTACGAAGTGGAAATAAACAAAGTTATATAGTTATTTTAATTGAATAAATAAATAACTTTGTATTTTTCCACAATATTTTTTTATATTAACGACCGAACGCTTTCGCCAAGGTGACTTGGCATTTTCAAGGTCCAAACGAAACTTTCGTTTTTCGTTTCGTTTGGACCTTGAAAATGCCAAGCCAAATGGCGAAAACGTTCGATCGTTAATATAAAAATATTGTGGTAAAATACAAAGTTATTTATTTATTCATTTAAAATGGATTTCCACTCTGTTAACACAAAAACTCTAGAATCATGTTATTTTAATATATTTTTAAATGAATTTCCACAATGTAAACGCCTCCTAAAAATAAAACACAATCTCAACTTTCTGGCCTGTGTCTGTCCGTCACTGAAGTTTTGTAGCGAGACTGCGAGACCGAGTCGACAACCACCCTGTACCATGCCGAACAAATGAATGACTGATTGAATGAACGATGAGCAAAGGAGAATATTGTATGGTGCGCTCATATTTTTGTAGGAAGCACACAAAATGATATGATTCCTCTTACATGAGATTCTGTAATCGTATTATAGTAGAATTCACTAAAAATAGTAAGATTTAATATATATATTTGATGCTTAATCTGAAAATAAGAAGATTCTGTACCTAATCGTATTTCAGTATGTTTCACATAAAATAATATGACTGTAGTATAAATTAATGTTCCATACCTTAAAAAGTTTCACATAATTTTATCACACTAAATTAGGGGACTTCATCGTATTTTTAGTGGCACTTCTTCATAATAAACTGTGAAATCTTTATAAATACGGTGACTCGTCACTGTGTTTTATGATTATAATCTTATTTATGAATATCACGTAAATTTATAGGACAGTGGACTATTTTCTATTCCATAATGTTATTATTTGAAAAAGGAAACTATTATTTAATGTGATCAATTTTTAAGATGATTAGCATCATAATATTTCGTTACTTACTCAAATTATTCGATTTCATCTTACAAATTTCAACGATAGCGTAATATTAAATGATTATTTCATTGTTTTAGGAGACGGCACCTATTTTATACTTACGTCATGATATTTTAAGATTACGCCAAATTGAAATTTTTTTTCAGTGTATACTGTGCAAACAATTTGATATATTCCTGATGTGATTACTGAATTATGACCAAGCGATATATAAAAATAAATATACTGTGTTATTATATATATTTCTTTATATCTCTTTTTTGTGAAGAAATTTCCAAACGGCATTAAGCCCCGCACTGTACAATGTATATGTAATATGTATGTATGTAATGAGAAAATTCATAAATAAATAAATGAAAGTAGGTACTCAGTTCTTTAATATATGTCTAAAATTAAGTCGTATTTGGGGATGAAATTCGAAAAGATTTCTCTCAATTTTTATCAACTATTATTCCACAAAAAAAATGTGGATATGGCAGAATAAGATTAAATTAACTCACGTACCCACATTTTGCTTCCAGCTATGATATTATAAATCACGTACAAATGTTCCGAAACCCAAAAATATTCATAAAAGGTATAAACCATATCTATAATAGACGTTTGTGGGAACCGGCTGAAGCATTCAACCTGAATTATTTATATATCTACATACATACCATCACTGCATATCATGTAGGGCAACCAGCGACAAGTGTGCAGTTGTGTATTTTCTTATAAAAGGAAACACGGCAAATTCATGTATACACACACATCGTCTCACCTAATACATCAGCTAATTCTAATTATAATATACCTTTACCCGCCTCTACAGCACCTATAGTTTAAATAAGTCACAGAACCGTTAGCGGTCGCACACATTCCGATTTAGTATACATAAGTTGGTAAACCACAGGATATATGTGGTTCAGATCAATATTTGGAGTCTTATACTATCCAAATATAATATACCCTTCTCGCCTCTACTGCACCTATAGTTTAAATTAGTCACAGAACCGTTAGCGGTCGCACACATTCCGATTTAGTATACATAAGTTGGTAAACCACAGGATAGATGAGGTTCAGATCAATATTTGGACACTTATGCGATCCAAATATAATATACCTATCTCCGCCTCTACCGCACCGATAGTTTAATAAGTCACAGAACCAGACACACACGTTCCGATTTAGTATACATAAGTTAGTAAACCACAGGATAGATGAGGTTCAGATCAATGTTTGGAGTCTTATGCGATCCAAATATAATATACCTATCTCCTCCTCTACCGCACCTATAGTTTAAAAAAGTCACAGAACCGTTAGCGGACGCACACATTCCGATTTAATATACATAAGTTAGTAAACCACAGGATAGATGAGGTTCAGAAAATGTTTGAAGTCTTATGCGATCCAAAAAGGTCGGCAAACATTGAAAGGAAAAGTGCACCCGACAATCTCTATGTACTACTCGAATGGCACGACCATGTGAATGATTCTGAAAGGCGGAAAAAATTTAGGAAGTGTGAACAACAGATAAACATCAATTAGTGTGAACAACAGATGAACATCCTATGAGCTAGTTTGCAGGAAGAAGCGGTCAGTTTCGAAAATGTACCACAAAGTAATAGTTAAATCGTATGACTATTAACAGAGGAACATGTGTGGGTTTTCAAAACGGACTCAGCAAAAATATATCCTGAGATCCGTCTTTGAGAAAAAATAAGAGTTTTAAATTTCAAATGTCATTTATCGTCGAAAAACAACATTTGGGCAGTGGAGTAAATAATGCTCTCTGACCTTTTAATAATAATAATAATAATAATGAGTCATTTGTATAGCGCCGTTTAATGATTCGAGATCATACCAAGGGCGCTGATAGTCTAATGTTGTGTTGCTCTCTGAAACAAAGCTGTTTTTAATCCTTTAGTGAAAGTGCTCTTGCTTTGAGCACTGCGGACATCTAGAGGCAGTGAATTCCACTTAATAGGACCACTCACACTAAAGCATCGGTCATAGTAAGCCGCTTTGTTGACTCTGTCCAACTCCTTTAAGGAATTGTTACTCTGTGATCCAGACAACCTGAGTGTAAGATGCCTCCCAGAGAGATCTCTTCTCTGACACAGGTCTTGTATATATTTTGGTGCCAGGTTGTTCAAAGCATTATAATATACTGTCAAACAAATTTTGTAATCAATTCGCTCTGGACACTTCAACCAGTGTAATTCGTTTAGTAGTGGAGTTATGTGACATCGTTTTACTGCACCGAAAATAAGTCTTGCCGCTGTGTTAAATACCATCTGTAGTCTATCGAGCTGATACTTCGGCAATCCAGCATAAATGCCGTTGCAGTAATCGAGCCGAGACACAACGAATGAATTTACAAGTGTTTTAGTCTCATTCTTGGGTAAATTTCGACGAATGTTTTTCAGTTGTCTGAGTTGAAAAAAACATGAACTGACCGTTTTTGAGATTTGAAGGTCAAGTGACAACTTATTGTCCAAGTGAATACCCAAGAATTTGACACTTGTAGCTGGCACGAGTGTTTCTCCGTTGATGTTGATAGGATTACTCTCAATGAGGTGCTGTCGCCGTGGTGAAGCTACCCACATAAACTCTGTTTTAGTTGGGTTCAGTTTAAGCTTGTTGCTAGACATCCACGTGGCGACTTTTTCGATGCACTCAACAGTTTCTACTTCCAGACGATTTTTGCATATGGGATTACAAAATTTGAAGAGCAAGCGGTCATTGCCATAAGCAAATGAATTAAATCCTTCGTTTTGAATCAAGTCGTCAAGTCTTTTCATATACAGAATGAATAAAATAGGTCCGAGAACCGATCCTTGTGGCACTCCAAATTTTACAATTTCCGATAAGGACGTGTTGTTATTAACCCTCACAGACTGGCGTCTTTCTGTAATATATGAGGTCATCCATTTGAGAAAATTTCCGCATCCATTTGAGAAAAATTATCATTTTTGATACTTGTCCTTCTGTCACGGCTTGAAGTATTTCAATTTTTGCCGTTGTACTTTTTTGTTCACAAATATTAGGTATTTTGTTTGGGTTGTTAAGTGAAATGCGGATATTTTCTACTTTTTCGGAAAAAGAATCAGCAAAATCTTGTGCCTTTAATAATGTTGTTGTTGCTGAGATATCCTTTTCTCTCACAATATCCAGGCTTTGCCATAGCTTTTTTGGGTCGTCCTTATCGTTCTCGATTTTTTTCTTCCAATAGGATGCCTTTTTGTATTTTGTTAAGACTCGGTATGTTTTTTGTGAGGTTAGCCATTTTTGTCGGCTTAAGGCTTTTACTGGAAATTTTTGAATGATATTTTTATTAATTAACCTCTTTGTGAATGCATATTGTCATCATAAATAATATCACCTGACACAATAGATACCACAGAAAAAAAGTCATCTTACCGCAGAGAAAATAGATGGCAATACATAGATAATATAACTGTCCTTGGTATCCGTTTGGACCGCTCCCTGACCTTTCGACAACACTGCCAGGAGGTGGGGAAGAAGGTCAACACAAGAAACGGCATCATTCGGAAACTAACAAATACCAAATGGGGGGCACAACCTCATGTTCTCCGCACCTCGACTCTAGCGCTGTGCTTCTCGGCGGCAGAATACGCTGCACCTGTATGGTACAACTCCGTGCATGCGAGGAATGTTGACGTGGCCGTGAACGATGCGGTTCGCACCGTGACCGGATGCCTTAAGCCGACACCAATCAGCGAGATCTACCCAATCGCGGGTATCGCCCCTCCCACAATCAGAAGACAGGTCGCAGCTGAGACGGAGCGAATGAAGCAACTTCTCGACCAAAGACATCCCATGTACGGCCGTGAGGCCAGACAATCCCGGCTGAAGTCAAGAAGAGGCTTTGTGGAAACAACAGCCGCGCTGCCTGGCCCGCCAGAGGCGCGCCGGATTGAGCTGTGGCAAGAAAGTTTCGCTGACCGCGCGCATGTCAAACCGAAGAAAGAGATGGCCGCTGGACACAACCTGCCATACCCCACTTGGAGAGCACTAAATAGATTGAGAACTGGGGTGTCGCGTTGCAATAGTAACCTCAAAAAATGGGGCTACAAGGATGACGATACCTGCGAATGCGGGGACATACAGGACCACCAACACCTTATGATATGTCCGAAAGTCGGAGAGACATGCGCGCGGGAGGCCCTAATTGCCGCAAATGACAGGACCGTACATGTGGCCAACTACTGAAGTTCTTTATTTGATGAATCCGGACACGGAAAGTAAGTAAGTATAACTGTCAGAGCGTTTTTCTCCCGACGATTATACCGAGCGTTTGGAGCGTACACTCGACGTTCAATCTGAACTCGACAAAGTGTCATTCGAGCGTCTGTTTTCGGTTATTATGAACGGCTAAGAGCATCACTAAGTGCACTCGGCATTCATTGTGAACGCAGCCCTATATTGTATCCATAGAATAATAATAAAACTATAGAATACTCATTCCCATACAATACCTCGCTGAAAAAGTGAAGCCGTTTTATTGGCCGGCTCGTGTCAATATTATGTATGACTCTGCTGGTAGACATTGTTCGAATGCGTAAATAATTTTGCAAGCAGTTAAAAAACTCCCTATTTGGAGAACGTATCACGCAGACGGCCAAATGATTACTGAATGCTCGTAGCAAAATGTTGACCAAATTAGTCAACATAAAGCAGTCACGTTTACTGCAGACTAAAGAGTATTCTATACTATTATTATTCTATGATTGCATCGTTTCGTGCTGCCCACAGTCCGCTTATTTTATTTTGAAATATGTACGTAGTTTTCAGTTAATTTCTTTAATTTTTTTTGGTTTGTTTTAATAACCAAACTGCCTGTTATAGATGCGTAGTATAATCGCGTTTTGCATTCCCAGATACGGCCGAAACTACATATTATGCGTAGCTGTTGGGACAATCCATAGAGTAATATTTCACCTAAGTACATAAAGAGATTCTGTCTCTTTTTTGTGAAAATAATTTTCTTGTGGAATTATTCATGTCTGGTAAGCGGACGAGATAGGATCTTTCAAATTCCGCAAAACGGCTTTTGTATAGTTTCAGTGCGGCGGGTGTGAGATAAACCAGGGGGGCTTTTGGCGAATGAAATTATATTTTTCAAACATTCATTCTTCCCATCTTCATTCTTGGTGGCTTTGTGACCAGCCTAATAAACACTAGAAAATAAATCTCGCGGAGAATTAACCACATTTTATGATTTTGTTTAAAAAGGAGTAAGAAATGTTGAGTTTCAGAACGGTGAGCCTCTATTGTAAACGAGTGGGTTATGGCCATTACTTAAACCTTCACTACATTTATAATAAAAATAATTTATTCAGAGACATACTGTACTTTACAAACATATGAAAAAGTAATAACAAACATATTAACTAATAACAAAGTTATAATAACAAAAATAAAAGTAAAAGTAATAACAAAATTAATAACAATAAAAAAACCAACAAAAAATTAAAATACAGTGATCAAAAGTTCACAATTGGATACATTAGTTTGTAGGTGATATGTTTCTTCGGTGGCGACACCTGGGGGGCAAGTCTGGTCCAACCAGCGAAATCAAAACCCTCATCATGGATATAAAAAACCCTCTCCTGTCCTTACCATATCCTTTTTCTTACTATGAATAATATATATTTTTTTTTTGTTTTAATAGTATTAAAGTGTTCTACGTATTTTCTTTGATTTCTTTTACTCTTTTTGTTTGCTGTTGTACATACACAATGTTGTCATACTTTGTAATCTGGTTGGTTGGAAGAAATTGCCTAGTGGCAATAAGCCCGCCAGTGTACAATTATATTTGTTTATAGTATGTACAAGAAGATGTTTAAATAAATAAATAAATAAAATAATTATTATATGTAGCTATATATTAATGTTGACGAGGCGATGTATGTGTGCCAGGTTAGAAAGATATGGCGTTTGGTTCTCTCTGCCTACCCCGTAAGGGACATGGCGTGATGGTATGTATGTATGTATATATTATCTTTAGATGTCATAGAACTCCATATGATAATTATATTCATGATATGGGTACTCACGAGGGTTTTAATTTCGTCCGTTGAACCAGAATTGCCCTCCAGGAAATCAGGCACCTACTGGGCTTTATTTACGGCGTTGCTAGAGAAGGTAATTGTAAAGCAATATGCTAACGTATCAAGAAAATCATGTTTGTAATTTTGAACTGTTTATTTGTTATGATAAATTCAGAATGAGTAAAAAATATAAAAATATTTTTTTTTAAATCAGTCCCCTCCGTCTATTCTTTCCCTCCCGTATAGGGTTTCTACTCTCCACTATTCCATAGTGTGAGATATGTGAATGAATGAGATAGCATGTCTGTGTGTGTATATAGTGTGTGAATAGGCACGCGGCGCGTCATTCATCGTTCCGCCGTTGATAGCTACCTCCGTGAATTGTAATAGTATTTGACCTTGAATTGTATCTTGTATATTTGACGTATTGTAATTAAAGTGTAAAAGAATATACATCTTTTACTGCAAGTACTAAGAGTTCCACCCCAACAAATAGTAGTGTATAGGGACACTATACTATAAGAGGTTTTTAGTTATTTCATGAACGATGGTGATAAGAGTAATTTACATAAGATTATTTGAGATGATGTTTTTAAAATATTGTTTTGTTGACGGTTTTTGAAATTGGATTATAAAATGAGATTTATGATTATTTATTTATTTGGGAAGCCAACAGCTCATTTTATATTACAATTTTGACATATAATTGAGACCTAAAAACAAGCTTTCCATCAATGACTAGAGATTACTGTCAACAACTCACACATACAATTGTACTCACATACAATTCGTATGGGATGGGATGGATATGAGGGTACGAGGGAGGAAGATTAAGAGCGTATCACCTTCAATGTTTCGCGACGAAACTTATCATATTTCACATTGAAGATGTCCACCCCGCCCCGGCTGAGAACAACGTGTTATGAGAATCACATACGCGTGGAATTGTAGCATTCTTCCTGACATTTGTTCTACATACTGGTACTTACGTGTAAAAGTTCAGGTCGGCGAACTGTTCTACCTGGAACATGGATACCCACTAGGTTGACAATCTCAGGTGAGTCGATGGCACCATAAAATGAGGTTCCTATATTATTTTTTTTTTTTTGTAACATAAAAAATAATATACAGGTACACATCAAAGTACATCATCATTTTATAATTACTAGTTGCATGTAACACATGAGATCCAACTTTCGATAGCGATAATATGTATAGTTGAAGAATAAGTACCAAACTATAAACCCATTAATCCAAATTATTGAATATTTTAAGATATTTTGTTTTCTATACAACACATGTAGGTATGTATGTCAAGATAGGATAGTATGGAGGTCAGTCCTTTTTTCCTACCCGGAACATGAAAACAGTATGATGGTATGTATGTATGTATGTTTAGATATAAAGTATCAAACTATTAAGTCTTCTTAGATATTGTGTATATGCGACTGCCATACAAATTGTATGAAGCGATGTCGTCACTAAATTCAATTTTTATAAAAATTGTTAAAAAAAATTTGAGATGTCCTACTATAATGCTTATATTTTTTTATAGAAAATTAAATTATCTAGTTCCGGTGTTTCGACTTTTTTCGACATTTTTAAAAACTTTCGAAATATAGGCAGTTAAGCACCTAAATTTGTTATAAAAAAAAATATTTTTCTTAATACAAAATGTCTGAGAAACTCTGGAATTCTTTTGAAAAATTAAATTTGAGATTTTGTATTTGTCTTTATTCATATCAATTTTCAGCGTTCTAGGTTTTATGGTTTCTGAGATATATGGAAAAACAAAGTAAAAATTCAGAAGATGATAACCCCTGACTGAAAAAAAAAATCAAAATTCTGAGTATAAAAGTTTTGTATGCCTATTATTGTTTATATTTTTTTTTTTATTTTTATTTATTTCTATCCAAAAATATACAGTATATATGAGATACAAAATATCTTAAGATAATATAAGCTTATTCATACATAGTTAACATACAATGTAAATATAAGTTATCTCATTTCAATAAATATCAATTTACCACTTCACTGGTGCTTACATAGTTTAAGCCATATCTTTTTGTTTGTATCTTTGTTACTAGCCCCCTCACTAGGCATAGCCTGTGCTAAGGTGAGCTAGTTTTATGTTATTGTCTATTACGTTGTTTATTTATAGATACATTTACATATAATATAAGTACATGTACATATATACGCTACGCATTCAAAACGTATGCATCTTTCCTTCTAAATACAATATTTCATTTTGAGTCATGCACACACAACCAAAAATTGTGGAAATAAATTATTTGTTTCACTTTTTTTCAATTGTCTATTCTGTTGTTTGTAATAGTGCATTTACATTTTATTTGGAAGAATTATTTCCTTAAGGATTTTTTCATCTATTTCATAAACCCATCTAAGTGATAGTTTTTTAAATTCTTTTGCATTACTGATGTTTTTAATATTTGTTGGTAAACTATTGAAAAGTTTTGTTGAAAAATATCGTACACTACGTTGTTCAAAAGTTGTTTTAATATATGGTATATTTAAGGTATTTGTTGTACTTAATCTAGTGTGTTTATATTGTTGTGAGCTAGTATATTGGTCTTCCCTTTTTAGCTTGTATATTAGCAGATTTTTTGCATATATTTTTGTAATTGTTGGAACTTTGAATTTAGTAAAAATCTCTTCAGTATTCGTTCGAATAGGTACCTTAAGTATAACTTTTATAATGGCTTTTTGGGCTATGTCTATTTTCTTTATTATTGTTGGCGTTGCACTTCCCCATCCAATAATTCCATATTCCATTATTGAATGACAAAGAGCATAGTATATATTTTTCAAATGTTTTAGGTCAATAACATTTCTGATTGATTTAAAGAAGTATATTAATCTATTAATTTTAGATGTCACGCAGTCAATGTGATAGTCCTATCTCAAGTTTTCATCAAATATAATTCCTAGATATTTCATGCTCTCTGTTCGTTCAATGATCGGGCAGTTACATGTTGGTTAATTACTTAAGTTTTCGGTACAGTAATCATGAATTCTTAGTTTATGTTCGTCACTAGGTTTATTTCGGGAGGTTATGCTGTATGCAATGTATTTTGTTTTGTTTGTATTTAGTGCCAGAGAGTTCCTGTCAAGCCATTTTTTTACTTCTGTCAATTCCGTTTCAGCCATTTTGTATACTTTTTTCCAAGTTTTTTCGTAATAGATGAAAACTGTGTCATCAGCATAACTGATGATATGTCCTTTTGTGGGAATATTGCATAGGTCATTCATATATATAAGAAATATATTCTGAAATTTTGGGCTCTGTAAATTGAGTGGATCAAAAGTTAAAAAGGGGGGACGGATACATACACACACACACACACACACACACACACACACACACACACACACACACACACACGCACACACACACACACACACACACACATACACACACACACACACACACATTCACACACACACATTCACACACACACACACACACACACACACACACACACACACCCTCATGCTGCGATGCCTCTTATTTGGTGTTTTTGGCATGCAAAAAGTCCACTACGCCATACAAAATGTTCCTTCGTACACGCATCTTGGATTTAAACTGCCTCTTCCTTCAATAGAATTTCATTCTATTGAACGAATCGACAGTTGGATAATTATATTGATATTTTTATGTTGGTATTGTGCTTATTTCGTGTACGATAACTCAGAAAATAAAACAACAGTCAAAAGCGAGAAAAGGCACTTATTAAAAAATCCTGTAAAGTTAATCATAATACAATCAATTATCCAAAGATGTCTGGGAATAATTAACCGTGAAATGAAAAATCTAATATTTTCCTCAGCCACAAAGCGATGATTGATGATCATAAATATTACCTTGGGAATTCTTTCAAAAATTTCCATAGTTGAAATTGATTGTATAAGTCTCGACCGTTTAGCCGGCTATTATATTTAAATAATAAATAATAGCCTTGCTATTTGAACTGTTGATTTTAATCATAATAACTAGAGCATTCAAATAGGAGTATTTCATAAGTAGTGTGGCGATGTTATGCACCACAAATAATGGAATCGTCATTCGTCGGATAGTCTCGCATCTCATTCGTATTAACGAAGATGGCCGAAGGACATCAGTTCCTGAACCGAATATGCAGCGCGATTCGCCATAGACATGGGTAACTCAACAAAATTCCTTAATCGTCAATCCAGCAACTCAGGCGCAGATCACTGCGCCGACTCACTGAGTTAATCCATAATTGCGTCATGACGCAACAAAATGAATACGCCGAGTGAGATGTGTGCCGCGCACCATCTACATGACACATTCAACAACTCACACCTACATACACCGCATGAATGAACTGCGTTGACTTGAGTCGGTAAGTGAGTTTAAATGAGAATAACGAATAATATGGATATTTATGAAAGTGACGTCAGTTTTTCATATATTATCATTTATTTAAAGTGTTTAAAGGTAATAATAATTTATTTACTTTGCTGGTAACGGTCATTAAGCTAGTAAAAAAATTAATAATAAAAGTATAATATGTAGGTATTTTTTTTATATAAGTAAAGATTATTCATTATATTTCATGTACTTACATGTTTAAAAATATCACAACTTTCCCGATTCTACTTTTAAAAGTAGAATCAGGAAAGTAAGTATGTCGGTTAAAAAGCAGGCAACTCAATTGCTCTATACCCTAACACTGTTCGCATTCTCCCGGTCTAGCACTCACGACGCACTGCGCCGGAGCCTACATTTTGAAGGAGTGAGTTAACACACCCGACGCTGTGAACTGAGTCGACGCAATTGAGCGGCACAACGCAGCGTTACACATGTCTAGTTCGCCATTCGCCCATCAGCCGACTAGACGATAAAAGTGTTAACTCTTTAGAAATAATTATAAAATTTATACCGACCCAAAATCGCGAACATTTGTAAATTTATCAAGTATAATACCGATTGTAAATTATTAAAATCAATAATCGATGTAAAATACGTTAGTAATCTTTTATCATGAAACCCTTCATCACTCAATTACTATTTTTTTCTACTAATTAACTGATTATCAAATATATAGTGGTGTACGTTATTGGGAAGTAATATGAATACGCACATTAAAATCGCAACCTTCTGATATATTATATTCCTAATTAAATAACAAGCCCAATAGCATCCATACATATAGTAGGATATATTTATTTATTTTTTTATATAATTTATAAATAAATAAATAAATAAATATATAGGTTTGATAAAACTAACACAAATCACAATACGACTTTTTTTTCCCTTTTAATAGGACGATCATTTCGTCTTGTAAGAGCCTCTTCAACCGATTCATTAATGCATAACATCATGGCATATCCCAAAGTGTGAGGTTATCAGCGACAGGTGTACGGGTGTGTATTATCTTATAAAAGGAATCATGACACTTGGTCACATGTCATACACACACTAGTCGTGTCTCACCTAAGAAGGCCACATTCAGAAAAGGTAATGAAACTTATTGCTGTGATTTATAACTCCTGAGTTTTTTTTTACATGGCTACGTAAGGGATATAAGCTATTAGGATTTGAGTCCATCATACTCTTCCGAAGAAGTGCACTACGTATCGTTGGAGAGAGTTTGCAATCTGATATACCTACAAAGTACATACCTAATATTAATATATATCTAAAAGTATTAGAACTTAAATAATATGACAAAAGTTATGTTTATTTGTACCTTTCTGTACATTCAACTTGTATTATGGAGTTTCATTTAATTGACCAAAAATTTGTTTAAATTTGGTTGGTTCGGTGTATTACATATGTAGTTATTATTGCAATTCGCGTGAGCGAGTTGCATTGTTTATTTATTTTTGCATATACAATGTGTACACTGGCGGGCTTATTGCCAAAAGGCAATTTCTATTGACCAACCAGAGTTAGTGTTACATATACATATCAGTGTATACCTACTATGACAAAAATAGACATACCTATATATGAAAATGTTCAAAATTATGTAGAAAAACTAAAATAAAAGTATACCTAATCGATTTCGAATATATTTAAAAATATACATTCATACAACGCCTTCACAAAAGCCTACTCAACAGCCTCATTTAAAATATACCTAATATCTTTTTCACCTTTGATATTTTTCAAAAAACATCGGCCACTCGTAATATCGACAGCGAAGAAAAAATCTTAATATTTTTTCAATCCCCTTGAATAAGATATTGAAGGCCAAAGATTGAAATTAAAAATTCCTCAGAAACGTGTCATTATTTGTTAATTTTTTACGCCTTGATATTTGAAGAATTTCCCTTTGTGTTTTATTATTAAGACACTTCATCTTTTGATGTTGTTTTCCCAATACAAAGAACAATAGATTTATTACGGGAAAAATATAAAAATCGACGAAAAATGTAAATAGGCGATTATTTGTATCAATTTGAATTTCGTCATATTTTTTTATTACTTATTTCTTTTTATTACTCGATTCGTAGAATTTTTCATAACCAATGCCAATTTAATTTATTTACTCAAACGTTTTAAAAAAAATGTTGGTGATATTTATTACTTGGAATGATCTTGAATCATTAAACGGCGCTATACAAATTATTATTATTATTATTTATTAGCATCGATTATAATCGATGATAATTATATGCATATAATTATATGCATATTATTATATCAATAAGAAAGTGCATTAGATTGAGCTGATTAATTTTATATACAAATCTTTTTCATTATGATTTCTACGAAAAATTCAAAATGCTCTCACTGGCTCAGTTTCAATTTTTATTTTTTATTTTAAAAAATTAGATATATATGAACATTGAAAATGAACGAACTTTTCAAGAAAATAATGAACATTATTAGATGGATATCACTTATTTTTTAAAGTGAATTTTGTAGATTTAGTGTAGCGAAGATCGAGAAGGCAGCCCCTCTGACTTTACTATACTAGTTGCATGTAACACATGAGATCCAACTGTCGATAGCGATAGTATGTATAGTTGAAGAATATGTACCAAACTATAAACCCATAAATACAAATTATTGAATATTGTCAGATATTTTGTTTTCTATACAACATATATGTAGGTATGTATGTCAAGATAGGATAGTATGGAGGAAGGTCCTTTTTTCATACCCAGAATATGAAAATAGCATGATGGTATGTATGTATGTTTGGAGATGAAGTATCAAACTATTAAGTCTTCTTACATATTGTGTAAAGGCGACTGCCATACAAAATGTATGAAGCAATGTCGTCACTAAATTCAATTTTTAAAAAAAATTGTTAAAAAAATTGAGATCTTCTACTACAATGCTAATATTTTTTATAGAAAATTAAATTATCTAGTTGGGGTGTTTCGGCTTTTTTCGATAATTGTAAAAGTTTTGGAAAAATAGGCAGTTAAACTCATAAATTTATAATAAAAAAAATACTTTTCTTAATAAAAAATGTTTGAGAAACCCTGGAATTTTTTTGAAAAAACTTATTTGAGATTTTGTATTTGTCTATGTTTGTACTAATTTTCAGCGTTCTAGCTTTTATGGTTTCTGAGATATATGGAAAAATAAAATAAAAATTCAAAAGTTGATAACCCCTGACTGAAACAAAAATTCAAAATTCCGAGTATAAAAGTTTTGTAGGCCTGTAACTGTTTATATATTCTGAAATTTTAGGCTCTGTGAATTGAGCGGATCAAAAGTTATAAGGGGGGGACGGACACACACACACACACACACACACACAGACACACACACACAGACACACACAGACACACACACACACAGACACACGAAATGTTCTTCTCCGAATTCTGAGTAATTCTGAGGAACATATATGCTGCGAAGCCTCTAAGTTGGTGTTTTTTTACTTCAAAGTTGGAAAAGCCGTGAAAAAAGTAGACCTCTGCATACAATTCTCGCGTATCCTGGCTTGAAACAATGTCGATATGTTAAGAGAACAAAGTTCTCCTGAACAAATCGACAGTTGGATTAGGTATGTGGAATCTCTCTATAGTTCTAAGAGTGATTTCTTTATCCTTATATCGTGGAATCTGGGAGTTTTCAATTCAAAAGACTTGCTCATGTAATTTATCTTTAATTACAATATATTTACACTTGAAATATAATATATACAAATTTACAAGTTGATACTCAGAATTGATACTATCTAGTAGAAGTATGTTCCTAGAATGCTTCAATGTTTAATTTTCATCAATAACCTAAACTTTTTATTGTTCCAATACAATAAATAAGTTTTCAATACAATACTAAGTTTTCACTAAATAATAATTATTTTACCTAATTATTATCATAGCAACAGCAACGATCTACTTACATCTATATATAACTTTCTTAAGTTTTTACACTTTAAGAAAGACCCATGGGATGGTTCTGAACCTAGCTATAAAGCCATAACCCAACCTCCATAGATGTCACTGCTATACATTTCATTGTGATCAATTTTTATATATAATTAATATATTAACATTTTCTACACTATTGACTAGCTCAGACAGTTCACCTCGCGTCTCCGTCTAATAAACAATATGTTATCAGAACCAGTGGCGACTGGTCGATTGTATTTTTGATCATTTTGGTAGTGCAATTTTTTCCTGAATTAATAATAAATTAATCGGTATTTAAACCATAAATACAATATAGGATATTTAAACAAATGTATTAAAGTCACAGTATTGGTTTTCATATCATTTTTTTAATTCAAAATAAAAACCGCGCCCGATCAATTTCATCAATTTCAAACAAGGATATATTATGTAGGTACACATTTCAATTAGTGCCGTTCTCTTTTATAAGTGATATTGTTATTTAACAATATTGTTTTACTGATTTATCAACAGATGTCGTGAAGACAAATGTATGGGAGTATTATTCATACAATTTTCGTCTCAATCAAGTATTAATATACTAAGTAATTAGGTCTAAAGTTGTGTATCAATATGTGACACTCGTATTTTAGGCGCGGAATCGGCTGTATGTCATGTATACGTGGCACTCATCTCTTTCAATACGAATGGCTAATGAATTAGAGAGCGAGATAGAGGTATACATACTAAGTACATCTAAGATATGATAAGCTCAGTGCAGCGCACGAGCCTGCACGAGTCTGCCTTATGAATTCAGTACAAGTATCGCTATTTTATCTGCCAGGGGACTATCTCTTTCTCTTCATACATACGCTGTATTAAAAAGAAATCAATTTTGGTGCGATATTAATATCGCACGCCATACATTACATAATGATAATATTTGTATTGCGGTAGATTTCATTATATGATGCCGATTGCGAGGGTATATATAATAATCAAACAAACTTGTACTCAACATAGCCAAGTGTAACAAAATAACTTTTACTCGAAATATTAATAAAATCAACTATACTTACACTTTTAATAGTTCGGGAATAAAGGAAGTAGATCATATCCGTGATTTGGGAGTTATATTAGATTCTAAATTAAATTTCATCCAACATATTAATCATGTAATATCAAAAGCCAACAAAATGCTTGGATTTATAATTAGAATATCAAAACCTTTCAGAAACAGTAAAACTTTTTATACACTCTACTCAGCATATATACGTCCTCAACTCGAATTCTGCACACAGATATGGTCCCCCTTCTATGGCGTCCACATAGCTAGAATCGAGAGAATTCAACGCAAATTTTTTAACTTTTTAAATTACAAATTACGACTTAACTTTGATAGCTATCGTGATTCAATTAAATACCACAAATATGATACCCTAGAATCCAGAAGAACCTTATTCGACCAATTAATGCTTCATAAAATTTTGAACGATGCTATGGACTCGCCTGAGCTTGTCAGTTTTGTGAATATTCGGGTCCCGGGAAGGTCAGTTCGCCAGTCAAACATCTTACATGTTCCACACTGTAGAACCAATTTGCGGATGAATGCTACGATCCCACGCATCTGTCGTAGATTTAATGCATTATTTTCGATGCATGCTGATATCTTTGATTCATCTATTAATCAGTTTCGCCACGAGGTAATGCGTGTAATTTGCGGCAGTGAATAGTGGTTTCGTATTTTTCAACATTATTTCTACATATGTAGGTATATGAGATTTGCTCTCCCTGTCTGTCCTCTCCCTTTCCATATTTCCTGTTCCCACTTTTTATAACAAAATATGCTTATTCTAACGTTGTTTTTTTTTTATTGAAATTGTTTGTTATTTTTAAATATGCATATTCTTTTGTTTTCTTTATTTTGTATTCATGTGGATAGTTTGTACTACTTACCATTCTATTATTATGTGAAACAATGTTATTGGGTGTACAGATTGTTGTATACTTCTTTTATAATTATCATGTACTTTTCTATCTGTACTCCTGTTTTGTTTCCTAATCAAAAATAAAAATAAAAATAAAAATAAAATAATCAATTGGTTTAGAAAAATAACAGTAATAAATTAAAGCGTAATAATATATTAAACACATATTTTAATATTAATTTTTAGAATATACCATTTAAAAATTGGTAGTGCAATTGATCCAACGCACTTCATGTAGAGTCGCCGCTGATCAGAACAGGCATTATTATTTCGCTCCACTAAATAGGTAGTCTCAATATGACTCAAATACCTATAGTGGTGACCTCGACGTGATATACTTATGTATAGTGGTGACCCAGACGTGATATGAACACGCAATCTTCTGATACAGAGCTACTACTATTCTTCGTTTGACTTTGTTGAAGACACTGTTGTCATTCGTCATCATGGTACCAAAATATACAAACTCACAGACATTTTCGATGGAGTATTTATAAATTAAATTTGTATATTTGGAGGTTTCTGGCGCCCATCTATTGGCATCAATGTTCCCTGTAAATGTCTCCGCACACATGTTTTACCCTCCGCACAGTCAATATTATATAAGAAAGTTTCCATTGCCAGATTTTAGTTATCTTTTTTATTTATTTCAAAAATTATCTTTGTTAGTGTTGTTATTATATAAAATCACTGTGATTAATAAATACCCTAAAAATATACATTTTAATGAAAATTTGTATGTTTGTTTATGGACCGCCACTGCACAGATACGTCGAAGATCCGCACACACAATAGAAAAATTAGAGGGAACGTTGATTGGCATATACTAGTTGCATGTAACACATGAGATCCAACTGTCGATAGCGATAGTACGTATAGTTGAAGAATAAGTACCAAAATATAAACCCATAAATACAAATTATTTATAATATAAACTTAACGTAGTTTACACCACTTAACTATGAGTACTAACTTCTACCGGTTTCAAAAACTTTAAATGTTTTCTTCTTCAGGAAGACTTACGTACTTACGTACTACAGTACGTAAGTACGTAAGTCTTCCTGAAGAAGAAAACATTTAAAGTTTTTGAAACCGGTAGAAGTTAGTACTCATAGTTAAGTGGTATAAACTACGTTAAGTTTATATTATAAATAATTTATAATGTCGCCACAAAGTTATTTTCCTAACATTAACGATAGAAATTATTTAATATTTTAAGATATTTGGTTTTCTATACAACACATGTACCTAGGTATGTATGCCAAGATAGGATAGTATGGAGGTCAGTCCTTTTTTCTACCCAGAATATGAAAACATGACGGTATGTATGTATGTTTAGAGATTTAAGTATCAAACTATTAAGTCTTCTTACATATTGTGTATAGGCGACTACCATACAAATTGTATGAAGCAATGTCGTCAATAAATTCAATTTATATAAAAATTGTTAAAAATTTTTTTAGATTAACTTGTACAATATATATATATTTTTTATAGAAAATTAAATTATCTAGTTGGGGTGTTTCGGATTTTTCCGATATTTTTAAAAAAATTGGAAATAAAGGCAGTTAAACTCATACATTTATCATAAAAAAAATATTTTTCTTAATAAAAAATGTTTAAGAATCCCTGGAATTCTTTAAAAAAAATAATTTGATATTTTGTATTTGTTTATCTTTATACCAATTTTCAGCGTTCTAGCTTTTATGGTTTCTGAGATATATGGAAAAACAAAGTAAAAATTCAAAAGTTGATAACCCCTGACTGAAACAAAAATTCACAATTCTATAGTATAAAAGTTTTGTAGGCCTATAACTCTTTATATATTCTGAAATTTTGTGCTCTGTAAATTGAGCGGATGAAAAGTTATAAGGGGGGGAAGGACACACACACACACACAGACACACGAAATGTTCTACTCCGAATTCTGAGTAAATCCGTGTATGGAACATATATGCTGCGAAGCCTCTAAGTTGGTGTTTTTTTACTTCAAAGTTGGAAAAGCCGTGAAAAAAGTAGACCTCTGCATACAATTCTCGCGTATCCTGGCTTGAAACATTTTCGATATGTTAAGAGAACAAAGTTCTCCTGAACAAATCGACAGTTGGATTATATTTTATCATTGCCTCGTTGACTAATATTCCCATGTCTTTTTGCTTACCTCAGAGAGCGTCTGCTCTCAGCCTACCTATTTTTCAATTTGATGCTCCATCATTATTACTAATCAAATCGTCTTGAAATGAAATAACTAAGATAGTTTAGGTATTAATGAAAAAAAAACATATTGACTTTTTAATAATGTTGTGTATTTTTGTAGAAAAATAACGGTATTCAGTGAATGTGGTAATACTCCAAACCTTTTCCTCTCCTAATATATTGCTACCTACATATGTAGTCAGCTGTACAATACAAGTTAACCGCCTTACCTACAGGTTAATATTCAAAAAGTAGGTAAAAAATCATCATATTTTTTTTTAATAGATTTCTCAATAACAACACTTGTTTACAATATACCAGTTAACATTTTTACACAATAGACCCATTTACGACCCTTTTTTGTATCCTTCGCAAGTCAGAGGTTCTCAACATAAGATGCCGCAGGACATTTTTGTAATAATATTTTCCAAATATAATTTTTTTATTTATTGAAGAGGCTCGTGAATTTTTACTTTTTACCAATTCCTTCCACAAAAAAAGAGTTGCTTTCCACTAATAGCTATGGACCCCACTGCTACAAGGATATTTATTCAAAGTAAAACTAAACATTTTGGTAGGTAATCATTTTTATTTTATTACACAAAAATTTTTTTTTTCGTGTTTACAAAAGATGGAAATAACTAAAAAATTGTAATACACAAGTGGTATACGAAAAACATAAATAAATAGTCACAAAAAAGTTTTTCATAAAACGCAAAATACATAAACGGTATATAAAAGTCACTAAATATCGCATAAATACACAAAAACTGAAGATGACAATAACTATAAAATTGCACAACCGGTGTTCATCAAAAACCAAAAATAAATTGTCTTGCATTCACATAAAATTCAATGAAAACTCGTAACGTAATGTTATTGTTATATAAACTATAAGTATATCTTATATTGTTAATAAACTATAAGGCGTAGAGCAATATTTTTTTAATTAAAAAATACAAAAATACACTGCATACAAATCTCTCATATCTTGGCTCGATATGTTAAGAGAATAAAATTCTCTTGAACAAGTCGACAGAATATAATTAATAAACTTTCTAGAGATGGATGGTAAAACAAAGACACAAAAACTATAATGATAGCAAGGTTCAGAGAGAGAGAGACGTTTTAATCCCATTAATGTCTGACAATAGTATATTTGAACGATCAACTCGCCAATGTTATTTTTTTAACTGTAATATAATGAAAGTGAAGCATGGGTGTGACATAGGACCATGAAATTAAGATTAATGTGGGTAAGATGAGTTGACTCAGAAGCATGAGTAATAAAACGACGCGTGAAAGAGATGATAATAAATAAACATAGTAGAAAAGAAACATGTTGTTAACAGAATGAAAATCAATGCTCTGAAGTGGTTTGGTCACATAAAAATAAAAATTAATTTTGCCGCCATAATTTACATAATCGTTGGTTCTACGAAGCAAAGCTGCCTTATAATTATGTAATTTATTAAAAGAGCAGTAATTGCTTTGATTTACTCGTAGGTGTATTTGTAAGGAGAGCAATTAGTTACTTTAATGGCCAGTTTTCAGTATATTTATTTAATACTAGTTGCATGTAACACTTGAGATCCAACTGTCGTTGGCGATAGTATGCATAATTGAATAATACGTACCAAACTAAAAACACTTAAACAGAAATTAATACATATTTTAAGATATATTGTTTTCTGTATAAAACACGTAGGTATGTCAGGATAGGATAGTATGGAGGTCAGTCTGTTTTTCCTGTCCAGAATACAAAAACAGCATGATGTATGTTTATAGATTAAGTAGGTATCAAACTATGGAGTGAGATAATGTGTAGTGTTTACTGCCTTACAAATTGTATGAAACGATATCGTCACTAAATTCAATTTTTATAAATGTTGAATTTAGTGAATTAAGTACACCGTAGACAAAAATTTAAACTCAATTTGTATATGGGTCAGACTACGCATGCGTACCTACTGCGTACTGTTCGGCCATGTTTATTTATGTCATGTCGCCGTAATGTTGCCTAACCTAACATTTCAATTGATCTATTCTTTGGTTTTGATTTTTAACATAACATTATCCATTTTTATTTTTTTCCGTACACAACTGATGTTTTCAACTCAACTAAAATATCCCAAATTGCTGTGAAAATAACTAGTAAGTACGCTTCCAATTAGGTGTGAAATGAAATACGGAACTTTTTGACAGTTTATTAGACTAAAATGTGGTTATGGAATAAAGAATTGAACTAATTTCATTTTTATTTTATTTTATTTTACCAAGGACAGCACACAGTACATGCATAAAATTATTGAGATTAAATAAATAAAAATACAAAAATAACATGTACCTCTTACGTACTATACCTAATATCAAAATAATACAACAAAAAAGTGTGAATTAGTGGGGTGCGCGCATGAGAGAAGAGTAATACATGTGTGAGTGAAAGAGATATCTAGAAAGAGTGTGAGTGTATGGGTGTGTATGTGTGTGTGTGTGTGTGTGTGTGTGTGTGTGTGTGTGTGTGTGTGTGTGTGTGAGAGGGTGTGCATGTGTGTGTAGACGAACATATATTGACAGATTCATGAGTTGGGAAGAAAAAGAAAATATATTGCTGAGGGTGGTTGGGAAAAATAAAATTAATCAGTACCTAATTGTTATAATGTCACGATGTTAGATATAAGTTTAACTAATGCGTGACTTGGAGTAGGAACGTTCCTAAATAGCGTTGTAAAATATCAACTTGGACTAAGTGGAATAGGAACGCACCTATTTAAGACGGAACGGTCTTAAATTGTTATATAATCGGACCTATTTTGTCATCTTCATAAATCATCCTTGCATTTTCGTTAACTTTAATTTATTTACAATCTCTATCAAACTGGTACTTATAAATTGGCGAATGTATTGTGATTTTCGTAAATCAAACAGCTTTTTTGTAAAGATCAAAAAGCGTTCTGAATTCCAAGGCCCGTAACCTGTCAATATTCCCAATATTTCAAAATCTCTATCTGCCTTTATTTACTGATCTATAATTTATTACAAGTTGTGATTATTATTTACAATACGAGATAGGAATAGGTACACATGTTTACTTAATTGTAGCTACCAGGAACACATAACCATGTAAACTCAGTAAACACCCATTAGGATTGTAGGTACCAACACAATTAAGGGTGTGAACCTTTAGAGCAATTCCATGTTTGTATTAAGATATTGTTAGGTACCTAATACAAGGAATTGTTAGTTATAACATCTATATAGATATTGAGAAAATTATCAATAATCAGTAGGTGTGACTGGCTGGGTAAAACATCTGCAAATTTCCATACTTTGATAATATAATTGTATTAATACAAGCATGCTGAAAATCAGATTCTTGTTCTCACGCTTTATAGATAACTATGGTCCTTTTGAGATATTTAGGCCCGAATTATAGATTCGTTCTCCAGCTTGAGACTGGTCTTGAGAACACGTTCCCAACCAAAATGGTATTAAAGAAACAAAAAACACTGAGCTTGATCTCAAAACCGGTCTCGAAATGTATAGATGAGAAATTGCTTCGAGACAGCTATCCCGCTGTCTTGAGAACGGTCTCAATGAGAGAGAAGGAGACAGCGCTTTACACGAAAAAGAGACGCATATAGACACGGACGAATTTCGCATTAATTACTATTTTGACGTTTACATTGTTAGCGGTACTAAAATGGATCGAGATTCTTATTTAGAACCTTCCAGGGGGTAATTCAAATACAATCATTCATAAACTAACTACATATGTGAATTAAATTTTGTAAGATTTCATAAAATTCCCGGTACATCCAGTAAATATCATGTTGTTATTCTATGCATGTATCATATTTTGAAATGACTGCTTTTCCTGGAACTATTGACTGTAGGTACACACATTCCCGTAATATGCTCTGTGACAGATAAAAGAAGTATTTATTTTCCTCTTCCGAATAAAATGGTCGACATTTTCACTATTTAATCAAGTATCATAATATGACGCATAAATTTCTCTACACTTTCGAAGATTACCAAGACAACGAATTGTCAAAATATCTATAAATAGCTATTCCAACTCACTGCTACCAACATAACAACACTAAAATTATTGCCATTCGCGATAAAAAGTATTTGTTTATAAAGCTCCATCCACATTTCTTTCGAGTATGTTTTCTCGAATGAGACGGCGTACGTATTTTACTTTTAATATGGATTTTCGAGCATGATCTCAAGATGGTCTTCAGATGACACATTTGGAGAACGGTCTTGAGAATTATTCTATAATTTGGACCTTAGTTGTTTGTATGTTTTCATTTTTTGTGTGAATTTTCATAGCAATTTTATCTCAATAAGTTTTATATAATTATTCTTTTTGATTTTTTTGTAAAATTACCATTAATCAACTCGATTAACTATTTAAAATAAAATATATTAACAAAAAATGTCTTCTTCTTCTTCTTCTTATGTTAGGCCTAAGGGCCTGTTATTTTCAGAGACGTTGCTCTCCTGCGAGGTTGAGTCCCAGCTGTCCTTCCACCTCTTTGGTGGTCTGCCTGGTGGTCGTCTTCCTTCGGGTCGTCTGTGTAGTGATATGTAAGGGATCCTGGATGCCTCCATCCTATTTACATCCTATTAACAAAAATGAAATTATACATTAATTATACATTATATTATACATTAATCAAATAATATTCTAGCAGTTCAAATCATAGCTTAAAGCTCAAAGTTACAGCTGAAATTTTAGTGCTCAGAAAGTAGCAACGTTTTCGATTAATGTTTTTTTTAATGCCGTTTTTTTATATTTTCTTTCTTATTGAATATAGGAATGAAAAAAATACGTCTGGCACCTGGGAATAGTTGCGTTTACTAGTGAGCATCCTCTATATAAGTAAAAATAGCATATTTTAACATTATTTCAATTTAGTTTTTACTTCTATGTTATTTGTGCCTATGAACTCCGTATATTTGTGAAATACGTCCTTACTGCAGCTGAAATATGTAAAAAGGAAGAAAATTTTTTTTTTTTCAGAAATCGTAATCGAGGTATGCGCTGAACCAATTACCACACTTATTTTTTATCAAATGGATGGTTCGATTCCCAGCAGAGAAGAAATTTATTTAAATTCATTTCTCACGCAAATATTGCTTCTCTGGGCTGGAAACACTGGTTAGTTGGAATAAATTGCCATACGGCAATAAACTCGCCACTTGCGCAGGGTGCAAGGAAGTGTTCTTTATTATTATTATGGTATAAGTGCACAAAAAGGGCTATAATAAATGATAATAAAATCTGCAATTTTAACCTACAGGAAAGGGGATGCTCAATGGTAAACGCAACCTCTACCAGGAGTGTAAGTCTGGTCAACCGGCGGAATCAAAACCATCCATGTTTATTTATTAAGAGAAAAAACAAATACACATCACACATACACATTTTTTGTTTTATAAATAATAAAGTTGATTTATGTATATGTGCAATCACAATATTTTCCATAGAGAAGTAACAATGTAAACATAGACGTGCTTAGAGATTAAGATAGAAATAATAGTAATAAAATATAAAAAATCTATAAATATTGAATAAACATATGATGAAGTATTAAGTATAGTTTGGAATACACAATGTCCACATCATGGATATAATTATCTCATGGAGTTCTTTAACATCTTAAGATATTATAGAACTCTATTATACCTATGGATTAACATGTTTGGATTTGATTCCCGTCTGACTGGACCTGCACCCCCCCCAGGTGCCAGACTAACTTTTTTCGTACCCTATATCAATAAGGACGGAAATTTAATATCAGCCATCAAAAAAATAATTGTTTTTTGACGTTGCTATTTCTTGTATTATTAATATTAGAAATCTATGAATAAATAAACATGTCTATCAATCAATGTATGGGGTTATGATAAAATCCAAAAAAATAGTTACAATGGTACAAATGCTTTACTCTAAACCACTTTTGTGTTTTTGAGTTTTGAACTTAGAACAACTAGTGTAAAATTACACATACCTCTTCCATCGACAGCTGCCAAAGGCAATAAGTGGTTTAGAGTAAAACATTTGCACCATTGTGATCATGGCTAGCAGAAAGTTGTAGTGAATTCCATTAATCTGAGTCCAAGGGGTACTTGAAAATGAAATAATACCTACGAAAGTCTGGAAAGCATTGTTCATAATGCAAAAACAAATAATGTACTTTTAATTTTGCAAAGTGCAACAGCGTATGGCAGAACACACAGACATTGCACAAATTTTCACACGGCTTTTCCGTGCCGTATTCGAAATTAAGCAAAAACACAAACGAGAAATAACATATTTACCCGTAGAACGATATAAAGCGAAAATAAATTCGGTACAAGCTGAACTTTTTAGTATTCCACGCTGTACTTTCGATATTTGTTTTAACGGTATATGTACGTATAATAATATATGTAAATAAGAGCGGGGCTCGATGTGGTAAACGATATGAAACGGAACGGATCAATAAAAAAATTAACTGAAGGGAGAAATTGGAGAGTAGGTATGTATTTTTCGATGTCTTTGTATTTGGAAACAGTAAAACTCAAATTTTAATAATATATCGTTTTATTGACCTATAGATACCTATGTACGACAAAAATGTCAGTTGTTTGGCTTCTGTATCGACGATCTGGGTTCGATTCCCAGTAGAGAAATAAACAATATTTAAAATAATTGATGGGTCTCAGATGGGTTGAGAGGATAGCGCGCTGGGCTAGTAATTTAGTGGTCACAAGTTCGAATCCTGCCTCGCCCGATTTCGTTCACCTATAGCACAAGCACTTATGCTTAGTTAAGGGACTGGAGGTCAAGAACGGGAAGCAGAAGCGTGGGAAGGCCCCAGAACAGATGGTCCGATGACATCAAAAAAGTGGCAGGTCCTGAATGGCGAAGAATGGCACAGGATAGAGACCAGTGGAAGTCCAAGCGGGATGCCTTTGTCCAATACTGGACTCAAGAAGAGGCTGAGTAAGTAATCAAGTAAGTAAGGGAATGTAGGAAGATGTATATGTACCTGTTTGACAATGACATATTCATTTTTTATTAAAAAAACACCTTTCGTTGATAATTCTTGCTTACCATATGTATGTATATGTAATACAGGTTAGTTAAAAAAGATACCATTTTGAAAAACAAAAGCACACTTCTTGAGCAGGTTGCAATGAACTATTCTCAAAGAAATAAAGTAATCAAATGATTAAAAATTGTAAGATATCTTATATTTTATAAATATATAAAATATAAATTATTTAGAAAAAGAGACATCTAGGAAAAATCAAAAGTAAGATTTATAGTTGAATCTTTATATTGTAAGTTGTAAGTTGGTGAGTTTATTCATTGATGTCTCTAATGATGATTTTGAAATATCGGTGTTCATCAACTATTGTTTATAAAGTATTGTATGTAACTCATTAGAGATTTTGAGGAATAATGATAAGTTTTCTTTTCAAAGTGAAAATTTAAAGATATTAATTTCTTTCTCTACACTTCGTTATAAAAACATTGTTATTTTGACTAAAATCTGTATTGAAATTTAAAGTGGATTGTTTTCTACAAAATATTTTGTTTTCGACATGATTGGAAACCACTATAGTTCAGAAGAATATTCTCTGTAAAAGAGAACACTGCAAAATCAATCCATAAATTATTATACGAAAATGGAATGATCCGGTACTCCCATTTATTTCTCATTGAATTCAAGCCCTGAATACCTTTTTTTTTTACTGAAAATTGGTTGAATGATATTTTAGACACGTATCCACATTGCAAACATGATCAAAAAAATTCTGACATCGCTGATTCTGAGTCAATAAAATAAAAAAACAGACTATATTGTATATTAGGATACTAAAATAAACAAAATGATACCGAGTTTCCGAAAAACAATAATTTGAATAAACTGAACAAAATCCTTAACCAAACGTTCACAATTAATTCTATTTTTGGATATATGGTATCCTACAGGTTCTTCCTAAATTGATTTACTGTTTCCATTGATATGTCAAATCTTTTCCACAAACTTCCAGGTATTTTTCTAATTCACCATCGTCCGATCTCCTTTTGGATTTATCGCAGTTCCTTGAACACATACATTATGTATGCAGAGTATGGATAACTTCGGAAATTATTGACCTCCTGCAACTTTCGCCTCAAATTCCGCATGTCCTCAGCCGCTCTTTCCAAAATTGCCACCTGAAGAAGCTGATCTTTTCAAATTGCAAGTAATTATGCTTTATTTGTAGAATCATCACTTTGACTTGTTAATTCATTTCAAAAGAAGATTTACGTAGATACTTTAGTTTGCTTAGTACCTCTTTAGTGAAACTTCGCTAATGGGGGCCTCCATCCTTGTCATTCCTTCAAATATTGCGTTAAGTAAATAGAAAGAATATTTTTCATCCTTTCCAGACCCCTTTTATAAAGCCATTAGTGTGTGTATTACATTCCAAATCTATAAAATAGTGACTATATGATTTTTATGCGTATTTTCAAATCAAAAACTTAACGGGAATCGTGTCTAGAGTTGATACCTTTTGTGAGCTTTGACAATGGTTTCATGTGCCATTGTGACTTTTAATCAAATTCTTCTAATGAATACAAATTATTCTATAGAAGTATTAAATACCTCTTCAGTATATCTTCTGAAGAAATCTCCATATTTGTAGGTGTATTAAATATTTTTCTTAAATTTTTACGTCGTATCTAATATATTTAGTAAAAAATAAAACCTGTGCTGGGGCTAAAGTATTTTGAAATATTGACACTATTAATAGTGAGTGCCAATCGTCAATCATATATAAAACAAATGAGCATCACAAAAACGAAAGCAGAATACAAAATACAAAAAAATATATACACAAAGAGCACAAACTATAATAGAAATAGAACACAATGAGATCAGAACAAATACATGAAATGCAAAAGGAAGAATAGAACACATTGTTTAAAAATAATAAAAGAAACTTAAAAACAACTCAGAACCACCAATGCAGCTCTGAGCAGAAAGTTATAAATGAAAACCACGCTCGTCCGCCGTCTTCACACAATACAATTATGGATTAAATTATGTTTTAAATTATCCTATTTCATACAGAGGGAAAATATCTATTGTAGATAATGGTTTTATAATATATAACTACATACGAATGGTAAATTTAAAAAAAACGATACATTCCTGAATATCCGAGCCATATGTATAGTATATCACTAAACTACAAATCCATACAAATAAATAATGCTACTTTGAGAGGTAGGTACATCTTGGCGAAATTTATTTTCCACTGAGCGGAGTTTTGAGCCTTCATCTTTATCTTCACATTCCACATAAATGATCTCGAAATACGTTCGAAGAAGTGTGTTTGAATTTTATATAAATTTATCCGTATGCGCTGACTGATCCTGTACATGACTATCGGCAAGAAAAGCCAAAAATCCAATTGGGAATTGAACTGTTTCCTTTTTGTCGTACCTACCTACATAATCTATAATACGCAGAAGTGGTCCCGATTATTTAAAGATAAAATAACCTTGTATTTTTTTTATTTACACGAAACCTGAAATCTTTTACTGATTTATTATGTTCTTATAGACCAAGAGCCAACAGGCGTAACGGTATAAAGTCAGACTTTTTTTTCTGTAAAAGGTTTCCATAGATAATTTTAACTCTGAACAGTGGTGGCTTTCGAAGATAACAGCATTCAAAGTGATTCTATTTTAACACGTCAGTTATAGTATGAATGAATTGTGGATTTTTTTATATTTACCACGGAAGACTATTAGAAAATAAGACTTTCATTGACAGACACTCTGGTTGGTGTAAACCCCCTGAGACAAAATCTTTAACGGAGACAAAACAATTTATTAAACCTTACAGAAAAAAAATCAGTCTTTATAATGTGACGTTATTTTGATAGTTGCTGGCTCTTGCTCTATTACATCCGATTCTGAGTAGGTAAACCTTTCAAAGTAAATAAATTTAAAGATAAATTTTTCAATTATTTAACATATCGTTTTGGGGAAAACCTATGCAAACTATTCAGTTTAAATAAGCGTAGAAAGGTGTTTGATTTGATATTTTTATTTAAAATAGTGAATTGCATTGTGGATTCTGCATATCTACTGGAGAAAATTGCCTTTCGTTACCCTTTACGCAGTACTAAATCGAATGAATTATTTGCTATTCCTATGTGTAAGACTAATTATGCGCAGAACTCTTTTGTCAGACGCAGTTGTAAATTGTATAATTCTGTCATTAAGTCTGAAACAGATATTCTAAATAACGATTTTGCAGCTTTTAAAAGAATACTTTTTAACTTATATGTGGGTACGTATTAACTGTTATCTTTTTTTTCATTTCTTGACAAGTTAACTGGTTATTTATTTTATTATTTTTATTTTTTAGTAATTTATGTTTTATTTCAATCTTATTTATTCTTCCTCCTGCTATAACTAATGTTCTTTTACTTCATGAAGTACCTTATTGTAAACCATTTATGGAAACTTTGCTGGTTTATTTGATAATTATTTTGTACCATTACAATTCATTAATAAAACTGTCATATTATACAAAGAAACCCGTTCTATTATTAATTACGTAACTTTTTGTGTGTTGAGAAAAAAATGTAGCTTACTTACTCGTTGTTGTTATCAAGAATACATCTCAACTGTCGAGCAATCTATTCCTATGAATATAAAGAAATTTTGGTATTTTACAAAACAACAAAGAACTAACTCATTGATTTATCCTAGCCAGATGTACTATGGTAACAAGAGTAGGGACAATGTGCAAGGGATCGTTAACCTGTTTGCAGATTTCTTTAAATCTGTATATATCGAAGATCTGGATTCGACAGTTCCTTCGTACATCTCGTCTCAATTTCTAAATATCCCAAACTTTCTATTTACACCAGCTGACATTACAGCGAAAATAAATAAACTAGATTCCAACAAATCGGGAGGACCGGATAATATTCCTCCGGTATTTTTAAAGTCCTGTTCACTCGAAATGGCGGCACCCATATGCACACTTTTCAATCAATCTCTTTTCGAAGGAAGCTTCCCTTCACAATGGAAAATTAGTCACTTAACACCCATTTTCAAAAAAGGTGACAAAATGGACATATCGAATTACCGTCCTATCTGTATACAGTCGACTTTACCAAAAATGTTGGAAAGTCTAGTCCTGGATAAAATTATGTTTTTTGTAAAACCGATTATAACTCCAAATCAACACGGTTTTTTCTCTGGTAGATCAACTTTAACCAACTTAACTGAATATGAAAATTACCTTTCGAACTGTCTTGCTAACAAATTTCAAGTAGACTCCATCTACACAGACTTTAGCAAGGCTTTTGACAAGGTATCTCACCAAATTTTAATATTCAAAATGAAACAGATGGGAATTAATGGCAAATTACTTAATTGGTTCTCATCTTACCTTTGCAATAGATTGTTGTATGTTAAAATTTGCTCTGTTGAATCGTATCAGTTTAAAGCTACCAGCGGGGTACCTCAGGGATCCCACATAGGTCCCCTATTGTTTATTCTATTTATAAACGATATCATAAATATTTTCGACGATGTAAAGGTTCTTCTTTTTGCTGACGATTTAAAACTTTTCCGGAAGATCAAAGATTTGAATGACTGTTTGATATTACAGCGAAATCTGGATACTTTGTATGATTGGTGCCTTTCTAATAAGTTGAATCTGAATATTAACAAATGTCAAGTTATTTCATTTTATAAAATTAAATCACCGATTCTTAATAAATATACATTGAACAACAATGTTCTACTTAGAACAGCTGAAGTGAAAGATCTTGGGGTGACATTTGATACAAAACTCTCGTTTATAAAACACATCAACAACATTCATGACAGAGCTCTACAGATGCTTGGATTTGTATTGCGAGTATCAAATGCTTTCACTAATATTTTTACTTTGTCTTTATTATATAAAACTCTTGTTAGAAGCCACCTTGAATATAATTCCACTGTTTGGTCTCCTTGTTATTCTATTCATATTAATACTTTGGAAAAAGTTCAGAGAAAATTTCTTAGGTTTATTAATTTTAAACTTGGAATACCGATTGATTATATAAATTATAACAGTCTTATGAAGCTAACCAATTTATTGCCACTGTCACAGAGAAGAATTTTAGCAGATCTGTTATTTTTATTTAAAATATTAAACTCGCATACTGACACCCCTTACTTGCTCAGTGCTATAAATTTGCGGGTGCCGTCCCTGGTCACACGCAGTACCGCGCCATTTTATTGTCATACTAACACTAGCGTATACCGGGCTAATTCAACCTTGCAAAGACTGCATAGTTTGGGGAACCAGTATGCACAATACACAGATATATTTAATGACTCGATCGGCATCTATAGAAGTTGCCTATACACTGCACTTGTTAATGAGACCAAACATTAGATTATTTTGTCGGTTTTTAAACTACTTTTCTCATTTCTTTTTTCCTGTATTAATTTTTGCATGTATGTTTACTTTTTTTTTTCATATTTTTAACATGTTCTTTATTGTTTATTTACATATTTTTGCATGCTTTTTGTTTATTTTTTACATATTTGTTACATGATTTTCATTATTTTTTACATGTATTTTGTTTATTTTTTTTTACATATTTTTGCATGTTTTTTGTTTATTTTTTTACATATTTTTGAATGTTTCTCGCATGTTTTTTTTTTTACATATTTTTTTTTTTTTTTTTAAATGTTTTTCATTATTTTTTACATATATTTTTTTAAATGTTTTTCATTATTTTTTACATATTTTTACATGTTTTCACCTTTTTTATATTGTTATTCATTTTTTATTTTCGTTTTGTATATTTGTTTGTTTTTATTTGTTTTTTTTTTAAATTCTGTTGTTTTTAATATATTATGTATACTTGTATGTGTAAAAGGTTATCAAACCGTAAATTGAAATTAAATAAATTAAATAAAAATAAATAAATAAATATAATCTATTTGATTTTCCTCATTATATTGCTTTAGTTTTTGGATTGTCAAAAAATTTGTATAGTTGTCGCCAAATATCTTGAGCCATTTCGCCGAGACGGGCGACGATTTGCACGTATACCAACGAAGGAAAAACACAAATTTGCGCTCTGCGCACCCGGAAGCCAGGTTCAAGATATTTGGCTAAAACTATAACTCGTTGAAAAGAGTGGATTGTGGTCAAAACTAAAATCTTTGCTACGTACATAATATGATCTTCAGCAGCAATGACCTGTACAATTAAGTTCGTACACAAGTCAATAAAACAATAGTAGTTACATATTACAAAATACTGTATGGAAAAATAAACACATGCTTACTACCAACAGCAAAGTCAGAATATACAAGGCGTATAACCGCCTAATTATGATATATGGGATAGAAGTAAGAGCTGACCCCAACAGAACAAAAAGCTGTCTTAGAGTGGCTGACGACCCTGCGCTCCGTTGCTGGAAGAACCCTCAGGGACCGCATCAGAAATGAAACGATCTGAGGGGCAAGTCTGGTCAACCAACGAAATCAAAACATATATAATTATTTTGTGGAGTTCTATGATCCTAAGATGTTACAGAACTCCATAAGATAATTATATCCACGATTTGGGTAAACATGGATAGTTTTTATTTCGCTGTTGAACAGACTCGCCCCTCCAGGTCTATGTATATGCGGTTTCGAGGACATATCAAAATGGGGACGTAGCAGAAGGCGCTTCTTTAGAGACCACGTCTAACGCATGGACGACAGTAGAAATGTAAAAAATGTTGAGACAGAAATATCCAACAACAGAAGACCTGCGAAGAGGTGGAAGGACAGTTGGAACTCCTCCTCCCAGGATAATCCACCCTCACAAACAGGTCAAATGAACTAACAATACAAGAGATGGAAAGACAGTTGTATCTTCTCCTCCCAGGATAGTCCACCCTCACAAACAAGTCAAATGAACTAACTATACAAGAGATGGAACGACAGTTGTATTTTCTCCTCCCAGGATAGTCCACCCTCCCAAACAGGTCAAATGAACTAACAATACAAGAGATGGAACGACAGTTGTATTTTCTCCTCCCAGGATAGTCCACCCTCACAAACAGGTCAAATGAACTAACAATACAAGAGATGGAAAGACAGTTGTATCTTCTCCTCCCAGGATAGTCCACCCTCACAAACAGGTCAAATGAACTAACAATACAAGAGATGGAAAGACAGTTGTATCTTCTCCTCCCAGGATAGTCCACCCTCACAAACAAGTCAAATGAACTAACTATACAAGAGATGGAACGACAGTTGTATTTTCTCCTCCCAGGATAGTCCACCCTCACAAACAGGTCAAATGAACTAACAATACAAGAGATGGAACGACAGTTGTATTTTCTCCTCCCAGGATAGTCCACCCTCACAAACAGGTCAAATGAACTAACAATACAAGAAATGGAAAGACAGTTGTATCTTCTCCTCCCAGGATAGTCCACCCTCACAAACAGGTCAAATGAACTAACAATACAAGAGATGGAAAGACAGTTGTATCTTCTCCCAGGATAGTCCACCCTCACAAATAGGTCAAATGAACTAACAATACAAGAGATGGAAAGACAGTTGTATTTTCTCCTCCCAGGATAGTCCACCCTCACAAATAGGTCAAATGAACTAACAATACAAGAGATGGAAAGACAGTTGTATTTTCTCCTCCCAGGATAGTCCACCCTCACAAATAGGTCAAATGAACTAACAATACAAGAGATGGAAAGACAGTTGTATTTTCTCCTCCCAGGATAGTCCACCCTCACAAATAGGTCAAATGAACTAACAATACAAGAGATGGAAAGACAGTTGTATTTTCTCCTCCCAGGATAGTCCACCCTCACAAATAGGTCAAATGAACTAACAATACAAGAGATGGAAAGACAGTTGTATCTTCTCCTCCCAGGATAGTCCACCCTCACAAACAGGTCAAATGAACTAACAATACAAGAGATGGAAAGACAGTTGTATCTTCTCCTCCCAGGATAGTCCACCCTCACAAATAGGTCAAATGAACTAACAATACAAGAGATGGAAAGACAGTTGTATTTTCTCCTCCCAGGATAGTCCACCCTCACAAATAGGTCAAATGAACTAACAATACAAGAGATGGAAAGACAGTTGTATTTTCTCCTCCCAGGATAGTCCACCCTCACAAATAGGTCAAATGAACTAACAATACAAGAGATGGAAAGACAGTTGTATTTTCTCCTCCCAGGATAGTCCACCCTCACAAATAGGTCAAATGAACTAACAATACAAGAGATGGAAAGACAGTTGTATTTTCTCCTCCCAGGATAGTCCACCCTCACAAATAGGTCAAATGAACTAACAATACAAGAGATGGAAAGACAGTTGTATTTTCTCCTCCCAGGATAGTCCACCCTCACAAATAGGTCAAATGAACTAACAATACAAGAGATGGAAAGACAGTTGTATTTTCTCCTCCCAGGATAGTCCACCCTCACAAATAGGTCAAATGAACTAACAATACAAGAGATGGAAAGACAGTTGTATTTTCTCCTCCCAGGATAGTCCACCCTCACAAATAGGTCAAATGAACTAACAATACAAGAGATGGAAAGACAGTTGTATTTTCTCCTCCCAGGATAGTCCACCCTCACAAATAGGTCAAATGAACTAACAATACAAGAGATGGAAAGACAGTTGTCTCTTCTCCTCCCAGGATAGTCCACCCTCACAAATAGGTCAAATGATCTAATACACGAAGAAGAATAAGATAATATTCTGAGATTACATAGACTTGGTAATGAGTTTGGCTCTGTTGATGTCTTTTGCTGTTCAATATATGAATATAAAGAGAGACTTTTAAAGATTGTATAAATTCTGGGTTCTTCTTCTTTTTTTCTTTTAACTTTTGCTTGTTTTTCTTTAATTTTATTTTTATTGTACTTCACTACTTATACATTTTGTAAATTTATATTTTATACTTATATATCTTTTTTCTTGATAGGTATTTTTTATAATTATGTATGTATGTATTTTGCTTCGTGGTTCATAAACGTATGTTTTAATAATTTGTAATTGTATTTTTTAACAGATTTTTTTAATTATCTCAATAGAGACGAAGTTGGAATATTCATTGTAGGAGAACCGGGAAATCAAGGCACCTACAGGGCAATAATAAAAATATTCGATTTGTAATTGTGTATGTAAAAGCCCATTTAGGGCGTTTATATAAATAAATAAATAAATATCACAGTGTACAAGCTCGCATTTACTTCTTCTTTGAAGATTGACAATCCGTCTTACATTTAAAATTGTTTTTATTTTTTAAAATTTCTTCTCTTCTTCTTCTTCCTCTTTTTTAAGATCTATGATCTGTTTTTACAGGTCCTGGGACGAGGATGTCCAGCTTTCCCTCCATCTCTTTGATGGTCTTCCCGGTATTCAATAATAAATTACACTCTAAAATTCGCGGATAGCCTTCCATTAGCCTGAAGTCTTTTGTTTCTCAAATTTTCTTTTATCAGTGCTGTATGATTTTGTTTTATTATAGAGACATTAATTTTTACAATAGCATTTATTCTCAAATGCGTCTACTTCCATACACAAGTTTTACTCGCATACATCGTTGTCATTTTATATTTCCAGTTTAGTTTCCTTCGATATAAACATATCAAATATTTTATTTAAAAGTACGCCTTTTGTCTGTATCGTAAAAAGAATTTTATCTCTAAAATAAAAGCGACAGACATTAATGAATAAAAACTTCAAAGAATCCCTGACAAGTTTTTCGTGTTGCTAGATAACAAATTAATAGGTGGCTGGGTTGGAGATTTATAGTGGCCATATTTCACCGGGCACTTCACGTTGTTTTGCACACCTTCATGAACTAATTACTTGGGAGTGTGTATACTTTATAATATAACCACTGACAACTGCAACTATTCGTGTTATTTATAATAAAAATACTAAAGTCTGTGTAGCCAGACAATGGCAAGTTTTTGGAAAAGTTTTTTTATATTAATTTACGTACTTTAAATAAAAAATGAAAACCTAGGAATAACAATAAATTCACCTAAAAATATTGTGTTGTTGATTTTGCAGTGCATTAGACATGAAACCTTGGATGTTCATTGATATAGGGGTTTATAACCCTAATTTTAAAATTAACTCTCACTCAAGCAGTACAACCCAACATTTTGGACTTGTGGAGTTCTTCTTCTTCTTTGTCAGCCATCTCTCCACTGCTGGATGTAGGCCTCCTCCAATGAACTCCATCTCTCTTAGTCCTGTGCTTTCCCCAGCCAACCCCTTCCCGCAACCGGAATAATATCGTCCACCCATCTTTTTTGTGGTCGCCCTACCGGTCTTTTATTTTCCCACTGTCTCCATTATTGTATTCTGGGTGTCCACCTCTCGGTACCCTGTCTTGCAACATGTCCTGCCCACTGCCATTTCAACTTTGCAACACGGTCTGCTATGTCAACGACTTTTGTTTGGCGTCTAATTTCTTCATTTCTTATTTTATTTCTTCATTTCTTATTTTATGTGGAGTATTGACCTCAATTCAGTAAGATATATTTTTACATTCTAAATATATTTATACATAGTTATGCACTTACTAAAATATTTTGACTCTCTTTTACTATTACTTTATCACTTCCTTATAATAAAATAGATCGGTCGTGCCAGAGCATTGGATTAGTTATCCAGTGATCGCGAACTACATAAATATAAAGAATGCACCTATAGGACAAGCATTTATGCTTAGTTTGGGAAATGTATGAAGATGTATATGTACTTGTTACAAAGACATAAAAATTATCTATGCCCATATGATAAAGAATTTCTACAATTTAAACGATGCGCTCTATCTCAATCGCTAACAACTTCTTCTTATTCTTTGCCTTTCCTCCTCTTAGTCAGGGTCACCCCTCCTGGGCTGTGTTCAATTTATTTATTTATTTATGTCATCTTGACACTTATAAAATAATTTATAAATACTATCCCAACCTCACTAGGACTACGCCTGTTTCGAGGTTGGAGATTTACAATATTATTTATTTATTTATTTATTTACTCTCAGAAAGTTACAGCTGTTAATTATATCATTTACAATTCAGTTTTTAAATTTTTACATAACCAAAAATGCTTTCTTCTATTTACATTTGTGAATGAACAATGTTTGGTGACATACTTAGTTATGAAAAAAAAATTATACAACAAGTAACATCAATTTAAAAAAAAAGAGAGAAAAGATACATAAAAAATAATAATAATATAAAAGTACAATAATAATAAGAAATAAAAGATACGAGATCGTCGTAACATTCACATTCTGTCATTACTTTATAAGACTATTTATGATCCCTATTCACCACAATATTTAAAAAATAACGTCGTTTTCTTGTCAAGTCACGGCCTATCCCTTCGATCTGCTGAACGTACTACACTAGCTATCCCCATTCACAATACAGAAGTTTTCACCTCCTCTTTTCAAGTACAATCAGCTAGACTATGGAATGGCCTAAGTGATGAAGTAACGTCATCTCAATCCATTCAAATATTTAAAGGTAAATTAAAAAAACTTTATTTGTCAAATAGTTCCTAAATTCCTTCTATATCCTTCCGTAACCTCCTTTTCCTCATTGCTATGATCAGTGTTGTTTTTATTATTCTTTTATTTTTAAACTCTCTTTTCATTTTTTTCTCTTTGTAAATTTTTTTATATTTCTTACTCTTTTATGTTATTTTTTATCAATTTATTTCTCACTTAATTAGTACTGTACCAATTTAACTAAGAGACTTCACGTTGCTCGGGTTGGTTGGAAGAAATTGCCTTATGGCAATAAACCTGCCTTTGTACACATGTACATAAATTATATAAATAAATAAATAAATAAATATAAGAAAAAAACAAGTAGGTACATAATATGTTTTAGGATGACAAGGAGGACCGGGATCATTAGTGATTGAGGAGTGGATTGTTGGATTGTGTGTTAGGGTTTAAGAACATCTTTATCTGTCTTTGATAATGCTGTAATGTGTCGTGAAAAATGTCCGTGTGTTTGAAATGTGTATTGTAATCTCGCTGAATTCTAAACAAAGGTGCAAAGTATCTGTAATTAGTGTGGCATACTGGTAAGTGAAATAAATTATGTGAGCGGGTATGTCTATTTGGTATATGGAGTGAGTGATATATTATTGAGTATGTCCGGCGAGTCAATCAAGTTATTGCAAATTTTGTAAAGTGATATTTGGTCAAAATAAAGTCTCCTGTTTTGTAATGTAGTCATATTGAAGTTTCTGGTAGAAGTATTATAATTAGTGTGTTCAACATAAAGGCGTCTCTCCAAGTGTTTCAAAATTATATTAATACATTACATCTATAATACATCCATGCACCCACCACACAAAAAATAACAATATTTACTATACGCAATATTTACTGCGCTCTATCTCAATGTACATACCTGGGTAGCGTTCGGAAAGACGCTCGGCGATGTTAGAGCGTCATCCTAAGCGTTCGGAATTCATCGAGCGATTCGCGCGGCGATTCACTCTGCCCGTTCGGAATCACGGTTGACTCGCACCATTGTTGCCCAAGTCGCTCGATGAAATAGTAGGGTGAATGTCGCTCTTGTCAAATTTTTTGGCGGGAATTATGAATTTTCGCAGAGACAAAGTGACATTTTACTTGGCGGCAATTTATAATTTTTCACATAGTCGTCAGCACTTTTAGTTTGGTATGATTTTAGTCGGTTTTATTTGTATTTTTAATATAATTTATTTTATTATAATTTACAAAAAGATATTCAATGGATATAAATTCATACAAATTTATCATAGATAATAATGGTCAACTACAAAGAAATGTGGAAGGCCATTATTTGATGGAAAACATCAACAGTAAATGTATTTAATTTATTTAATTATTATAATTTACATAAGTAAATTCAATGAATATGAATTCATACAAATTTATCGTGGATAATAATGGTCAACCACAAAAAATGTGGAAGGCCATTATTTAATGGTAAACATCAACAGTAAGTGTATTTTGTTTTATGAAAATAATGCATTTTTAAATGAGTGGTTATCATTTTAAGGGAAATAAACAATTTTTGAATGCCCAAAACTCGAAAAGCTCGTGAAAACTATGCACACACAAGAAAAAATCGTAAATACTTACAAATAATACGAATCACTAGTCACAACACGTTTAATACTTTTAAAATTAATAATTAATAAATTATTCTCTCGTTATTATAATGAAAACATCCGATAAACACCAAAGCAATTGATACAACCACTATTGTATTATAACTTTTGACCAAAATGACACAACTAAAGTAACACCAACATTGTAATTTTAAATGTCCCGCGCCCGCGTAATTTTAAGTCACCCCAACATCGCTCAGTGCCGTTCGGATTAAACATCGCCCAAATGTCGCTCTCTTTGCAACTTCAGGTCGCACCGGTAGAGCGATTCACTCTGATTTAGAACGCGACCCTGAAGTTGCAGATTATAGCGTGTTTCACACCAATCTCACTGAACGCTTTTGAGTGGTGTTTCAATCTGAACGCAGCATCGGGCGTTTTAAATGTCACTTGTCATGTATCATACATGACAGTAGTTGTTGGCGCAGATGGCGCGCACACACAAACAAAAATGTATTTGACACATGTAATTGACATTAGATTTAGATATTTCATGTATCATATATATTATTTATTCATGTTATCAAACTATCCGATGTTGTTTGTGTTAATTAAACAATAAATGATATGAAATGAAAAGAAAAAGATGACAGATACTTTTATTTATATCTATCCTCATCTTCTCAACATACCAAAACCCCTTCATACCTACATCCATACCATGAACATGGCAACAATAATCTCGCCTCATTTATAATCAACAATAATATGCCACCTTTATCAGTCATCATACTCAGTTCGCACCGTGCGCATATATTGTACAAAACTTTTGCATACTAAGTCGACGCCGTGCGCATATAACATTTTTTTATTACTTTCGCGGAATTCGCAAGTAATTATTATAAATATGTAAGTGTAGTGAACAAATTTTGAATTTGTGACGAGAAGAAAGAAGAACTACGCGACAGAGAGAAGTTAAAAGACAGCTGACACAGTAAGTCCACTCCTTTCAAACTTTTTCATCTTGACCAATCTGTTTTCTTTTGCCGATATAGCAAAGTAGTTCCTTATCCTTGAATCAAAATTTCGAAATTAAACTTGTCATAATGTGCGCAATGATATTTGCACACTCTGTACGAGACACGACGTGGTGTAGTTAAAAACCAGTAGCGTCTAGTACCAGCTCTTCTTTTCTGCATTCTTAGGTTAGGTTTAAGTTTGTTTATAATAATAATAATAGCGACTCGCGTGAGCGAGTTGCTTTATAAATTGAATTATAAATTAAATTTACATTTTTTTATTTAATTTTTCCCATTTAATATAAAATTTCACAGCTCATTTGACTCCATACTACGAGATCTCAACCAATCAGAGAGCCAACCGGAAACACAATGCGGAGTGGTAAATGCGGATTGTAGACGCTAGTTTAAAAACCGATAGTTTAACGATTGTGCAATATAAAAAAAGTCATAAAAATAATTTGAGCTGAAATTATTACATCCCTTGCACGGTGAATTTCGCAAAAAAATAAAATGTCTAAACTATATAAAAATATTTTACGATATTGTCGGATAATTTTTTCAATCCTTCCCGTAATCAAATTATTCAACTTTCTCAGTTTTACGACCGCCGTGAAATTAGCTAACCTTCTCGGTGGAAAGATTCCAAATGAGAAGTCAGTCGACGGTCTAACTTTTTTTATATTAACATTACTTCTTCTTAACTTACTACTCTCAACGTATCGGGAAGGTTCACTTCCGTCGATTTCCTTTGATAAGAATTCATAACTGGATATAATTTAATCAAACGGTGGCACAGATTGGGTTTTAAGGATATTTTCAACTGAAAATCAGACCCAATGGAAATATTTATTTTTTACACCTTTTACATTTTTTACAACTTCGCTTGCTTTCTGTCTGTCAGAGAAGCAAGAATTGCGTGAGAAATAAATTTAAATAAATTTCTCCTCTGCTGGGGATCGAACCCAGGACGCCCTTACAGAAACCGAACGGCTTACCAACTGTACCACGGCGGTCAGCATATCATGTGAAGAACACTTTGAAATGGTTGTTCTTCATTTTGTTATGAAATCCTTCAATGGAGTTCTACGAAATAAATGACAATGATAATAGAAATTGCTGATGGGTCTGGTAGAGCGGTTAGGGTTCGAATCCTACGTCGATCGAAAAAAAGCTAGGATTACAAGACTAAATATATTTTTATGAAATAGCTTTCAAATAAAGGAGATAAGAGAGATGTTTCCAATTATAGACCGGTTTGTATATTATCTACTTTACCTAAATTATTTGAAAATGTTGGTTTAGATAATATTTCGTATGAAATAAATAAGATTATTGTGCCTAACCAACATGGTTTTATGTCTGGCAGACCAACTTTGACGAACCTTGTGGTGTATCAAAATTATATTGTGAATGCTTTGGCTGATAAACAACAAGTTAATTCAATACACACAAAAAGGCATTCGACAAAGTTGATCATAACTTACTGCTACACAAACTTAACAAATTAGGTATAAGTGGTCATTTTTTAAATTGGATTTAGCCATACATTTGCAATCGGGAGCTATACGTCATTTTTTTAATTAACTATATATTTTCGATATTTTTCTATTTCTTTTTATCGCCTTTTTGTTGTCAACTTTTATGTTTTTTGTTTTGCTTACAATTATTGTTTTTAACTGCTTTATTTTTTGTGTGTAATTGTAAAATGCTTCTGGACGTGGATACAAATAGGTAAATAAAATAAATACTATAATTCTTCCCAAAGTGGCCAAAACATCTCAATATGATAGCTTTCATTCTGTTAATTACATCTTTCTTCATCTTACATTCTTTCCTTGTATCTTCATTTCGAACTCTGTCATACATCGTTCTCTTACAAGAAGGAATATTTATCACTAAACACCTGATGACCTTTAAACACCTTTCCCTATCATTTTTTTTTTGTATTGAAGTATTTTCATTTTTTTGTTTTAATTGTTATCTTAGTGTAATATATGCTATCCTTGATTTTTTGCTTTGATTATTTTGTTGAAGTACATACACTATTTTGTGACACTTTGTGATGTGATTGGTTGGAAGGAAATGCCTAATAGCAATAAACCCGCCAGTGTGAATATATTTATTTATATCATGTACAAAACGATAAATAAATAAATAATATAATTTGTGTTGTGAACAATACACAGATAATTTCACATTAGTACACACATAAAAAATGTATTTTGCAAAACCAAATAAATATGAATTTGAACTTGCCGCGTATTCTTTCATCTCACTCGCACACATTCACATAAGAGTGAAGAGTAGAACATTATCGTGTGGAACGAAGTCCTTCGACATTCGTTCGTCTTCGGAATATGTCGTGTCAATCCTAAGGTTAACTACACGCAAAACGTCACAATTTCCAAGCATTTATACCTAATGACCGAAAAAAAATTTATTAATATGAATTCGTTTACGTGGCAACTAGTTGCCTCGCCTTTACTTATGCTCGATAAAATCATATTATTTCTCCTATCACTTTGATAAACTTTTTGCGACGTTTAGGTACCGAACGACTGTTTTCGTACGTGTGACTATTCTACAAATATATTGGATCAATCTTTACACGGAGCAATCTTATATTTATGTTAAATGAAACTTTCAGGTCGGCCCATTTTATCTCAAGCACGCCTAATCTAAATGCTAACTAATTACTGTGTGGATATTTTTTTTATTTATTAAACGAATATATCACGATTCACATACATGTTACAATTTATCAGGTGTAAAAGTTCCGTAATATACATTTCATAATAGCCCTTTTTGCTTAAGACAAAATCTTGTGTTAAAAAGGAGGAGTATCTGTATAATATTGTTATATTTACTAAAAAGTGTATATTTACGAAATAATTCATATAATATTGATATACAAAGGTTATGAAATTTGTATTAAAGCACATTAATAATAAACATTAGGATTATGAGAATGGTTAAACAAGATTTTTAAATAAAATGAAAGGTTATATAAAAATAAAGAATGTAAATCAAAAAAAGTTACATGTCAATATATTTATTGTTCTATGTTCATCCATAAAAAAGCCTGTTATCAAAAAATTTTTTTTTCCATATTTCAAATAAGAAATTAATAACAAAATTATTTGATTTTATTCTTAAAGATAATTTATATTTTTTTTTATGTGTAAGACTTAACGGGAGTTCATTCAACCATTTAGCGCCTTTATCCAACTGTCGATTTGTTCAGGAGAACTTTGTTCTCTTAACATATCGACAATGTTTCAAGCCAGGATACGCGAGAATTGTATGCAGAGGTCTACTTTTTTCACGGCTTTTCCAACTTTGAAGTCAAAAAACACCAACTAAGAGGCTTCGCAGCATATATGTTCCATACATGGATTTACTCAGAATTCGGAGTAGAACATTTCGTGTGTCTGTGTGTGTGTGTGTGTGTGTGTGTGTGTGTGTCTGTGTGTGTGTGTCTGTATGTCCGTCCCACTTATAACTTTTGATCCGCTCAATTTACAGAGCCCAAATTTTCAGAATATAAATAACAGTAATAGGCTTACAAAACTTTTATACTCAGAATTGTGAATTTTTGTTTCAGTCAGGGGTTATCAACTTTTGAAATTTTGTTTTATTTTTCCATGTATCTCAGAAACCATAAAAGCTAGAACGCTGAAATTTGGTATAAACATAGACAAATACAAAATATCAAATTGGTTTATTAAAAAAATTCCAGGGTTTCTCAAACGTTTTTAATTAAGAATAATATTTAATATTTAATACTGAAAATCAGCTGCAGGGGGCTTGTCCTCCTGCAACATAGCTGAGCATGGTCCTATTGAGTTGGAGAGGTTGTTTTCATTTATTTTTATTTTATTGTTTATATCTTGTATTTGTATGTAACTTCTTCTGCTCAATAAATGTATTATTATTATTTTTTTTTTTTTTTATGATAAATTTATGAGTTTAGCTGCCTATATTTCCATTTTTTTAATAAATATCGAAAAAAGCCAAAACACCTCTACTAGATAATTTAAATTTCTATAAAAAATATTAACATTGTATTAGCACATCACAATTTTTTTTTAACAATTTTTATAAAAATTTAATTTAGTGACGACATTGCTTCATACAATTTGTATGGCAGTCGCTTATACACAATATGTAAGAAGACTAAATAGTTTGATAGGTACTTAATATCCAAACATGCATACAGAACCATCATGCTGTTTTCATATTCCGGGTAGAAAAATGGGACTGACCTCCATACTGTCCTATCTTGACATATGTACATACCTACATGTGTTAAAATTTTCAATAATTTGGATTTATCGGTTTATAGATTGATTCTTATTCTTCAGTATACATACTATCGCTATCGACAGTTGGATCTCATGTGTAACATGCAACTAGTACTCATAAAAATGCTGAGAGTCAGTTGTGCGTAAAAGAGGAATGGTAATACATCCTTGTGTATTTATTCTGCTGCTTATAGAAAATGACAATTGGTTGGAATCAATTAGAATATCTCTTTGAATTTGATACTGTGAGGTTAATTTAGTAATGAATAATGGAAATAATAACGAACTACAGGTATTATAATATGACGAACCCAACATTGTACAAGTCATAAAATTACGTAGACTGCAGTGGTTGGGACATGTCAGCCGGATGAATGATGATCGTATCCCCATAAAGGTTCTTAATTACAATCCACACGGCAGAAGAAGTAGAGGCAGGCCGAAGCTAAGACAGCTGGATGGCACAGATGGATGGCACAGGTGGAGGACAGGGACGGTTGGAGAAGGATTCTGGAGGAAGCCAGGTCCCACACAGGGCTGTAGCGCCAATGATGATGGTGAGTTTTTTATAAATATTTTCCATAGTTGAAACCATAAATTCTTAAAAAACATTAATCGATGGATACATAGTCAAAAATCTTTTTTTAATATAATTATTAATAAAATATTCTTCTTATTATTAAACTGGTTAAAGGAGGCCACTAGGGTCTGTTTGTGAAGAGTTTGCTGCGTCTTGTGATGAAGACTCCCAGTGTCTATCCACCTTTTGAGGGATCTTCCAGGTATCATTTTTTCCCTCTGGTTATTCATATAGGACAAGGAATGGTGGTCTTTGGGATAGGACTCTCATATCAATATTAAAAAAAAACATCTTTAAAATTCAAAAATCGATCCTCGGAAAGGATAACAAAGACTTATAGATTTATTTGAAACGTGAATTTTTCATTAAAAAATATTCCTACCAAAGCAAAGGCTATAGAAGCAGGATGTCGAGACTTATTCATTTATTTTTTAGGAAGTTTTTGAACTGAAATATCTTACCGATTTTATCTGCGGAAATTTCTTCAGGGTAAAACGTAACATTTTTACCTAAACACAGTCGTCTTAAAACTTATTCATCGGAGGCTCCCGCAGTAAAAATAGTTCTCGTGCAGTTGCTCTTTGAAAATTTTAATCGATATAGTTATTTTGTATAATATTCCGACAAACAATATGTTTTTTTTTTATTTATATAAATATATGAGTTACATTCAATACATACATTCATTTGTTTTATTTTTTTTTCTTTAATATTAATACTTTAAAAATATTTAGACTGTGTGGTCACCCTGGCATTTATATCCATGTACCTTGCATTATTAGTAGGTACTACTTGTGTGTCCTATTTTTTGCTGTGGAATTATATTACTGTCACAATAATGATTTAAAATATAAAAAATACATTCTACATTTAAAAAATGATATTTTACACAATAAAGAATACAAAAATATTTACTTTTAATTTTTTTGTTACTAATTATTAATAATTTATACATGATATAATTCATGGTTTCATGTTATTTATTATACTTGCTTACACTTTGTTATTAATATCTGGTTAGTTAAATAACTAAACCTGTGATTAAAGTGTAAAATGTCTATGTACAATTTTTTTGTTGTATTTAACATACGAACCTCATTATTGTTACAGCTGTTAGTGAGAATTAAACACGCGTTTCTACCGAAAACAAATTCTTCGCATTCGGGGCTCTAATAGAAGGTAACAACGTTATTCAGCAAATCCCTCTCGTTTCATTATTCATAGACTCCCCACCTACAAATCTACCTGCTCATCTTACATCCACCATTGTACTTCCAGCCGATTCTGTAACACGACCCTACCTACCAACTCTAAATTGCTGTCCTAATTTAAAGAAACCCTCAGTTATATCCACCAGTTGAAGTTTCCCAGTTTCTGTCTCAAATCTGATTGCCATCAAAACTCTCCTCTCTTAAGATTATAGATAAAAACTCGTATAACAAAATGTAAGAACAAATAGCTGGATTTTAATATCCACTTACTACAATTAAATATTTCTTTATTTATGTTCCTTAAATTTAAGACTTTATAGTAGGCATAATAATAAATTTTGAAAACTCTCCCCAGTACCCTCTAAAGGTACGTCTGTCAAAATAAATAACATTTTCATAAAGTTTTTTAGGCTTATAACTATTTATATATTCTGAAATTTTGGGCTCTGTAAATTGAGCGGATCAAAAGTTATAAGGGGGGACGAACACATACACACACCAAATGTTCTACTTTGAATTCTGAGTAAATCCATATATAAAGAACATAGGTATATGCTTTGAAGCCTCTAAGTTGGTGTTTTTTGACTACAAAGTTGGAAAAACCGTAAAAATATAGACCGTGCATACAATCTCGCGTATCTTGGGTTGATACTTAGTCGATATGTTAAGAGAAAAATGTTCTCTTGAACAAATCGACAGGAATATCATTTTTTCAATTGTTTATTGTAACTGTAAATAACTATACACAAGGCCTACAAATAGCGCGCTGAATTAGTAATCCAGTGATCGCGAGTTCGAATCCTGCTACGACCGACTTCATTCATATATTATTACACAAGCATTTATGCTTATTTAGGGAACGTATGAGGATGTACATGAACTTCTTTCAAGTAAATATTGATACTTTAAAAAATAAGTTGAATAATAGATTTTTACCTTTATTATTTATAAAACAAAAATGTGTATGTGTGATGTGCAATTGTTTTTCTCTTAAAAAATAAATAAAATAAATGATTTCTTATGGTTTGAGTACTTTTCCTATGTTATAAGTTATTTATAAATATTTATAGATTTGGATTTTTATGTGATGATATGGTAGGTATGTACTTGATATATAGAATCCCCTCTAAAACTTGAGTGTGAACTCTTATTGGGGGGAAATGTTAATAAATATTAAGTAACTGTGTTATATATATATGGTATCTATCTATTGCATTATGTATCATATTTTTTCTTTATCTAATAAATAAAGAAGAAATAATAAATAAATAAAAAAAAATAATATAAATAAATAAATAAGTAAATTAATTAATTAATTAATTAATTAATTAATTAATTAATTAATTAATCAATAAATAAATAAATTAATTAATAAATAAATAAATTAATTAATAAAATAATTAATAAATAAATTAATTAATTAAATAATAAATAAATAAATAAATAAATAATTAAATAAATAAATTAATTAATAAATTAATAAATGAATAAATGAATGAATGAATGAGTGAATGAATTAATGAATAAATAAATAAATTAATAAATAAATAAAAGAAATTAATAAATAAATAAATAAATGAATGAATGAATGAATGAATGAATAAATGAATAAATAAATAAATTGATAAATAAATAAACAAACAAATTTATAAATAAATAAACAAATAAATAAATAAATAAAATAAAATAAGATTTTTATTTTAAACATAAGAGAATATGAAAAATTCTTGCGTAAGTTTTTTAATTTTTCATTACCTTTCTTCCTATAAAAAAATATACTATATTTTCACAAAAAAATATAGCATTTCGCAGATTTTTGATATACAATATTTTTGTTCGTGTTTCATATTATGAGGTTACAAGTGTGCATATTTGTGTACATCCCGTATGCCTAAAGTCAAAGACGTTAACAAGGGTCTTAAGGCAAATATAATTTTATTTTATATTACTTCTTGGGCAATTAACAGGTGCTATGTCAAATATTAATTTAACACGCTCCCAATAACAAGTTGCCGCGTTCTGGAGACTTACGATATTAATCGTCTCACAGATCCAGACTGAAAACACAATTAAAAACTGTTTCTCCACAGAGAATCGAACCCGGGACCTTTGGATCAGCAGTCAGATAACCAACCAACTGAGCCACGAAGGCCGACATATATTCTTATAACAACACCGTACTTAATATATTATTTTTACAAAAAATATTATAAACGAACTGAGCCACTAAGGCTGATAATACCTTTTGTTCAATTCATTCATTCATACCATACTGGTTCTGGTTTTTAGGTACCTGTAATGAACTATATCAGTATGTCATAATCGAATTGCACCGAGTATTGTCCGTCAACAAACTTAAAAATTAAATACATTTTAGAGTATTTTTTAACAGATTTTTAATTATCTCAATAGAGACGAAGTTGGAATATTTACTGTAGGAGAACCGGGAAATCAAGGCACCTACAGGGCTTACGACCTGTCATCGGCTGGTTTACGTGATCACTTTATGTGCTTGCGCAACGTTCACCAATTATGCCTTTTTAATGAGATCCCTATCAATTCAATTTTGAAAGTTCTATATATTTTAATACTGAAATTCTTTTCGCTTGAAAATAAGCAATTTTTACTACAGCCATCTATGTGTGAAATTATGAACAACATTCTTATTATTTTTTATTTATTTTTTGTTGTAACGCCATCTATTGAGAGAATTGTTTTTTTGTAAATAATGAGAGCAACAATTCTTATACCTGAGGTGACAGATGCATTTTTCGCATAGAAGTCACCCCTGAATTTCCAACTTCGTCTCTATTGAGATAATTAAAAATCTGTTAAAAAATACCTTTGACTCCCGACAGGGGAAAAAAATCCAATGTTTGTGCATATGCAATAATAAAAATATTCGATTACATTTTAAAGTCATAAAAATATATGGAATATTTTAAAATTGATTTAAAATTGATTACTACCATAATACAAATGAAATAGCGTGCGATCTTCATGGCTATATATATTCCATATTCAATAATTAATTGCCTTGAATTCAACACGAGTTTTTAAATGCATTAGCGCAACAAACTTGTGCCTAATTCGAGGCAGTACAGTGAATACGCTCCCCGGAACACGAGATCCAATCTCAACCGATGAATAAATCTTTAGTCTTAGATTACATATGATACAGATACCTAGTCAGCGCAATGAATGTATGCCAACTAAAACTACGAGGAAACAGAAGAATTTCTAGTATACGTACACCTACCGATACGCACACCTACAAAATACGTAGACCAACCAATCTACCGCCTCACACACACATGTAAAAAAAACTTGGCATACATTTGAATTTGAAATTTGTACTACACGCGGCTTCTGTACATTATAATTCTATGTCTTTAGTATTATGATTTGATTTTAAGATGTTGATTATTATAATGATATTTTGTATTAAAATATGTAGTTAATTTGTATTAAATAAAAAATATACAGTTATTGTATAAATTTTTCGTATTATTTTATGTAAAATTGATAAATAGATTAAACAAAAAATACACTATCAATTTTATAAACCCGCACTAATTCCATACGACCTTGTGCTTATCGGTGGATATTTATAAAATTTAAAAATAGGTAACTACATTTTACCTGTCCCTTGGTTGACGTCAACCCCATATGATTATTATATCCATTGTGTGTTTACCTTCAAAAATAACAACATCAACCCCTCACCCTTAATAAAGTATCTCAATTTTAACATTATTCCGTTGAAGTTTCAGACAGACAAACGACATCGTCGTGTCTTTTTGACACTTGTGAAAAGACAACTAGTGATAACCTGTCATCGTATAAAGGAATACCTTTTAGAATTATATAAAAAAATATTATTTATTAAAAATGTTTCCCACATATTCGTTTCACCTTAGTAAGATCCTTACATATTTAATATTGTGTCCAGTGGCGACTGGTCGATTGTATTTTTGATCATTTTTGGTAGTGCAATTTTTTCCTGAATTAATAATAAATTAATAGGTATTTAAACCATAAATACAATATAGGATTTTTTAACAAATGTATTAAAGTCACAGTATAAAATTTGTTTTCATATCATTTTTTAAATTCAAAATAAAAACCGCGCCCGATATTGACGATTGGTAAAAATCAATTTCAAACAAGGATATATTATGTAGGTACACATTTCAATTAATGCCGTTCTCTTTTATAAGTGATATTGTTATTTAACCCTAGATTCATAAACATACGTCTCTCATACACCCCCAAGTAATAAAACCCTCAAAGCGCGCGGCGTGAAAGAGATGGCAATACGTGCTTCTGAGTACCTTCCTAAAACGATGAGAGCTCAGTTTGTTGCTAGTATTCTTGGCTCGTGCTTGTATAGTTGTGGAAATACTAGGCTCGAGGTGTATGAGATACGTATATTTATGATTGATGTAACATATTTAAAAAGCAAAGGATTTCATTATTTGCCTTATAAAACGAACGAACGTGAAGAAATTTTTCAAAACAAAAGTATGCATTTATTCAATATTATATAAGTACTATGTAAGTAATTATTACTTGGAAATATTACTATCTATTATATACTTATCTATTATATACTATAATTTTGATAAATAAAACATGGTTACGGCGTCGCCGGGAAATACCAACTTTGAGGCGATGCCTAAAACGGAACATCGATTCCATTTTAGGCGATATTTTGCCCGATGTACCAGTCAACCCTGAAAATCAAACCAGGAAGCTATGCAACTTATGCTGCTATAAAAAAAAGCGTGTGACCAGATTTATCTGCACCTCTTGTAAACGTCACATGTGCATGGAACATCGCGGCAGCTTGTGCTTAGAATGCTCTGAATATTTTTTAAAATTGTTTTTTATGTTTTAATTTTATATAAAAGTTCTTTCTTATAAATCTTGAATGTTTTTATTTCAATATCTCTCATAATAAATTAGGTGACCTTAAAAGTAAGGTTTATGAGAGACATATGTTTATGAACAATGTAACCCTAAATATAGTTTATGAATCTAGGGTTAACAATATTGTTTTACTGATTTATCAACAGATGTCGTGAAGACAAATGTATGGGAGTATTATTCATACAATTTTCGTCTCAATCAAGTATTAATATTATATACTAAGTAATTAGGTCTAAAGTTGTGTATCAATATGTGACACTCGTATTTTAGGCGCGGAATCGGCTGTATGTCATGTATACGTGGCACTCATCTCTTTCAATACGATTGGCTAATGAATTAGAGAGCGAGATAGAGGTATACATACTAAGTACATCTAAGATATGATAAGCTCAGTGCAGCGCACGAGCCTGCACGAGTCTGCCTTATGAATTCAGTACAAGTATCGCTATTTCATCTGCCAGGGGACTATCTCTTTCTCTTCATACATACGCTGTATTAAAAAGAAATCAATTTTGGTGCGATATTAATATCGCACGCCATACATTACATAATGATAATATTTGTATTGCGGTAGATTTCATTATATGATGCCGATTGCGAGGGTATATATAATAATCAATTGGTTTAGAAAAATAACAGTAATAAATTAAAGCGTAATAATATATTAAACACATATTTTAATATGAATTTTTAGAATATACCATTTAAAAATTGGTAGTGCAATTGATCCAACGCACTTCATGTAGAGTCGCCGCTGATAGCAAGCCATTTGGAAGGATGGCACGATCGTGAATGGGGGCCTTAAGGCCTGATTATGATTGATTTTAATATCTGCTCTGAATATCCTCAAGTAGCAAATGCCATAAAATATCGATTCGTCGATAATTTTTAACACCCGTGTTTTATAGAATCGTTATTTGAACTTTGACTAAATAAGTATTTTTTTCAACTTTGAAACGATCGGCATGATTGTTCGAGATTAGACATGAAGTATCGATTAAGTGTGTATCTGAAGGCAATAAAAGTGACAGTGAATTTAATGTCGATATCGGAAGCATAAATAATCGCAAAAGTTGGGACAAAGCGGTAAAATATGGCCAAAGACAAACATATATAAAGAATGATGAATAATAATAAAAGCATAGAGAAAGAAAAGTTTCCTTGTATCCAAGGCAATATTTTGTACGTGAACTAATTAATGTGTCGATCGTTATGAACTTTTAATGACCTAAATTATTTCACATGTACCTTCCTTTATCTCCTCATATAGAGATGCTCAACCGTCTGTCCTCGGATCAGATACATTTAAAAATATTAATGTTTTCAAGTTGAATTTATGTCAATGACAAAAATACTATAAAATTCATACATTTTTTATTTGTGAACAATCTTATTTTATACTGTTTGTAAATTGTCTAATTCTTCGTCTATTTTTATTTATATATTTTTATCTGAATCTATATTTTCATCTGTTTCTATATTTTTATCTGTTAATATATTTTTACCTTATTCTATATTTTTGTCTGTTTCTATATTTTTATCTGATTCTTTATTTTTATCTGATTATATTTTTATCAGATTCTTTATTTTTATCTGATTCTATATATTTATCTGTTTCTATATTTTTATCTGTTACTCTTTTTTTATCTGATTCTATATTTTTATCTGTTTCTATATTTTTATCTGTTTCTATATTTTTATCTGTTACCATATTTTTATCTGATTCTATATTTTTATCTGATTCTATATATAGTATTGTAACACATTAATGAGGCACCGGCTAAGAATAGTGCTTAACTTTTTTCTATTATCGTCGTTTTTGGGTGTCCCGTAATCAAAAAAATACAACAGGCAAAATACCTCACCACCAATTCTAAATGTAGTGTTTTTTTATGAGAACGAGACTGGTGATTGGGAAAACAGGCATATGTCTCACTTCCTTTAATTTGATGTATTTATAAATTTTACACACACTACACAATAAGTGCACAATGGCGAGCTTATTGGAAAAGATATTTATTTTTTTTAATAAAAAAATCATACAATTTAATTTTCCCGCCAAACTGCAAAGCAGTTTTTTGGCAGAGCAGGTTCTCTCTTTCACTTAATAACTTTACTTATGTCAAATATTAAAGAACAGAAAGTAAAATAAAAAAAGGAAAAAAAACGGAAAAAAATATACCTTACAAATATACATTATACCTCTAATCAATCACCATCACTCAACAATAATAATTCAGAGTCTAACAAACGCTTGATTTCAAATACAGATGTTTCCGAGTATTTTTTTATTTACTATTTTCGTTTCGTCAGACTTTAAAATATTTCTTATTTGGTGAGGTAAATAGTGTTTATATCACGTACTAATTTATGTGAATTAATTATATATTATGTATTTCTAAAAACAAAAGACTAAGGGGAGAGAAGAGAAGGGGACAAGGATATGATAAGGAGACAAATTGAAGTGTTATTATATGTAAGGAAATGATTCATCTGATTTCTTTTGAAAGCTGGAAGTGTTGATGAAACACGAAGTTCGATGGAAAATAATCTAAGTTTTATAAGATGATACACCGCATACCTATTTCTGGTTACCCAACATTGTGAGATATATCGTGATGGTATGAATGAAAAAATTTCCACAAAGATTTATTTGCATTCACAGAAAGATGCGATCCTTGTGGATCTTAAGTCTATAATTTGATTTTTATTAAAACCCCAAATTTAAGTTACATAATGACAACATTGACAGATTAAAACATTAATATTTTGGAGTCAAAGTAGTTTTCAATTTTCTAACAATTTTATTAATAACAAATGACTTTGTTTTAAACCATATGTGACCATAATTGAAGAAAGTTGTTTTTGTTAGGAGCAATAACTAAAAGTTTGTACCGTCTTCTTCTAGTGCTCTGTCAGGAACCCCCGACGATGTATATCACTTTGGCGATCTGGAATATATTATTGTTTACAATTTTTCAACATCTCAATAGAGACAGAGTGATAAGTGAGAGAAGTTAGAATATTATAGAATAACCAGGAACTCAATCCTGTCTCCTCATTTATAAGGATTGTTTACAACTAGTTGCATGTAACACATGAGATCCAACTGTCGATAGCGATAGTATGTATAGTTGAAGAATATGTACCAAACTATAAACCCATAAATACAAATTATTGAATATTGTCAGATATTTTGTTTTCTATACAACATATGTAGGTATGTATGTCAAGATAGGATAGTATGGAGGAAGGTCCTTTTTTCCTACCCAGAATATGAAAATAGCATGATGGTATGTATGTATGTTTGGAGATGAAGTATCAAACTATTAAGTCTTCTTACATATTGTGTATAGGCGACTGCCATACGAAATGTATGAAGCAATGTCGTCACTAAATTCAATTTTTAAAAAAATTGTTAAAAAAAATTGAGATCTTCTACTACAATGCTGATATTTTTTATAGAAAATTAAATTATCTAGTTGGGGTGTTTCAGCTTTTTTCGATATTTGTAAAAGTTTTGGAAAAATAGGCAGTTAAACTCATAAATTTATCATAAAAAAAATACTTTTCTTAATAAAAAATATTTGAGAAACCCTGGAATTTTTTTGAAAAAACTAATTTGAGATTTTGTATTTGTCTATGTTTGTACCAATTTTCAGCGTTCTAGCTTTTATGGTTTCTGAGATATATGGAAAAATAAAATAAAAATTAAAAAGTTGATAACCCCTGACTGAAACAAAAATTCTAAATTCCGAGTATAAAAGTTTTGTAGGCCTGTAATTGTTTATATATTCTGAAATTTTAGGCTCTGTAAATTGAGCGAATCAAAAGTTATAAGGGGGGGACGGACACACACACACACAGACACACAGACACACGAAATGTTCTACTCCGAATTCTGAGTAAATCCGTGTATGGAACATATATGCTGCGAAGCCTCAAAGTTGGAAAAGCCGTGAAAAAAGTAGACCTCTCCATACAATTCTCGCGTATTCTGGCTTGATACATTGTCGATATGTTAAGAGAACAAAGTTCTCCTGAACAAATCGACAGTTGGAAAAAAAAAAACTTCTCAATAGATGGCGTTACAAAAATGGTTTCTGCGTTGTTTCATAGATAGCGATAGTAAAAATGTGATATGTTCAAACGAATTGTATCCCATTATTGAAATATTAATTTTTGCATTGATAAGGGTACTATAGTGATCACTTACACCAGCCGATAACAGTTCTTAAGTCCTGTAGGTGCCTTGAAGTCCTGGTTCTTCTATAATATTCCCACTTCATCTCTGTTGAGGTGTTAAAAAATTGTCAAAAATCAGTTCTATTATTGTATTTGTGATATTAAAAATGAACTGTGAATTTTCGGTCATTTATAGGCATAGAAATTATTATTAAATCTGAATAAATCGAAATATTTTTTTTTAATTCTTTAAGGACTATTGTATTTTGAAAGATTAAAAGAAAGGGATGGATAAGAAACATTTTAAAATTGGAAATATTATTTTCTTAGCTTTTTTATTCTGATAACAAAATCTGCATTAATCTCTTATTCACAGTCTTATTACATATTTCTCATTTATTACATACCTACTTGTTTTTAACTTCACCTGTCTGTCCGTAATGAAATTTTGCAATCGATCCAACATTGAATTTGTTCCAGAGAATTTATCTCTCTTAACAGATCGATGAAGTTTCTAGCCAAGATCCGCGAGATTTTGTATGGCCAGGTCTACATTTTTCGTGGTTTTTCAACTAATAAGTCAAAAAACACCGGAGGATACGTGTGTATGTCCGTCCCATACAACATTTATCTGGTTTTTTATGACAAATTTAAGTTTTCAACTGCCTATTTTCCATTTTTTAACCAAAACTCATCTTTTTCTTCTCGTGTCATGACAGATCTCCCCGACATTGACGACCACCATAGAGAAAGCCTCCCTGTCCTGTGCAGTGCGAAACAGTTCCTCCACAGTTCTCATACCGGTCCATTCCCGGATGTTTCGCAGCCAGGAAAGCTGCCTTCTTCCAACACCTCTACAACCCGCAATCTTCCCCTTCGTGACGAGCTGAAGGATGGCATACTTTTTACATCTCATAATATGGCTGAATTACGACACTTACGAAGCTTAACGTTGCTGTATAATTCTCTGTTGGTGTTGGCTCTACGTAGTACTTCAGTGTTACTGACCATGTCACTCCACGATATTCTAAACATTCTGCGGTGGATCCACATTTCAAATGCTTCAAGGCGGTTTATAATATTAACTTTGAGAGTCCACGCCTCCACCCCAGAAAGCAGAACTGACCACTCTTCGTCTCAGCCTTAAGTTCATATTGTCGTCGAGGAGAAGATTTTTCATTTTGTAAAATGGCGATCGGGCAGCTTCTATTCTGCATTTTATTTCAGTGTCAGAGTCTAGATTTTCAGTAATTATACTACCCAAGTACTTGAATTGTATTTGTATGGCTATCTCCGCTAAAAATCATCATTTTGGTTTTCTATATGTTTAAGTCCATTAATGCTCTCCAATAGAATTGATTTTACACCGAATTAAACCGATTTAAACGCTAAAACACCCAAATTTAATTTTAATTTTCTATATACATTTTGCACATTATACATAGTAGTATATCTGAACCTTTTTTTTAAAAATTAATTGCAACATCGTTTCATACAATTTGTATGACAGTATACTCTACACAATATCTACGAGAACTCTCAATAGTTTGATACTTTATCTTCATACATACAAACCATCGAATTGTTAACATATAATATATCGAATTGTTTTTTATATGTGTACCTTTATTATTGTTGTCAAACCTCTGTATGTAAAATGCCATGTTTATTATAAATAAATAAAATAAATAAATATTCGGGGTAAGAACCTACACAGTAGGTACACACTCTCCTTCTTTGAAATACATGTTTGTATAAGAAACATTATAATATGTTAAAATATCCAATAATTTGGATATAAGGGTTTATAGTTTGGTATAAATTCTTCACCTATACATACTATCGCCATCGACATTTGAATCTCAAGTGTTACATGCAACTAGTGATTATTAATTATGGTTGCCAATCGTATCAGTGGCTGCCTATAGTTGTTATATCATACCCCGAGGCTTAGAAGATAGAAGTTTTGTTGGCGAAGTAAACTTTTCCATTTCATCTGGTTTTCGGAACCTACCAAATGACAAAGACATAACTTATCTACATAAATATAGAATTAACCTTAGAACAAATAATACTCTCCACTGCTGTTTAGTTGATGAAGTTTTAATGGAATATTTATTACACCATGATATATTTAAACAGATGTTTTATTTCATGAATAATAATGGTATTTGAAAAGAGCGAAAGAAGAACTAAATAAGATAAAAAGAGTATAACGTAGGTATTTAATAAATAAGTTGATGAATAGTTGTACTAAAAGAAATAATCCTGACCTCAGTCTTATTTAATTGTTTGTCAAGTTGTAGGCAGGGGCGGATCGTGAATTTGTGGACCCTGGGCTAATACTACTTAGGCTGGATTGTTTCAACAAAAGTATCAGTAATAGTATAGATAAAATACTTTTTTTCATAAAATTGTTCAAAATTGTATCGTTTGACGGCATTAAATTTAAATGAAACAACCAAGTATTGAACTATTTTATGAAATAAAAGTATTCCAACTGTCGATTCGTTCATGAGAATTCAATTCTCTCGATCGACATTACTAAGCCAAGATGCGTGTACGAAGGAACATTTTGTATGGCGTAGTGGACTTTTTGCATGCTAATAACACCAACTAGAGGCCTCGCAGCATATACATATGTTCCTCAGAATTCGGAGTAGAACATTTTATGTGTGTGTGTGTGTGTGTGTGTGTGTGTGTGTCCCTTATAATTTTTGATCCGCTCAATATACAGAGCCCAAATTTTCAAAATATATAAACAATTGTAGGCCTACAAAACTTTTATACTCAGAATCGTGAATTTTTGTTTCAGTCAGGGGTTATGAACTTTTGAAATTTTGGATTATTTTTCCATATATCTCAGAAATCATAAAAGCTAGAACGCTGAAAATTGATATAAACATAGACAAATACAAAATCTCAAATTAATTTTTTCAAAAAAATTCCAGGATTTCTCAAATATTTTTTATTAAGAAAAGTATTTTTTTTATGATAAATTTATGAGTTTAACTGCCTATTTTTCCAAAACTTTTACAAATATCGAAAAAAGCCGAAACACCCCAACTAGATAATTTAATTTTCTATAAAAAATATTAGCATTGTAGTAGAAGATCTCAATTTTTTTTAACAATTTTTTTTAAGAATTGAATTTAGTGACGACATTGCTTCATACATTTTGTATGGCAGTCGCCTATACACAATATGTAAGAAGACTTAATAGTTTGATACTTCATCTCCAAACATACATACATACCATCATGCTGTTTTCATATTCTGGGTAGGATCAAAGGACTGACCTCCATACTATCCTATCTTGACATACCTAGGTACATGTGTTGTATAGAAAACCAAATATCTTTAAATATTAAATAATTTGTATTTATGGGTTTATAGTTTGGTACATATTCTTCAACTATACGTACTATCGCTATCGACAGTTGGATCTCATGTATTACATGCAACTAGTTTAACTATACTTTTCTGATAATTTTGTACGAGAAACACAACCTTAGGGGCCTGCTTATTTTTTGTGCTAGTTCACAGAGCAAACACACTCCTACATCGCACATCCAAAAAGCAAAATCTATTCAATACGTAGGTGCACATTGCACATTGATCATATCAAGACAGTGGAAAAGATACTCCAACAATTGAACTCTATAATTCGTGTTACCTTTAAATCTACTTCTACCCTTAAAAAATTATATTTCTCTTATTATGTTCGAAGCTGTATTGAATACGCATCTATTGTATGGAATCCTCAGTACTTGACGTACATTGATAGAATTGAGAAAGTTCAAAATAAGTTTCTCAAACATATCAACTTCAGAGACATAGGCCCGGTATTACAGTCGGCCCTCAACTCATTGAGTTTGTTAAACTCAAGATTAATGTTAAGGGGAGATTGAATCCATTTCCGTATTACAGTGCAATATGACATGTCAGTTACTAAATCTTCAATTATAGAAATATTTTACTTTTTCTGTGGTTATTATCTGTCAAATTTTAAATAACCTCAAATAATACGAACTACAAAACGGGACGCTACCACTTGAAATACTTATTTTTCTATCCAACATGGTAAATTTAATTTTTACACCAAAATAATGCTTTTAAATGCCCATGTTCGTTTCAATATGGCTGTCAGTTTATTTTGTTGTGTGGCGCCACCGTCGATACGACTAACGCCTCTAGTGATAGAAACTGAAACTACACGCATTGCCTAGCAAATGACAGTTGACTCACCGTTAAGTACTTAATCCGCCAGAAACGTTGAGTTAAATATTTGTCGTTTTAGTGACGTATTTGAGGGAAGATTAGGCCTAAACGGACACTGTAATACGCTATATTTTTGTAAAGCTTGAGTTCAGCTCTTAAACTCATACTGTAATACCGGGCCATAGTCTCTTTTTTACTTCTTCTCTACAGTCAATTAAATATCACGGCTTGTTGTCCTTGGAAACTTTTTTATAGAAATTGCTAAATAATATGGTAGACTCTCCTGATATTTTGAATGGGATAGGTTTTAATTGTCCTCTCCGAAGTTCTAGGACATCTCTCAATTTTAGAATGCCCAGATGCACCACGAATTATGCTCAAAGTTCCTTTCTCCAAAGAGCATGTGGAAACTTCAACACATTTTTTAACAACATCGATATTAATCTTACCTCATTTGACAAGTTCAGGAGAGTGTTGAGGGTTTCACTCGCTGGGAGGGTGGACTGACCTACGAATTGTGTGCATTTTCTCCTCTCCTATTATCTCCTCCTTTTCCTATTTTCCTAAAAGTCCCACCAAACAATGACAACTTTGTGTTCTTTTACTCTTTTTAATTTAGATTTAAGAATGTGTACATGTTTTTTGTATATAATTGTTAAAGTGCACTTCACTATTTAGTAATAAGTTGTAAACAGTTTTTGGTCCTTGAATTGTTTTGTGTATATAATTAATTGTAGATACTCTGTTATGACTGTATTGTTTACATTGAAATAAAATAATAAAAAAAATAACATATTAATAAAAATTACATTTCTCTAATTTTACCTAAATCAATAATTTATAATAACTCAAATAATTACCATTTAGTCGAAAACTGAAATTTCCTATGCCTTTCGATAGACGCGCATGCGGGTTAATTGGTTACAGGGTTCCCAGCCTTATGATATTTTTAATTGCAGATCTTTATTTCTTCACAATTTCGTCTATGGAGGCTGGGGGCCTTTTGTATCCACGGGGCCCTGGGCTGCAGCCCAAAAAGTCTTTAAGTAAATCCGTCCCTGGTAGTAGGTACAAATATATGCGAATATAAATAAAAAGAACGACAAAATAAGAGCTTAGTTGTAACGTGAAGAATCGTATTGTGAATTAACGAAATAAGACACACTTTAAATTAATTGAGTGTAAATTGAAGATTATTTTAAATAGTAATGAAAGTTAACACATGTAGAAAACATCAGGGGATGGGTATTAGATGGTAGGTAGTGGACTGTATTATAAACGATCTCACCGATGCTTCTATATTCCTGGTTCACTGATTATTTTTTCTGTGCACACATCCACACGCAGTGTTCTTCAAACTTGTACTGGTTAATTTCTTTCTTGACACTTATTGTCACCCAAAATTATTTTGACAAGTGACAATTCTCATACATCGGTGAGGGGACAATGGCATGGAAAGGATTTAAAGGAAATATGCTTCTACAACACATTTACATGGTTTGGCCACGTGGAAAGAATGAACGAGTGACGAAGAAAATTAATAGAGTTGATTCGGAAGGAATGATAAAAAGGGTCAATTTGAACAATAGAATAAACGAGTTGGATATAGCCAAAGACCATATAATAATGTAATATATATAAGGTCTTTGGTTATAGCCAACGCTAAACTACTTACTACCAAGTCACTACACAAAGTATTCAATGTGTTAAATTATTTTTATTTAAATATTTTATTTTAAACTTGATAATTCTTCAATGCCATTTTATGAAAAGGAATTTGAAAATAAATATATCAAATTTTTAATTTTCCTGAACTTGGGATCACTTTGAAATATTTTCAGGAAAAAAAATTGAGAAGCACTAATCAGATATCCTTTAAAATTGAATGGGGTCTTAGCGATAATTAGATACACAAATTTGAGAAATTTGAAAAGAATTGTTGAGTACTTTTGTCCATAATCGATAAAGTAAAATAAACACGCGATAGGTATTACATAGTACACAACACAATGCACATAGTACACAGCACACAAATCCCTACTATATACCCTTTGAAGTGAGGAATAAAGAAGGAAACTTAAACAGTTCATATATTTTTTTTTATTTTATTAAACTTCATGAACTATAATGTGTACAATGGCGAGTTTTATTTTATTTGCGTTAAATTTGGACAAAATACAGCGTTAAGACAAAAACAAAACAATAATTAGACAATTACTTATAAAGCAAGCTTTGGGTAATCTTTTTTTTAATATAGATACAGTTACTAGATCCCAACAAAACAGATTGACTAGAGAGAGTGTCTCTCTCAAGTTCTGGCCAGACAGAATGAACACTTTATTTGGTCAATACAAGCCAGCCTTAGTGAGATCGAAAATTATTTATTACTTTTGTATATTTGTTACCTATAAAGATAAATAAATAAATAAATAATGACATCAGGTATTAAGGCCTATTATATTTTGTTGTGATTTAGGAAAAAAGCAATTTAAAATATAAAACTATGTATATAAAAATATGAAAATAATCTAAAAGATAAAACGTGGGTACACTTATCCGTAAATATAATGCAACGCCGTCATGGTTTCCTATAATAAGCGGGCATTGATTTTCTTTTGTATTGAGTATTTACATATGTAAATGTTGTGGAACTGAGGTGGAATATGTGAAACTCTTGAAACCTGTTGATGTGTGTATCGCACATTCTATGAATTGCCATATTTTGTGCATAATTGGTACGATGAGTTGGAAGGTGGAATAAATTTGTATGTTTAGTTCTGCGAGTAGGAATATTGAATGAGAGTTTGTATAAGGCAATTTTTTCCAACCAACCGAAGCTACGTGAGGCGTTAAATATTGAAGTGTTAGGTATATTAAACTAATATTAAAAAACGAATAGTAAAACGAACATTATTTAATGTAAATACACAACTACATAAAAAGGAAGGGGGTAGACGTGTGGGAGGAGAGAGAGGATGGAAGGGGGTTTCGTGTCAATTAAAAGTTATTAGTGAGATATAACAGTATAATAAACAAGAATGAGGGAATGTTTGAAGTTCGTGATGCTCGATTCTCTCTGCCTATCTCAATAATCAAAAAAATTCGGACATATTTCTTACTACCGTAATCTTTTTCATTGGCCCGAGATACGACAACGACGTAATATACATATCTTGTCATTACTATACAATGTCCTTTTTAATCCAAATTTACCTCAGTATCTCAAAGATAAATTCACTTATCTTTCAAGCCATGGGCGTCCATTTCGATCTGCTGAACGTGCTTTACTATCTATCCCTATTCATAGTTCTGATTTTTTTAGCTCTTCATTTGAAGTACATTTAGCTAGACTATGGAATAGCCTAAGTCCTGATATTACGTCGTTTATCTCACTAAACATTTTCAAGAAAAGGATAAAGTAAAAACATTTATCTGACAATACCTGATCTTCCTCTCCTCTTCCTTTCCTTATTATTTAGTTTTCCTATCATTGCTATGAATTGTTCTTATATGCTATCTTCTTTGTTTTTTTTTTTACTTTTCTTCTGCTATATTTCTTTATTTTAGCAACGCGATTAACTTATTGCAATAGTACACACTGTTTTGTAAATTTAACATTAAATCTGGTTGGTTGGAAGAAATTGCCATTAGGCAATAAGCCCACAAGTGTTCTAATGATATGTACAGAAAATAAATAAAAAATAGGTGTATGGCGTAATTTATAATATGTATATTGAAAAATAATATATTGATAATATATACACACATAATATATTGAAAAATAATCTATCTAGTTGTATTCACAAAAAACTCAGCAATGGCTAAGGAAAACTATTTTTTTCACTTTCTTCCACCGAATAAATTTATTCATCCAAATATAAGTTTTTCTTCATAGATGGCGCATTGTGTTCACCACATGTTGCCGAATTTTTCATATATCATTACCCTTCAGTAATTTTTCGGGTAGGATATTATGTTCATGGTAAATTTACCTTCGATTTACTACAAGTTTGGATTGAACACTCGTGTATGTTATCTTCCTACTACTGTGAGAGTTTTGATCTGAATTTGAAATTTCATAAAATATATATTTCAAAATAATGGTCATAACAAAAAAATCTTTTAATTGGCTCTCCTGTTAATACCACCTAATGTCGTTTGATAAAAATACCTACGTAAGATCTTGGTGCATTTAGTATCACGAAGTATGTGAGATCTTGATGCACTTCGTATCAAGAGGTATGCAAGATTTTGATGCACTTTGTATCAAAAGGTATGTTCGATCTTGATTCACTTAGTATAAAGAGGAATGTAAGACTTCGGTGCACTTAGTATCAAGATATATGTAAGATATTGATGCACTTAGTTTCAAGAGGTATGCAAGATCTTGATGCACTTAGTATCAAGAGGTATGTAAGATCTCGGTGCACTTAGTATCAAGAGGAATGTAAGATTTCGGTTCACTTAGTATCAAGATATATGTAAGATATTGATGCACTTAGTTTCAAGAGGTATGAAAGATCTTGATGCACTTAGTATCAAGAGGTATGTAAGATCTCGGTGCACTTAGTATCAAGAGGAATGTAAGATTTCGGTGCACTTAGTATCAAGATATATGTTAGATATTGATGCACTTAGTTTCAAGAGGTATGCAAGATCTTGATGCACTTAGTATCAAGAGGTATGTAAGATCTCGGTGCACTTAGTATCAAGAGGTATGTAAGATTTCGGTGCACTTAGTATCAAGATATATGTAAGATATTGATGCACTTAGTTTCAAGAGGTATGCAAGATCTTGATGCACTTATTATCAAGAGGTATGTAAGATCTCGGTGCACTTAGTATCAAGAGGAATGTAAGATTTCGGTGCACTTAGTATCAAGATATATGTATGATATTGATGCATTTAGTTTCAAGAGGTATGCAAGATCTTGATGCACTTAGTATCAAGAGGAATGTAAGATCTCGGTGCACTTAGTATCAAGAGGAATGTAAGATATTGATTCACGTAGTTACAAGAGGTATGCAAGTTCTTGATGCACTTAGTATCAAAAGGTATATAAGATCTTGATGCACATAGTATCAAGAGATTATGAAACCTTTAATTTTCGCAAAACACGAAGCCGCTATAATTTACAGGAACTCTAATTTAATTGTACATGGTTGAAAAGATGGTTGAAGTTAAAATATCATAAAAACCGATATTATGATATAATATATGAATCGTAATAGAAATAATAGTTATATTCTGTGACTAATTAACATCAACACGAGCTGGAGCAGATTTTTTTTTCAATGATTTAACCTGTCAAAACTATAAAAAAATATTTATTTATTTATGCTTTTACGTTCTGGAAAATTGTGTATATAATAAAAATCTCAAGTTTTTTACGAAGAATATAAATATCCGTTATTTTATTACAACACCCTTTTGATTAACTTCACTGTTCTGGACTGGAATTTCGCAATCGAATCTTAACTAACTGTGTATTCCTGACGACAATACATACTCAATTTGTGTCCATCTTGATTCGTTTGATATATTGACAAAATTCTTCTTCCTGGCCTCTTCCCAACTTATCGTCGATGAAGACTGTTGGGGTCAGCTCTCCTCGTCCTCAAGCTGTACACTCTTCGGTTCTGGGCCGCCTCCGATGTCAATTCTTGTTTCATCAATTGTGAACTCCTTTGCGCCATCCATGAATTTTTTGGTCTTCCCCTATTCGTTGATCGGGGGATATCTACGGCCATAGCCTGGTTCACAATGTGATCCTCGGGTCTTCTTAATATGTGACCATACCATCTCAATTGTCTTTCTTTCTAATTTGTTGTTAATGCCTGTCACTCCTAAGCTTCCGCGAATGTATGAACTTTTTATTTTGTCTTTTAGAGACAACCCCGCTGACGCTTTTATTTTGATATATTGATAAAATTGAAAATTTTTATTTCTGAACTTGAATTATGACTGCTATACATTCAGGCGTTTTTTATATCATTATTAGATCGAATTCAGTTTCCTTTTTTCGATTGCTCTTCATTTCAAAGGTGTGCACAATATGTTTTATTTACTTGTTTACTTTGATATGGTGGAAGATATCTTTCTACTTTTGTGTTTAAATATCCAATATGAGTTGGTGCTTTCATTCATTTCCTGGGTATTCCATCAAAATAAATAATTGAATTTCACCAATCAAGGCTATGCAGGTTATGTTTATGACAGAGTGAAGCAACCATCTCTCCGTATTAATCCGGTATCAGGACATATAGCTGACCACTTCACGTTTGTGAACAATTCATAACAATCAGATTGGAATCTTTATTATACCAATACTCACATTTTTATCACCAGTTAGTCGTCGCAATCGAGTAATATGTGACATTTTTTGTTATCAAAGTCGCAATATAATCGGACAAACTATAATTTTTTCTTCTGAGAGGTCGACTGCTACTTGTCTCGCTATCTTTTTGGGGGGTCTGCCTGGAAGTCTTCTACTTTCGGGTTTCTCACGAACCCTACTTTCCGGCATTTAATATATGGCGTCACGAAATCCTATTACCAACTATAAAAATTCTGTAACGAAAATATTATAACCAACTTTATAAAAAAAAAACATACTCATAAGGACTATTGGGATTAAGATTAGATTCAGTCTTTTAGATTAAATTTAATTAGTTAATAAGTTGCATTAATTTATTAAAACAGCAGCGAGATGTGTTCTTAGTGCATTTTTTTTAAGTGTGTAATTTTTTGCCAATAAAATATATTTCAATTTTAAATTTATGTACATAAGGAAAGAATGGAAGATGAAGAAAGATGTCATTACTAGAATGAAAGTGAACACATCGAGATGGTTTGGTCACATGGGGAGAATGAATGAGGAGTGCCTGACGAAGAAAATATACAGAGCGGAAAGGAATGGAATGAGAGGTCGGGGACGCCCAAGAAAGGGATGGCACGACCATGTGAACGATATTTTGAAAAACGGAAATGTTAGAAGTGTGAGCAATAGATGAACATGTATGAGACGATGCATGAATGTGGACGAGGCGCGGGATGCGTGTCAGTTAGAAAAATGTGGCGTTCGGTTCTCTCTGCCTACCCCTCAAGGGACATGGCGTGATGGTATGTATGTATGTAAATTTATGTATCTTATTTTACGTAAATAATGTTTAATTATGTTTACCTCGGCTTCAGGATGAAACTTTATCTATTACAGAAACATAATAATTATGACGTTATATTATGTTTCACCTTGCAACCGATGGTATGGCTAAAACACTGTAATGTATAGCTGTTAGTCTTCCAAAAATTTATAAATAAATTCAAAAATTACAATTGCATCATAAAATTTGATCTAAACATTTTTTAATGATTGAATTTAGTTTAACATTAAGATTAGATTGTGAACGAGCACTGATTTACATTTTTTTTAAAGATCAATACAAGATAAAAACTAATGTTTTGAGATCGTGCCCTGCTGAATCTCCAAAATTAAAAAAAAAAGTGGATTGTTACCATAGATTCTTTCCATCTTCTAGTAAGTTATTGTACCTGCACATTTTATTCTACGATACATATTTTTTTAAATAATACAATTTTTTTTAAATAAAATAATGGAACACGGGAGAAAACACAAAACCTGGTCATGAGAGTTTTCAAAATCTTTAACAGAGGAAATTATAAAGCAATTTTTTTTAAATAAAATAATGAAAGACGACAGAAAACACAAAACCTGGTCATGAGAGTTTTCAAAATCTTTAACAGAGGAAATCATAAAGCAAAAATAAATCAATTACATAAAAATAAAGCAACCGGCTAGTTGAGTCTCAACTAGCCGGTCGATGGCAGGACAGCACTGCCGAAACATGTCGCATAGTGATTCAAAATATAGTGGTTTAGGGCAAAATTCACATGCCAAAACGGTTAATATTAACAACCACAAAATATCCGCCGAGTATTTAAACTATACTTCAAGAGTTCTTCAGAACTACTATATATATGAAACTCTTAGTAATAAGTAGGTACTGCCGAAGCAAGAACGTACAAATCTTAGTAGTTTTTGAATATGAAAATTGTATTTTCAACTGTCCGAAACGCATCTATCCACGTAAGTGACAATCATAGAGTTGTCCCCTCCAGGGAATATAGAATGCAGGTTCACTCACATACTCGTATGTACATAGGTAATTGTACTACGTACAGTCATACATAAATGTAGATTCATTAGCTCGCTATTAACCAACTTACAGACAAACGACCTACGCTTAACAGACTTATCTAGTCGCTGGCTATGAGAGAACACGTAATGTATACAGGTTCAATTGCACAAGCCAGCAAGATCGATTTATGTTCATTGAGTTTATCACCATCCCTGTCTACGTCTAGAGTTGAAGAAAGGCCTCCTCCATCTTCTTCCAGTCCTCTTTTTCCTAGGAACGGTTGCACTCCATTGTCGTTAAGGCACCCATTCACGATCGTGCCATCCATCCAAATGGCTTGCCATCACTCCAAAATGCACTCGTGAATGTCAAATCCCGCGCAACCCAATTGGCCTGACACACCAAAATGGAATTCCAAACGATCGAAACTCTATAGTACCGCGAAAACGGCGCGGCGCATCCAGTCGGCACGGCATGCTCGTGAGTGTGAAAACCAGCGGAACATTGCGCCATATCATTGCGCCGAGCTGTTTGACACTCTCGTGAATGCGAAAATACAACATTTTCTCTTTGTTTTTTTTTTCTATTTATATATTATAAACAAACCGCTAAATAGCAGTTGTATTAAACTCATCATCAGAATTTTAACTCATTTTTACTTGAAAATTAAAAAAAAAATAGAACTTATTAATGCGACAGCGCCGACCGCTTGCGTATACTAATTTTGATGGCTCGATGGCGCGATGACGCGCCCGTGAGTGTGATGAAAATTTTACAATGCTCCAAATGGAGCCGGTCCATATGGAACGACGCCAAATGGCACGATCATAAATGGGCTGCTTTAGCATAAATAATGACTACCCGCCCAGCCAAAAATGTTGTAAAAGTACTGTTAGGTAAATGTGGCAACACTCCCAACCATTTCCTCTCCCAAATATATTGCTATCTACATGCGTAGTCAGATGTATATACAATCGTCTACAACTCGTCGTCGTGACATCACTGACAGTTGAAGAAGCAAAATAGTTTCGATACGCTTGTAATATACGTATTTCGTGTCCTTTCGTGTTGATCAACTAAATACTACGCGGCGTGCGCCCTTTTAATATACCCAAACCGTGTTTGGAAGTGGTGTGTCTTTCATCAATATTTTGTGTTGTGATACAAGAGGTATAGTGAGTGCCTTCCGTGAAGACCTCCCAGACGAAGGAAGAATTTCGCCACCAGGTAGGTGCAATATTCCCTTCTCTCTGTATCCAACAAGTACCTTCCTACAAATAGTACAGTCTTATGTATCTTCTAGAGTGCGAACAGTGCAAGCAGTACAACAAATGCTGGTCTAAATGTTCTAAATGTGCTATTTATTTATTTACTAGCTGAGAAGCTAGGTCTTGCAGCCGGCTTTTACCGCTGCGCGGTAAATGACCGCCTCCGGCGGTCCATGGCACTGAGGGATCTGAAGGTACTGAACGGTCTGAAGGTACTGAACGATCTGAAGGTACTGAGGGGTCTGAAGTTACTAAAATGTCTGAAGGGATGAAAGATTCGGGAGGAAATGAAGAGGCATTGAAGGTACTGAGGGGTCTGAAGTTACTAAAATGTCTGAAGGGATGAAAGATTCGGGAGGAAATGAAGAGGCATTGACGGAACGGGAGGTACAGAAGGACCTGAAGGGACGGGAGACACTGAAGAGACGGGTGGCACTGAGTGACAGGAGACATTAAAAGGACGGGAGGCACCGAAGGGACGGGAGACACTTAGAGACCATTTTTAATTATACAGGCAATACGAAGATTGCTGAGTTTCAACTAAATCAAACGCCTATAATCCGCAAAGTGGTTAAAAAGGTTGCAAACCCTATTGTAGAAGTCAAACGAAACTTCTCTTTTAGTTTCTTAATTTGCGTTTCACAAACCATGACACGGAGCAAGCTTTATTTTTCGCTGCTGTGTTTGTCGCCTCCGCACAAAAACGTTATTCTTTTAAAATATTAATTTACAAAATAATAAATTGTTTAACTTTAGAAAGATTGATATTTTAAACTCCTTGTAAATAAGCATGTAATAAATATTAATATTTTTTCATGCAACTCTCCAATAATAATTAGTACTTTAAATCCTGGCAACGCCGTCGTTGACATTTGACTTGACGTTTGACAAATGACCGATAAATTATGTTTGCAAACTCAACATGTAGTCTAAATCTAAACTAAATGATATTACTTAAATGATCACCTATTGTGTGTTATGTGTATTTAGATTGTATAATTTTTTATGCTTAAATAAGGATATTCGCCTTTTCAGTAAATTTAGCAAGCATTCTCAGACTCTTATTTTAACTGCAGACATTAAAGCGGTACTATAGTTTGGTTATGGACATTTTATATTTAATTCACCAGAATTTGATGTATTTCAGATTAGCATTACAGTAGCGAGATGTATTCTAAGTGCAATTTTTTTAATACTATAATTTATTTTGCCAACTGTAACCACTAAAATATAAAATCATGTATGTTCTCTTCGGTGATAATTTTTTTTTCTTGTTTATGTTTACCTCCGTTTCACGATGAAACTTTATCTGTTACAGAAACATATTATATTATTATGTTATATTTTTCAACTTGCAACTGACAGTATAGCCAATCAGCGGAGACTTCTAATTGGCTGTTTAATTTTTATATTAGATGTAATATATATGCTATTAGTCTTCCAAAAATTTATAAACAAATAAATATAATAATTTTATTCTAAATTTAATACTTAAACTTTGTCGTATGTCTGTTGAATAACAAATGAGAACGTATGAGGCCGACTTAAAAATTATTTACCAGTTAAGACTAAAATCACTCTAACGCGACGTCTTACGTAGGCGATTCAAGGCGAACGCGAAGCGGCGCGAAAATAACAATCAGTCGGTAACTATTGATGTGTCCTGCGTTACCGACCGCGAGTAGGGTACGGTGTGACATGGCACGATGCGAAGCGAACGCGATCAATTGGTTTGATATTTTCGCGCGAATTGGAAGCGGTGCCATAGTTTTTTTTGGTAAAGTATAATGCTAGAAGCACGATTCGCGTGCCCGTAGGACAGAGCCGCAGCGTCGCACCGCATCGCTTTGAATTCGCATGTATCCGTTCGGATCGCTTCGCATTCGCTTTGAATCGCCTACGTAGGATGTCGCGTAACTCAACAACACATGCTACCATTACTTGACTACGCTGACGTTGCCTACGCTGAGATTCAACTGAAGATCAACTTAACAAACTCGAACGGTTACAAAATGTCTGCATTCGATACGTGTTTGGACTCAGGAAGTTCGACCACGTATCCGAGAGCAGGCAACGACTGAACTGGTTAAAGATCCGTCACCGAAGAGATTCCCGTGTTCTTTCCCTTTATATATTTTGTATTTTTAATATGTACTATAAAAGTCTTTAATTATTATTATTATTAGGTGATGTATGTATGTCGAGTATCGAGACGACAATGCGTATATGTCATAGGAAAATGTGGTGTTCGATTCAATATGGTTATATAGTTTTTATAGTTCGATTCAAGTTTTTTCAATTAAGTTTTTGACAAAGATATACATTGTTAAAGATATGGAGAAAACTTACCACGTTAATAATTTTTGTTGAATTTGATAGTAATATATTTTTATCGGATACCTACCTGGATATTAACAAAACACGATGAAAACAGAGTGGATGCCTTTGAAAGAAAAATCTTATGCAGAATATACCTATGTACCTATTAACGACTGTCAAACATGGCGTAAAAGATATATATCACCGAGCTTTATGATCTTTACCAGGACTTCAGCATAGTCATGAGCCATGGGGCAGCAGAACTGGAAGGTGGCAGCCAACGATAGAACAGTATGGAGAAGATTCTTGGACACAGATAGGACCCATCAAGAGTTGTGACGCTAAGAATAATGATGATGATATTTTTATGTGAATAAATTAATTGATTGTTGGCAATTATTTAATTTTATTTTCTTAAATTTATCTTCATAAATTTGAAAGTAAAATAATTTGTTAATTAAATGAAACATACAGAAATGTTTTGAAAATATAGATTTCTTCTTCCTTGCCTCTTCCCAGTTCATCTGGAGCGGCCCTTCTGGTACGACCTTTCCTTTCTTGCCCTTCGGAGACCTTTCCATCTTGCGTCATTTCTCTGGTTAGTTGCTCCTCCCTCAACTCCTTAATATTTGTCCACCAGGTGGCCTATGTACGGCCTCTATTTCTGGACTGAGTGCGTATATCCTGTGTGAGTTTAACTATATGATCCTCATTTCGTCTGGTAATGTGTCCGTACCATCGGTGTCTGGCCTTTAGTTTCTCCGGAATAGAGGCGACTCCAAAACTACCTCGGACGTATTCATTTCTAATTCGATCCTCCTTTGTAACACATCTAACTCTATCACTCATAATAATAACTCATAATTCTTTAGTGGTTCCTAAAAATTTCATTTGAAAGCAAGCATTACATACATACCATCACGCCATGTCCCTCGCGGGGTAGGCAGAGAGAACCAAACGCTACTTATTTCTATCTTGACACACATTCATCGCCTCGTCGACATTCATACATTGTCCTATACATATTCATTTGTTGTTCATGCTTCTGACATCTCCGCCTTTCAAAATAGCGTTCCCATGGATATGCCATCCCTTACTTGGGCGGCCCCGACCTCTCATTCGATTCCTGTCGCAAAGTATATTTTCTTCGTCAGGCGTTCCTCGTTCATTCTGCCCATGTGTCTAAACCATCTCAATGTGTTCACTTAAATTCTATTAATGACATCTTTCTTTATCTTACATTCTTTCCTTATGTCCTCATTTCTGACCCTCTCATACATCGTCCTATTATATCTTCTAACATGACTCTTAAAATACTTAATTCTATAATGGCATGCATTTATAGAATTACCTGTTAATAATGTATAAAGAGGCTCTGGAGGATATCTATTGCAGGTATGTGTACTATTCCATTGTTACAACACATTCCTGGGTTTTCTCCCTTCCATTTCAAATCACCACAATATGTACAAATTATAGACATTCTACCAAAAGTTGATACTGGCTCAGAAATAAATTGCAACTATAGGTTAATATCTATATTGCAACTATAGGAAAAAGCAGAATTTTCCTTTTGTCTCCATGATTCATGTTTCAATGCCACATCTGTTATTTTACATACAAAAAAAATAGTGTTTGGCGATATTGTTAAGCGTTTTCAATTTGACTCAGGGGCCTTATGACTTGAAGACTTAGAGGCTGTTTTATACTTTTAATGCTGCTAAGATGGCGCATTCAAGTGCAGTAATTTCTATTACTTCAACGTCTTGCATATTCATCTGATCTATTATCATTAAATTATCACGACTCCCTACCTCTATCCAATTACTTGAAGACTGAAAATCTGTACTTCCTCTTTCTTGCTGCAGAAATTGTAATACCCCGTCGCCGCCGTCATTTGTAATCTACTGGCTTCACATCTCCTTTCTTGCTGTTCTTTAGATTCGTTTGCCCTAAGTGCAACCATTTGCAACATGTTATTTTCATGTGCCATTCCTTCTGCACTCTTTAACCTACTCCTAGAAGAATGACATAACCTGTACACCGAAATACAATAATCACCAACTCATTTATGAAAATATCTTTAAACAAATACCCACGTTCTTTCCATATGTGAATGTTGATTTAAAATTTACCTAAATTCATCAAGAATTGAAATTTCAACTTACATTTTTTTGTAACTATATAGGCTAAAATTTGATTCTGAAAGAAAATAAAATATAAAGTTATTAAATATTGGAAAATAAACTAAATCAATACATATTAATTACGATAAAAATATAAAGTAGGTAACTTTCGAATATTTGACAGCTGAAAGAATGGTGGAACAACGCGAGGAAAGCAAATCTGACCCACAATGCAAAAGGGACCATTTGTTCAACGTGAATTGCTCACTCTCCCTGTGTCGGATTTTATTACTTCGTGCCATTTGAGGTCTAATTACGATAGGGACGCATATATCAGAATGTTGGTATTTTTGTCATCTTCAGGGTAAATTCACATATATCAATTTTGGCGACTCGGCGAGTAAAGCATAAAAGCATTATTTAATTCTTATTATATAACATTTAAACTAACTTTCTTTTGAAAATAATAAAAAAAACATATCAGCTTGTGAGGCTTTGTGTTTTTATACTGTTTCAAATGTAATATTATAAAAATGTAATATTGTAAGTTTTTTACTCTACTGTAAAATTGCCGATATCAACATAGAAAGATTTCAAACGAATGTAAGAACAGGCAGCCTTGGGCAGACTGACATGAATATAGTCGTGCACAAACATTCGCAAATCCAGAACGACAATCTTACCAGGTCTACTTTATTTATATGCAGATTTATTTATGATCATATAAACATATACATTATTTTAATATAAGATAGCCGCCTCACTAGAATAAATCTGTTCTGAAGCAGCCACCTGTACATTTGTGAAATTATTACATTACAGTAAAAAACAAAAGAATAAGAAATCTATAAAAATAAACATTAGGAATAATTACATATTTTAAATTAAAAAATACAGATTTAAAAGTGAAATAGGTACACACAATCTAAACAGACAACAAAAAATAATAAGTTAAGAAATTATTGTTGCAACGTTACTTTCATTTTGGGTTCTACCCACATCGAGTAGCCACTTGGTACCACGGGCTTTGAATTGAGTTAACCCTTTAAGGTCCGATGGCAGTTTATTATAAATTCGAGGTGCATTAAATACAAAAAATCTTTGCCCAAATTTAGTATTCATTTTTGGCACCAAATAGTTACCTATTAAATAGCTTTACTACTTAAATTTTGTTCTTTTTTAGGTATTGTGTTAAAAAATATTGAGTGTGCCGTGCTCCTCAGCCATAAAGCCAAATATGGTATATATAAAAGAGTCTTGCAAAAAAATTTCAATCTACAAATTATAAAAAAAATATTCAATTCACCAAAACTGCTTTTATGCATGTTTAAATTTATCACCATTTCATCCGTTAACCGCGATGGTGACCCTTGATAGTAGTTTTTACACGCAATGAGCACCATCTCTGTAAATTTAATAATGCAAGAAAGTGAGCCCAAGTTGGTTGGATAATGTGCTTAGTGTTTGGTATCCCCCTATAAAGTAGTTACCCAGACGTCCCAGAACATTATTCCTATGGTTTTGTCAGGAAAATGTAAATGTATTCACGTATAAATGAAACGACCATAAATAGGATTATACTATTGTTGAAAGAAGACGGCTGAAATGTTACATTTCACCTCTAACGGCGGGGTGCAATCCCGGGTCGTGTTGATGATTTCAGGGTTGCGGGAAACATTCGGAATCTCTCCAGTTCCCAAAAATTAAAAATTAAAACACACGCTCATTCTACAATCATCAGCTATTATCTGATTTTTTTTCTTTATTTATTTTTACTTTTTTACATGAACAATACAGAACAGTAATGCAACTATTGTTTACTGTTCTGTATTGGAATATGCTGGCACCGACAAAATGCTCCAAGAGGACACTTAACTGAACCATGAACAGGGGGCTACTCATGACACGTGCCTAATACGTTCTAATCTTGGCTTAATCCTAAAAATTAAAAAAAAAGAAAAAGTTCAAAAGTAAAATATAAACAATGGCTAGCCCCACTGAAAATTGTGACAAATTGTGTTTGCATTGAAATTGAACCCAAGAGTTATACAAACAAACTGTTTGTATATCATACAAACTGAGCCACGAATTTCGACATGATGTGGTCTGTAAAACTTTGGTTTCAATGCATTTGTATATTTAAAAATCCACAAAAATATGGTTGATTTGAATCAATAGTGTTTTGTGTTATCTTAAATCCCGAAAATTCGAGATCAACAAAATGATTGAAATCGCAGAATCATGAAAGTATAATCCCTTTCTTGTATAAATATATATTTTGTGTTTCCTTCCGAGAGACGTTGGATAGAGATGTCACTTTAAGTATATTCTTTATAATATAATATTATACTTACCTACTACAAAGTAATACTAAAGTGAAATATGAAGAAACATAATGGCAACGAATGTCATATCATAACAGTGCAGACTCTTATTAAAATTTTGCACAAAATACATTTTATTTTTCACTACTTTTTTGTGTTACACGTGAAAAGGAATATTTATAAAAAAAAAATTTAAAATTTTGATTTTAGCAATTGATACAGCATTTATTTTAATTTTGTATTGCTTCTGGGGTTAGTAACAGGTCTATATCAAATTATTATTTCAACACGCACCCAATAACAAGTTGCCACATTCTGTGTCTCCACAGGAATCGAACACAAGTCTCTTGGCTCATATATTTTTCTTTTCAAGGCAATTGCATCCTTTCGGATGATTTGTGCCAAAAAAATCAACAAATTAACACAAACGAATAAACTCAGACATGGAACTCAAATAGAGATATAAAAATTTACAAATACATAAGAATTATAAAATTACAAAGTTGGTCTTAAGTGATTTTAAGAGGATCGCTTTAGTTGATTCCGTAACTGAACTCAATAACGACTCCATAGTTTTTTTTTTAACAGATTTTTAATTATCTCAATAGAGACGAAGTTGGAATATTTATTGTAGGAGAACCGGGAAATCAAGGCACCTACAGGGCTTACGACCTGTCATCGGCTGGTTTACGTGATGATCACTTTATGCGCTTGCGCAACGTTCACCAATTATGCCTTTTTAATGAGATCCCTATCAATTCAATTTTGAAACTTCTATATATTGTAATACTGAAATTCTTTTCGCTTGAAAATAAGGAATTTTTACTACAGCCATCTATGGGTGAAATTATGAACAACAATATTATTATTTTTTATTCATTTTGTTGTAACGAATATTGTTGTTCATAATTGAATGTGCACTAATTTTATTGTTATCCTACACTTTTGTTATGGTCAATTTCAAGGATGTCTCATACATTTTTACTAAGAAAAATAATTATTCATCATGACCGCTTTTTGTGTATAACTGCCTATATTTCCAAAGATAATTTGTATTTATACTACAACTTTTTTTATGAATAAGTTCCAGGAAAAATATTATGACAAATTTATGTGTTTAACTGCCTATATTTCTAAATAAAAATCCATACAAATATTGTATGGATTTTTATTTGAGTTAGTTGTATTAGTTAAAAGTTTGAGTTAGTTGTATTTATACAGAAAAATACAACTAACTCAAACTTTTTTTTATGAAAATGTTTAATTAATAAGAAAAATATTATTTTCCATGACAAATGTGTGTTTTATTGCCTTTCTCTGCAAAAAAATTAGAATATCGAAAAACACCGAAACACCCCAACAAAAACACGTTAAAGTCATATACTCAGAATTTTTAATTTTGTTCCAGTCAAGCCATATGTGAATTTTTATTATATTATTTCATATATCTCAAAATCCATAAATTTTGGCACGCTTAAAATTTGTATATGTGATCTGCCTATATTTATTTTTTTTAAACGAGATAATTTCATTTTCTGTGAAATAAATACATTATAGTAGTAAACCTAATTTTTTTTTAACAATTGTTGTAAAAATTAAAGCTGTTTACATACATGTACGGGGTACGGAAAAATGAGTGCCCTCCACAGTATCATATCCTGACATACATGTTTTGTATGAAAAACTAAATAAATATTCTAAAACTAGTTGCATGTAACACATGAGATCCAACTGTCGATGGCGATAGTATGCATAATCAAAGAATACGTACCAAACTATAAACAACACAAATTAATAAATATTTGAAGATATTTTATCTTCTATATAAAACATGTAGGTATGTTTGTCAGGATAGGATAGTATGGAGGTCAGTCTGTTTTTCCTACACATAATATGCAAACAGTATGATGGTATGTATGTATGTTTGGAGATTTAAGTATCAAACTATTAAGTCTTCTTACATATTGTGTATAGGCGACTACCATACAAATTGTATGAAGTGATGTCGTCACTAAATTCAATTTTTATAAACATTGTTAAAAAAAAATTGAGATGTGCTAATACAATGTATTTTTTATATAAAATTAAATTATCTAGTTGGGGTGTTTCGGCTTTTTTCGATATTTTTTAAAAAAATGGAAATATAGGCAGTTAAACTCATAAATTTATCATAAATAAAATATTTTTCTTAATAAAAAATGTTTGAGAAACCCTGGAATTTAAAAAAAAAAACTCATTTGAGTATTTGTATTTGTCTATCTTTATACCAATTTTCAGCGTTCTAGCTTTTATGGTTTCTGAGATATATGGAAAAATTAAGTAAAAATTTAAAAGTTGATAACCCCTGGCTGAAACAAAAATTCACAATTCTGAGAATAAAAGTTTTGTAGGCCTATAACTGTTTATATATTCTGAAAATTTGGGCTCTGTAAATTGAGCGGATCAAAAGTTATAAGGGACACACACACACACAGACACACAGACACACAGACACACACACACACACAAAACTCACATGAAATGTTCTACTCCGAATTCTGAGTAAATCCATGTATAGGAACATATATGCTGCGAGGCCTCTAGTTGGTGTTATTAGCATGCAAAAAGTCCACTACACCATACAAAATTTTCCTTCGTTCACGCATCTTGGCTTAATAATGTCGATTCATTAAGAGAATTGAATTCTCATGAACGAATCGACAGTTGAATAATGAATAATTTAGATTTAAGGGATTATAGTTTGGTAAATTGTAGGTATTCTTCAACTACACATACTATAGACATCGACAGTTGGATCTCCTGTGTTAGATGCAACTGCTTGATAACATTGATTTTTTAAAGGAACAGAATTGTCTAAATCCTTGTAGTGCCTACCTACATAAATAAAGAAACAATGAAAGCTTTTTATATTAAACCTTCATTTGTCGTGTTCATGTGTAAAATAAGATTTACGTCAGTATAGTAAATATATTTCTGGTGTATCCGGACAAAAAATAAGTCATGAGAGAATCGCAGACTAGTAAAACGTAATGTATGGTTTATGGATGGAAGCAGACAAAGAACATTTGTAGTTTTTACGGAAAGCAGACTAAAGAACTGAAGATAAATAAAATCAGAGAAAAAATAGAAATTTCGTGTCTCTCGTATATAAATTTATAAATTACATATATCTTACCATGTTGGCAATTGTTACCTCAAACCGCTCCTGATATATGTAAAGATTAATTTTTAATAAACATCTTTATTTATTTAATTCTTTATTAGTAATTCCCTTTTTACTCCTCATTACCCTTAGTCATTTTTAAGTTTTAGTTATTTTTTTCGTTGCAGATTATCAACTAGTAAAACGGTTAAATTGAATTCTGAAAATTTCATCACAATGTATCTGTGTGTGTGTACCTACTGCGTACTTTGCACGGCGTGTTTATTCTACTTTATCAGTCATAGACTAAAGTACTCATTGTATATATATTTAGACATACTAAAATAAAATATAAAAATGCCATATCAGAGACCCTTGAAGGTTACCTAATGGTAGCTGATTCCTGCTTTGTTCAGTTTGACTGCGAATTCCACAACCTTCCTTTCTCTCTTTTTGTTCTTTCCTTCTGAATTTTGAGTAGGTACCTACTAATTTTTAATACCAATTGTTTTACACTGTGCAGCTTAAAAAAATAATGTAATATTCGCAAACAAAATTGGTCTATGATATATTGTTAAAATTGAATTTGTTGTTATATTTGTTTGAATGACTGCATGTTTGTTAGGTTTCAATAAAAATGAAATAAATACTCATTTCATGGAAATGCTGAAAATTTTCCATACAATTATTTTGTGGAGTGACTTGCTAGTGAGGAGAATAGCATTGGCCACAACCCACTATTTTTTTACAAGTTTCTATGATCATAATCTGATTCATTAAGTGAAACCAGGGGAGCTACTCATGACACAATTTTAATACGTGTTTATCTTGCCATAATCTTAAAAATGCATTAATCAGTACTCGATCATAATTTAATTTTAATTTATTTCTACATTTGATCATAAAAAAATGTAAATATCAACGTTTAATATGAAATTTTCATTATTTTTTGTATAAATTTATACAAGTATTTAATTAACAGATTTTTAATTATCTCAAAAGAGACGAAGTTGGAATATTTACTGTAGGAGAACCGGGAAATCAAGGCACCTACAGGGCTTACGACCTGTCATCAGCTGGTTTACGTGACCACTTTATGCGCTTGCGCAACGTTCACCAATTATGCCTTTTTAATGAGATCCCTATCAATTCAATTTTTGAAAGTTCTATATATTGTAATACTGATTTTTTTTCCGCTTGAAAATAAGGAATTTTTACTACAGCCATCTATGTGTGAAATTATGAACAACATTCTTATTATTTTTTATTTATTTTTGTTGTAACGCCATCTATTGAGAGAATTGTTTTTTTGTTAATAATGAGAGCAACAATTCTTATACCTGAGGAGACAAATGCATTTTTCGCATAGAAGTGACCCCTGAATTGCGCCAGACTTATAAGGTCATTTTTGTCTTATTAACCTACTTGTACCAATGTGTAAGTAATCGAATATTTTTATTATTGCATATGCGCAAACATTGGATTTTTTTCCCTGTCGGGAGTCAAAGGTATTTTTTAACAGATTTTTAATTATCTCAATAAAGACGAAGTTGGAATTGATAGGGATCTCATTAAAAAGGCATAATTCGTGAACGTTGCGCAAGCGCATAAAGTGATCACGTAAACCGGCCGATGACAGGTCGTAAGCCCTGTAGGTGCCTTGATTTCCCGGTTCTCCTACAGTAAATATTCCAATATTACAAAAAACCAATTCTCTCAATAGATGGCGTTACAACAAAAATAAATAAAAAATAATAAGAATGTTGTTCATAATTTCACACATAGATGGCTGTAGTAAAAATTCCTTATTTTCAAGCGAAAAGAATTTCAGTATTACAATATATAGAACTTTCAAAAATTGAATTGATATGGATCTCATTAAAAAGGCATAATTGGTGAACGTTGCGCAAGCGCATAAAGTGATCACGTAAACCAGCCGATGACAGGTCGTAAACCCTGTAGGTGCCTTGATTTCCCGGTTCTCCTACAGTAAATATTCCAACTTCGTCTCTATTGAGATAATTAAAAATCTGTTAAAAAATACCTTTGACTCCCGACAGGGAAAAAAATCAAATGTTTGCGCATATGCAATAATAAAAATATTCGAAGTATTTAATTAATTTGAAGCTCAAAGATTTCTAAATTCTGAAACTGATCTTAAACTTATGTTGATCAACTTCATGAATAACCCTGCAGTTCTGAGACAATATCTAAATAAATTAATATGTTTCCTTTTTAAATTTGTTAATTACCTACTACGTTATTAAATTAACTTTTAATTAGCATTCAATTCAGGCCGGATTACATAGAACTGCTGAGGAACATGTTGTCTTAAAACTGGTTGTATCAAATAACTCGATCGTGATTTAATACTATGTGAACTAAACTGCGTGTCACAAATTAAACTGCGATATTATTAAAATTTTTACATGAATTAAAAACGTATCACTTTATCCATTTTATATTATGTTTATTGAAAAAAAAACATTTATGACGCAAATAAGTAAAAAAAATAACTAAATCATATATATATATTTGCCAAAGAGACAACAACACGTCATATAAGAAACAGCTAAATGAAGTCACGTACACTTACATAGGATCTGTCATTAGCTGACTTACATACGTGACCATTTTATTCGCTAGCGCAACTTTTCCAAAGTTATGCCTCGTGTCTCGAGTTCTCATATCAAGATTTGTTTTGAAGGCGTTGTTTCTCAAATTGTAAAACTTTCACTTTCAAAATACTCTCCTTACAGTTATTCTCTCCTTACTTTTCTCTCCTAATATTTGACTTTTTATAGTGGTGATAATTTGGAGTCCAATTAATTAAATTAAATCTAATTTCCAGTCACTCTTTATTACAGAAAAATTTGAGTAAAAAATATAATCAGTTTTCAGTCAAATTTAATGTTTATAAATCACTGTATAAAACCTGAATATTTGTTTTATTCTTTTCACTCTAGAAGGTTAACTAATTATTGTAGCCAAAATCTCTCATTAGATTTTCATCGTGTGAAACAATACTACTTACTTACTTTCGATGGCCATAAAACTCCGGTAGAGCTTTAGCCTCCTGAACAATAGCTTTCCAAGCCTTCCTGTCAGCTGCAGTGGACTCCCAGTCATCACAAGCATTCAGCACGTTCAAATCTCAGGTAACACCGTCCATCAATCTCTGCCTTGGTCTTCCCAGGGGTCTCTTGCCCACAGGGATATTTTGCAGGATACGTTTTTTGGCTCTTTCTTCCCCTGAATTGACAACATGTCCAATCCAAGCTAATCTTGTGGACCTGATTTCGCTGGTGATTAAAGGTTTTCCTGTCAATGCACGAATTTCCTCATTGCTTCATAGTCTCCAGGTGAAACAATAATTACTTACAGATAAAAAAGAGAAAAAAAATACTTGAATGAAGAATTCAACCTCAGAGACATCTATGAGAAAGCTAAATTAGTTTTATCTATCAATACTACACTGTTGTATTTAGTACTACAAACTATCATAATTCTATCACAATTATATAGATGTCTCTCAATATTTTTATTTTACTACAAATACTTTTATAATATACACGCCTGTGTAGTGCTTTATTTTATTAGGTTATGCGTTTCCGCAAACCTGTCGCTGATTACCCTACATGGTGGTGTATTTATATTCAGTTAGTACGTAAATTATAAAAAAATGTGCGTGGGCATACACGTATGTGTAGTGCTTTATTTTATTGGGTTATGCGTTTCCGCAAACCTGTCGCTGATTACATCAGTATTCAGTAAGTACGTAAGTAAGTACGTAAATTATAAGTAAGTACGTAAATTATAAAAAAAATGTGCGTGGGCATACACGCATGTGCAGTGCTTAATTTTATTAGGTTATGCGTTTCCGCAAACCTGTCGCTGGTTACCCTATATGGTGGAGTATAACGACGTTTACTTTATTTATATTCAGATTATTTTCAATTATTTTCCGTTTATTTAATCGTTCATTAATGCATAAATAATTAAATAATTAAAAAAACTAGTCAATGCATAAATAAATAAATAAAAAAGCAATTAAAACTACAAATAAAATATATATAATAAATAAATAAACAAATATTTTTTCCTTGGGTTATCACTATTGTATCCTGACCATTGATCCGTTAGTTCATTCCGTTAGAACGTTCGAAACTTCAGCCACATATAATATATTACACTTAGATAAATTAAATGAATCTGTATTATATTGCCATCACCATCCGTTACATAATTAATTATGAATAAAAATCAGCTTCTTGCTATAGTATTTATGTTGTCATGCCATTGTTTTCTTGAATAGTTCACCCCTCATACTATTTATCTATTCCTTTTATATTTAAGTCTTTCTACATCCATATGGCCTTATATCATTGGTCCTTATTTTGTCCCCATTATTTATGGCATAACCTTCTTTGAGACTTTATTTTCATGGTATTTATTAATTTTTATAGTTTCTTGACATGTCAATGAATTAATACATGATTAACGAATGTATTAACATGGGTTCAGCCCCCGGTGGAGATACAATTTTAAATTTTGTTTTCAGTCTGGATCTGTCGGTCACCAGAACGTGGCAACATGTTATTAGGTGTGTGTTTAATTTTCGATGACTTTTCCATCTACCAATATGCTTTTCGACGACTCTGCATTGCACATCACTTTGGTTCTTGATGTATTCTATATAATGTACAGTTACAGAAAGGATAAAAAAACCTTCTGGTTGCCAACCTTGGGGGCAAGTCTGGTTGACCGTCGAAATGAAAACCCACCTTGTTTACCCATATCATGGATATAATTATTATATGGAGTTCTAAAATATCTTTAGATGTCGTAGAACTCCATACTATAATTATATCCATGACATGGGTAATCACTGGGGTTTTGATTTCGCTGGTCGAACCAGACTTGCCCCCCTGGTCCTAACCTAACAACTATGGGAATAGCATAGCAGTATTTACGAACGTGAAAGTTATTAATAAATACCGCAATATCAAAAGACAAAAACTTGTTCATACCGTATTACGTTAAAAACAAAAAAGCATTGTACCATTTACCTCGCTGATCCCAATGCAATTTCCTGAAAATCGAGTGGTTTATCGGAAAAGTGTCAGACACAAGTCCCTTAATGCAAAAACAAATCGCTTTGACAACAAAAATTTCCCGTGTAAAAGTTAAGCTTCTATTTAGTTCCTGCGCATCAAATATATTGTGGAAAATGAACAAATAGAACATGTCACAATATTCACATACTTAGACGCCAAAATATCAAATGATAATGATCTATATGACGATATCAAAGAACAAACCGATTAAGCAGCCGTTATAGCTGTCTGCTAAATATTTGGTCCTACCTGTGAAGGAGGATCTTGGAGGATCCGGTTTAACCACGAGCTAGAAATAATGTATGGCGAACCGAACGTTGTCCAATACATCAAAATACAACGTCTACGTTGGCTCGGACACGTTTGTAGAATGGAGGATAACCGGGTCCCAAAGAAAGTATTGGACACCTGTCCTGAAGGAAGAAGAAGCAGAGGGAGACCTAGGATGAGATGGCTGGACGACATCGAGGGCAATATAAGAGCGATCGGACAGACAAACTGGAGGAGACTTGCTGTCGACAGGGCGGGATGGAGGCAGTTTCTTGAGGAGGCCAAGGCTCGCACCGGGCTGTAGCGCCATTGCTGATGATGATAGCTGTCTGCTGCCTCAGGGACACAAACATATGCTCACAGAAAGTACAACCAGAATTTACAAAACGTGCGTAATACACATAATGACCTATGCCATCATCGAAGCCAGAGCCGATACTATCAGAACAAAAACTTCCTCCGGGCTACTGAAATGGGGACACTGCGCTCCATAGTGGGCGTAACATTCATGGATTGAGTCCGGAACGAGGATATAAGGAGGAGATGCGATGTAGACGACATCATCAATGTAGAGACCATGTCCAGAGAAAAGGAGACCCAAAATTGTCTCCAAAAATGTCCCATTTTTTAAAACATAAAAAAGTATTTTTCCCAATTTTCAGCGTTCTAGCTTTTATGGTTTTTGAGATATATTGAAAAAAAAAGTAAAAATTCAAAAGTTGATGACCCCTGATTGAAACGAAAATTGAAAATTCTGTGTATAAAAGTTTTGTAGGCCTATAATTTTCTATATTTTCTAAAATTTTAGGCTCGGTTCATTGAGCGGATCAGAAGTTAGGAGGGACACACAGACTCACTAAATATTCTACTCATTCTAAGTAAATCCATAAATATAACATATATGATGCGAAGCGTCTTATTTGGTGTTTATTACTTCAAAGTTTGAAATACTGTGAAAACTATAGACTTGGCATACAAATCTCGCGTATCTTGACTTGATACTTTGTCGATATGTTAAGAGAAAGAAATTCTCTTGAACAAATCGACAGTTATAGTAGAGTTTTGTGCTTTCAAAATATATTCAATTTATTTTTAATGTTCCTCTCACTATCAAGTTCACGTTGTTTTATCACAGAGATTCCCAAACTTTTTTGTGTCGAAGACCCCTTGCCATGTTTTTCGATTTTTGGTAGACCCCCTACTTACCTGATATTATGCTTCTCGGCCAACTAACAGATACTATGTCAAATATTAATTTAACACGCACCCAATAACAAGTTGCCACATTCTGGAGACTAACAATATTAATCGTCTCACAGATCCAGACTGAAAACACAATTAAAAACTGTGTCTTCACCGGGAATCGAACCCCGGACCTTTGGATCAGCAGTCACATACCTAACCAACTGAGCCACGAAGGCCGACAAAAATCAAAGTCAAATTTAAATTGTATGGTCTTAGATTTTATTGCAGGCATAGGCGTACAACCATTATAAATGAATGTGAGAAGGGGAATGTTATCTAAGGTTTTGGTATGATGGAACTTTAAGGAAATTTGAAAGTAACATGACAAAAAATGTTAAAATAAAATATTATACAACGAATAATAATAACAAATTGTTATACGATAGGTACTATCAGTGTATGTTGAGATCCACATTGTGGAGCCCCATTTTCATTTCATGGACTCCTAGATTTTTTTTTCGCTTACGTAGTCCCCTTGCAGGTTGTCATAGATCCCTGGGGGTCGAAATAGACCACTTTGGGAATCACTGTTCTATCATTTCACACACTTTTATGTTTGATTTTATCACAAATTCGGTTCCAAGATTTCATTTCCACGGCGTTTGTTCTATATTTTTTAGTCCTTTCCCATACACACGTTTATTTCATTAAATAATAGGGTCAATCTTCTCTTCCGTGCTATAAAATTATTCTATTATTTTGTAAAAATCAATCGATTATACATATAATAATCCAAGTCAATTTTGGCGTTCATTTTATTTAGAATTCTATTTTCTACCTTTGTTCGCTATTCCGAAACCTATAATAGACCCTGGCTTTGTTAAAAGAAAATTCTTTTTTTTTCCTCTATAAAGAGCTTCGATCTGAATAAAATAGGCACCTCATAGAATACTAAACCACTTAAACATAAACATTATTATTAAATTTTATGACAAGAATTTTCAATTGAATTTTATATCCTATGATATGGAAGAGTTGAGCAAGCATTCCATAACCAACTATGTATATTGAATTATAGCTTAAAATAATTTTATGTGCACTTTTTATTTTATTTACACTGACAGCGTTTACTATGTAGAATTCCATTTTTAAAAATAAATTAAACACTTGTTTTTCTTTCTACATTTATTTTTACTCTCCAGAACGACCGTTTCGCCTGGTGAAGGCCTTTTCAACTGGTGAAGTACATGGTGTGGTTTTTTTTCTTATATACTATTACATTAGATGGAATTTATACAAAGCAAAAAAGGGGTGGGTGGTTGTTACAGTTTAAGTATTATATCCAGTCCTAATCTCTTATTCTTACCTGAGCATTTGTACCTAATTGCAGCTGTGGGGAATTGTCATCTTTGGGATATACCCACTTTTATTGCCTAGGTATCTATTTACTAAATATGAGAAAAAATACACGTTGAAGTAATATCTTACATTATACATTAATTGCTTTGGGGTGGGTGGTTGTTACAGTTAAAATATTGTATCTAGCCCTAAACAATTAGGTCGTGTTGCAGCTGTAGGGGATATTCATGTGTGGGATATACCCACTTTTGGCAGTCTAGATACCTACTTACTAAACATATAAGATTAAAAATAAATTAATGAAAACCAATACCAACCATCTTACAAAAGCCAATACCAACATAATATAAAGTCTATACTTTTATGTTGGTATTGGCTTTTGAACTCGTTTATAGAAATACTCGTTACTTAGACGTTGCATACGAACGACCGCCGAATCCGAAATTGATGTTCTAAATAAAAATGCAATCTTCGTTTATTAAATGAATTTTCCCCTGCTGGGAGTCAAAACTAAGACGTCCGCCACAAAAGTAAATCGACTTAATAAGTACTATTGCAAAACAGTTAAAAATCATCGATTTTAATATTTTATATTTTGTGCTGGATTGTCGGCTTATTGTTTTTATTTTTCACGTAAAAATAGAGTGAATATTTATATTATAAACGTACCCTTTCATTCAACTTTCACACTTCACTTATTTTAAAACCTCCCCTATTTATATTTATTCAACGCGCGTGCGTTTTGTATATTATACAATACAATTTTGTTGAAGTTTACCAAACGTTTTTAAATTCACAAATACATGGCGTTTTTCATAGCACCCTTATATCGGTTCATTTGCCTATTATGTCGTGATCATTGTTCCAGTTTGTACCAGCTTACAGTGATCATTGTTCAAACTTTTATTTTAAACCGACAAATGATGCTGAAGTATCAAAAGTAATAGGTGATCTTAAATCAGGCTTCTCTAGTGGTAGTGACGGCATCAGTTCTATGATTTATAAACAGCATTGCTCAAATTTATCTAAACCTATATCACACCTTGTAAACCTTAGCTTTAAGACTGGTATATTCCCTGATCATTGCAAGAGTGCCAAAGTGATTCCCCTTTTCAAGGGAGGTGATAGTTTAAATATAAATAATTACAGGCCTATATCTCTACTTAATACCTTATCTAAAATAATTGAGAAACTAGCTAAAGTCAGGTTAATATATTACGTTGAATCTAATAAAATTCTTTCAGCTAACCAATTTGGTTTTAGAGAGAACATGGGGACAAGTGATGCTATTCTAAAGTTGATTTCTATGGTAGTAAATGCGCTAGATGCGGGTGACAAGGCTATAGCTTTGTTTTTGGATTTATCGAAAGCATTCGATACTGTTTCTCATGGTATCCTTCTCAAAAAACTTAAAGCACTCGGCATTAACGATAAGACTTTGAATTGGTTTAAAACATACCTTTGTGGTAGAACACAATACGTGGAAATTGATGACTATAAAAGTTCGAATAATCAAATTTCATATGGTGTTCCACAAGGCAGTGTTATTGGCCCAATTTTATTCTTAATATACATAAATAATCTGTGTAACTTAAATATTTCTGGCACTATTGTTACTTTTGCGGATGATACCGTGTTAATATTTACTGGCAATTCTTGGGAGGCAACATATTCAAAATGTAATCTTGGATTAAATGTTGTAAAAAATTGGCTTGATCACAATATTTTGACCTTAAATTCAAGCAAAACTAAATATATTACTTTTAGTATTTCTTCCAAAAGCCAACCTTCAATTCAAAAACCTGTAATAATACATAATTGTTCTCATACTTGCACTTGTGAATCCTTAGAAAGAGTGGACAGTATCAGGTATCTTGGTGTAAAAGTTGACAAATTTTTGAAATGGAATGAACACATACTTCTTATATCTAATAAAATTAGAAGATTAACATATATACTCAAAGATCTTCGATATATTTTGGATAAAGATAAACTGAAAACTGTATATTTCTCTTTTGTTCAGTCTTTGCTGTCATATGGCATAGTATGCTGGGGGGGTTGTTACAGAACAAATTTAGAACCACTAAATATAGCACAAAAATTGATCCTGAAGGTCATGTATAGAAAAAAATTTGTATATCCATCTGAACTATTATATAATGAGTGTAAAGTTATGAATGCTAGGGAGCTTTACATTTTGAAAGCACTGTGTAAATTTTACAGCTGCATTGATTTGGCACAGAGAACTCAGCAGGTGCGTTTCACTAGACTGGGAGCTTCTCTAAATTATCAGCCGATAATTGTTAAATCAACATTTGGACAGAGAAATTATTTTTATCATGCACCATTACTGTTTAACTTCCTTCCAAATAATATAAAAGCATTGAAAACGCTTGCTTTGTTCAAGAGCAATGTCAAGCAGCACATTTTAATTAAAACCTCTCCCATCAATTCATTTTTATTTTAATATTTTTATTTTTTTGGTAGCCTTTGAAGTATATGGTCACCCTATACATGTCATGTTCTTTTGTGTTAGTTGTCTGTGTGTTGGGTGCATAGATATTATTGTTACAGTTATCTTCCTTGTGCCCAACTGCAGACAACATTGTAACATAGTATTTGTTAAAAAAATATTTTTTTTGACTTAGTGTTTGTTAATGTTTTTGTTTGTTTTGTTATTCAATATTCAAAAATTATAATATTGTTCTTATTTCACTCGTTGTTGTAAAGTCGCTCATCTCGATACAGGTTCAACCCTAGTGAGATGATTGACTGTAATGTTTTTTATGTTCCATTATAATTGTTGACAAAAATAAATAAATAAATAAATAAATAAAATAAAATGTGAAAATAGAAAAAAAATGCTTTTTTTCGCAATAGGGAGATGTACTCTTTGTAAGTACATTTTTTAATACTACCTATGTAATTTATTTGCCAACAGTAACAAAAAAATTTTTTTCACTTTTAAATGTATGTAGGTATGTTCTTTTCCTTATTGATTTACTTTTTTTTCTCTTATTTGATATAATGTTTACATTGCGGTTACAGGATGAAACTTTATCTGTTACAGAAACATATTATATTGTCGGCCTTCGTGGCTGAGTTGGTTAGGTATCTGACTGCTGATCCAAGAGTCCCGGGTTTGATTCCCGGTGGAGACACAGTTTTTAATTGTGTTTTCAGTCTGGATCTGTGAGACGATTAATATCGTAAGTCTCCAGAATGTGGCAACTTGTTATTGGGTGCATGTTAAAATAATATTTGACATAGTACCTGTTAGTTGCCCGAGAAGTAAAAAATAAAAAAATATATATATATTATGCGCAGAATTCTAATTATGCGCAAAACTCTTTTGTCAGACATAGTTGTAAATTGTAGTATTCTGTCGATAAATCTGCAATCGATATTCTAAGTAACGATTTTTTTTTTTTATTATATTTGAAAAAATGGGCAACGTACAATAATATTTTTTTAAACAAATATAATAAATAAGAATAGCAACATAAGTAATTGTAACTTAATCAGCCCACCTTTGATTTCATGGTGCATTGTACTCACTACTGGTAATAAAAAAAAATTATTATTCCTGTCTAACGTGGCTCCTGAAAAGAGTCCTGGACAAACAGAATATGTCCACGGACCTGATCGTTTCCAAATTATTATACGTGGTAAGGCATCGGTACAATGGCGAATTTTGAGCGGCATTAGTGTTTTTTTTTGTCTAAAAAGAACGTTGAGGTGTGTCTTGTTCGTCTGTTTGGTATGTTGAAGTTAATAATTTTCAGAAGGTCTGTACAGTCAATATTGAAGTTTATTATATCATAAAGGTACATTAAGTCTGAGGTCCTTCGTCTTGTCTGTAAAGTCTGCAATTCATGTTTGTAGTTATTACCAAATTTGTACTTCATATGTTTCAAAAATATTTGTTGTATTCGCTCTATATTGTTAATATAAATATTATATTGTGGATTCCAGATGACTGATGCATGTTCCAATTGACTTCTAACAATTTTGTTATATAGTAAGATAAATGTTTTCACTTGTGTGAATGGTTTGCATACTCTCATCAGGAATCCCAACATTTTATAAGCTTTCAGTGTAATTGTGTCAATGTGTTTGTCAAATAAAAGTTTACTGTCCAGTTGTATACCTAAGTCTCTACAGTCTGATTTCTTATCAATCGCCTCCCTATTGATTGTGTATGTGTATTGTATTGTACTCTTTTTCCTAGAGAATGTAATGGAGTGACATTTTTTTACATTTAGTAACAGCTTATTCGAGACACAATAAGAAGTTAGTCTATCAAGGTCAAGTTGTAAGTCCTCACAGTCAGTAATGTCTATAACAGTTTTGTAGATTTTCATATCGTCAGCGTATAATATGTAATTACTGTTCCTGAAGCATAATCTAATGTCATGTATGTAAATATTAAATAAGAGAGGCCCCAAATGGGAACCTTGAGGTACACCCGATGGCTCCTCTGTTGCAGACGATAGATGACCACCGTACTCTACTATTTGGCTTCTATTGATAAGGTATGATTTTAGCTACCTAAGAAGATCACCGTGAATACCCAAAAGTTTTAGCTTCTTAGTCAGAATTAGATGGTCCACTTTATCAAAGGCTTTTGAGTAGTCTGTATATATTGCGTCAGTTTGTCTTTTGTTATCAAGGTTGTCATGAATTTCGTTTAGAAAGACATTTAAATTTGTATTAGTAGAACGTCCCCTAACAAAACCATGTTGTTTAGGATTTTGCAGCTTTTCAAAGAAAACTTTTTAATTATGTGTGTACTTATATGTGGGTAGGTATTAACTGTTTTTTTTTTACTGATTAACTGGTTATTTCATTATTTTTGTTTATTTTTTTATGTTTTATTTCAATTTTGTTTATTCTTCCTCTTGTTAAGTATAACTAATGCTTTTTTTTCTTCATAAATTATCTTATTGTGAACCATTTTAGGAAACTGCTGGTTTATTTGATAATTATTGTACTATTACAATATAATTATAAAACTGTGTTTCCTTGATAAATAAAATAAAACAAAAATAAATATTATGTTATATTTTTTCTTCTTGCAACCGACAGGATGGTTTATAAGCGGAGACTTCCAATTGGCTGTTGAATTGTCATATTAAATGTAACACTGATATATAGCTATAAATAAATAAATAACTAATATGTAAGTAGGTTCACAATGTTGCGAGAACCATGGACTGCTATGTTACCGAATGCGTCCATATTAAATAAGCAACAGTGATAAATGATCATATTATACTCTCAATGTGTTTAAGAATGAATATATCCTTGTAACAAATACATATACAACCATCCTCATACATTCACTAAATTAAGCAGGGATGCTTGTACTACAGGTGAACGAAATCGGTCGTGCCAGGATAAGAACTTGCGACTACTAGATTACTAACCCAGCGAGCTAACCGCTCTGCAACTTCGGGTACATCATACATACATACATACATACATACATACATTCGGGTACATCACATTTATAATAATTCTGCTATACTCTGTTTACTTGCATAAAATCATTAATTTTTTAAACTAACGGTTATTTAAGAATTATATATTTATTTAATAATAAACGGTATGAATTAGAAAAAAAACAATTAGGTTAAAAAAAAGCAAAAAAGAAAAGAAAATAAATCAATTCAAAAATAAAAATAATAGAAGTAAGCAAACATAAGAAAATAAATGTTTATTATAAGTCTTTTTTTTTAATATGGTAATACAAAAAATAGCTGTAGAAGCACTTTAATATCAAAAATATATAAAACTAATCAACTAAATTTACAGTTGAAAATATACAAATCCGCACTGAAAGTATAATTTGTTTCTTCCAAAAAAAATGTACTTAAGTACCTACCATATTATATATGAAATAAGTGTCTACATATATTATGTGGGTTATATTTTTCTCTCACACCTCAAATATAAGTAAAATCAGCTGCATTATGCTAATTTTTGGTGAATGAAATAAATCGTTACTTGATTTGAATCTCAGAACAGTGGGCTACTTGTTCATCGCACAAAGTATTCAACCACTGACAAATTTGTACCTATGTCGTTTTAAGAATAAAATACTATGTGGGTGTGAATATTCTGAAAATACTCAAGGCAAACTTATACGAAATCTTTTGTATTCTTCTACATAAAGGTTTATTGTACATATATTCAAGATTTATTCAAATTTTATACCAACCTAATAAAGAATATTTCCCTATTTGAAGAATATAAAAAGTATTTTGGTGGCAAGTAGACGGAATTTGGACAAGTATGAGAATATTTTTTTTAAATAACCTATTTTGAATAGCATCTTCGTCTTCTTCTTAGCTATTTTCGATACATTGCTGGGTAAAAACTTCTTCTCAACTTTTCCGTACATATAAACATAATATAAATAGAAGTTTTTTTTATTTAATTTAAAAAAAATATTGGCTTTATAAAACACATCTTACATGAAAAAAAAAAGAAAATTTGTGATCTTTTAACATAATGATTTTCTTCAAAAACTTTTAAATTAATATCTTTGGGGCATCCTGTTTCTCCCATATTTTTCAAAAACTAAATTAAAAATGTATTCATAAGTTATTTTAGCTGACGTTGATATTCACCATTCTGACGATAAAAAAAATGTTTTCTCATATGGCATGTAGTAATATTGTTAATCATCCCTTTTAATCCTCTCCTAGATCCTTTTTATTCAGATACACCATCATTTACGTGTTTTTATTAATTTTGTATTATTAGTGTTACATTATTTTGTATTTTTTTTTTTTTTTATTTATTAACAAAAACAATACAATGTTCACATATAAATCATAATTTAAAAAGGTATACAATTTCCATCATATAATTCATAATAACCCTCTTTAATTGAGATAAAATCTCGTGTTAAAAGAGGGGAGTATCTATTTAATATTGTTACATTTACCAAAACATTGTACATCTACTTAAAAATATGAAGCTACACAAAACAAGAATGAAATAACAAAAAATAAATAAATAAATCAGTACAATTTTTTAATTTTATTTTTAAATATACTTTAATTTTTTTCGAGTCTAAGACTCAAAGGGAGTTCATTAAACCACTTAGTACCTTTATACTTATAGAAATGTTGTGAGGCAGTTGTACGTAAAAGAGGAATGGTAATACATCCTTGTGAATTTATTCTGCTGCTTAAAGAAAATGACAATTGGTTTGAATTTGTAAGAATATCTTTATGAATTTGGAACAATGAGATTATTAATGTTACATAAGTAATTATCTTATTTTATGTATTTTTATAATGTTGACTGTTTGTACCTAACCATAAATACATAACTAAAAATAAATAAATTAATTAATTAATTAATAAATAAAAATAAATAAAAAAAAATATTATAAAAACTTTTGATGAAAAAATTAGAAAATACACCGCTTTAGGTAACGAGATTAAAAGACTTTGGCATTCTCGTAAAATAATAATATTATCGTTCATTATTTCAGCCACTGGCATTATTCCAAAATCGTTAATCCGTAATTTAGAAATTATAGATTTATCGAAAAATTTAATAATAAAAATGCAAAAAACGGTAATTATGAATACATGTAGAATCGTTAAAGATTTTTTAAACGTTAATATTCGGGAATCAGTAGGGTTGTTAGGTAATATAGAGACCTCCTCAGAGCCTAATCCTTTGATATGTTAAGTATCTGGATGGGTGAACTATTCCCAATTGAAAGCTTGATGATGCGTTTGTTGCATTTTATTTTGCTCTTTTAAATAATTTACAATTTACGCATTGATCTGCTAATTCTTTTGAGGAAGTGTATAATGGTAATAATAATAATTGAGTGTTATTATTTGTAGTGCTTAATTGTTATTAATATCATTAGTAAATCGGCCAGCGCCGTAAAAAAAGAAAAAAATAAATAAATAAATAAAAAAAAATAAAAAAAAAAAAAACAAAAAAAAATAAAAAAAAAAAAAATAAATAATGAATTAAATAAATAAATAAATAAATAATTAAATAAATAAATAAATAAGTAAATAAATAAATAAATTATTGTTCAAATACAGATACGATAATCTAGAAAAATAAGCGGAAGATGAAGATAATTTTTTTTTAACTTTTAATATAGATGCATAGCGGCGTGAATTTTTTAATTTTTGTACTTTTTTTTTTTTAATTTTTTTTATTCCTATTTCATAGTAGCACATTAATTTTATCCTTTTTCCTTTTTATTTTCCTCTTGCCTTTTTTTCCCGTCACCGGCAAACATACAATATTTGTAATAACATTTTAATTTATTCTAATAATATTTTTATTTATTTTGATTATATGCTTACTTATTTAAAGTTGTAATGTGTGTGTTTGTATATTGTGATTGTCATCTGTGGACAAATGTAATTGGTCTGTTTTTTATTTATTTTATATTGTATTCCTTTTGTATATTTTATAAGACTGTATTTGTCCCTTAAATAAATAAATAAATAAAGTGAGAGCACTATAGTAAATCAATAAATTGGAGAATGCCTTACACTCATAACTCGTTTATATATTTCCTAACTCTCACTAAGAATGCCGAACTCCTGAATCGTACATACTCGTAAAATACTCATAGTCTATTGTAAGGCGCAACATCAATATATTACAAGAAGTCTTTCGCGATACGATAAAAACATGTTTTTCATTAATTATTAGGCTCATCTACAGCTTTAGAAAATAATTTTCACTGCGGTTTTTACACCACGAGATTATGAAAAAAAAAAATTCCTGTTGTTCATAACCAATCCCTCCAGGGTGTAAAATGTCGTATGTTGTTTAAGAGGGTGACTGCTGCCAACGTACCTATTTTTTCAATTTGATATTGCATCATTACTACAAAAGAAATCGATTTGAAAAAAATTACTTAGTGAGGTTTGATAATAATAAAGAAAAATATACCTTAATTATGTTCTGTATATATTCTTGTAGAAAAATTATAAGCATACCCCGATTTTTCACATTTATCTTATATTTCTAATAAACTATAAGGTACAGAGAAATATATTTTTTTTTATATTAAAGAAGAACAAAATATCTAGAAAAATATGTTGTGACGTTGCATAAATGCATCAGGTTAAGTAAATATATGAAAAAAACTTTTATTTCGCAATGGCGCTGAATGGAAAATAAATGTTTTTTTAGGTTTCTTTCCTAAACTTAAAGCATGAATGCAACGTCGCGACATATTTTTCCATATATTTTTGTCTTTTTTAATTTAAAAAATATATATAATGCTCTACGCCTTATAGTTAATTAAAAATATAAGATAAACGTTGAAAATCGGGGTATGCCATTATTTTTCTACAAGAATTTATACAGAACATTAATCAAAAAGTTAAGGTATTTTTTTCTTTGTTAATACCCAAACTATCTAAATTATTTTTTTCAAAACGATTTGATTTTAAATAATGATGGTATATCAAATTGAAAAATAGGTACGTTGGCAGCAGTCACCCCCTTAACTGTCAAAACCAGCTATTATTATTACTTAACAACCACGGACTTTTCATTTTAATTTTATCGTTTTGACATTTGAAAAATATAAAAAATATGGCTATGTGCCCTTCTGAAAATAATCCAATAACATTAAAAAGGATTTGCATGAATAACGCATCGTTTTTTTACTACAGAAATACCCTCATTACGCGTCTATTGCATTAATTATATTTATTTTCTATAATTCAAATAATGTTTGAAACATGGCTGCAACTTTCTTTTAGGATACTCCAGCATCTTACATGTATGAACCTATATGTAATATTTTAGACAATACGAGATCAATGTTAATTGACACTTTATATTTAACAGTACCTACCTACTCTGAATTATACCACCTAGGCACCGGAATAGAACAGAGATATTTAACAGTAGGTACCTACCGAGTAATCGAAAATTCAATAGGCGGGACTTTTGTGTAGTGATACACGCATGTGTTGTGCTTCATTTTATAAGATAATGTGCACACATGTCTCTAGTAACACTGTGGGATATGCCGTGATGGTTTGAATGAATGAATTAATTAATTGTAATTTTTATTTTATATAAAGCTAAGGGATGAAGATTTCATCAATAAAACAATGTAAATACTAACAAAATAAATTTATTTATTTCATTTACATTGTTGAATAATATAATTGTCAAGAAATATAAATAATATTATAATTATAGAGATACATCAACAATATTATTTTCATGACATATCAATAATATTACAATTATGGAGATAAATCAACAATATTATTGTCATGACATATCATGAATATTGCAACTATCGAGACTCATCAACAATATATATATATATATATATATATATATATATATATATATATATATATATATATATATATATATATATATATATATATATATATATATATATATATATATATATATATATATATATATATATATATATATATATATATATATATATATATATATATATATATATATATATATATATATATATATATATATATATATATATATATATATATATATATATATATATATATACCATTAGAGTCACACGGTATTTACGAAATCCCATGCGGTGATTGCTCAAAAACTTATATAGGCAGGACAAATCGCAGAATCTCGGCGCGCGTCTCTGAACATCGCGTAGATGTTAAAAACCGGAAACTAACTTCATCTCTTGTAAATCACTCATTGACCGAAAATCACTCCATAGACTTTGAAAATTCAAAAGTAGTCGCGAATATTAACAATGAAACATTTAGAATTTACAGGGAAGCAATCGAAATATATAAAAGAAGCAACAGTATAATGAATAACAGGGACGATAGCATTCGAATCCCGACCGCATGGACAAGTGTACTTGAAAACAACATTTTTAAAAACCATAGTAATCAAACTACCGATATTTCAAACAATAGTCACATTAAAAACATTAGTAAAATTCTTAGTAAGCCGAAAACTGATAATCCACCTGTAAACAATATACCGTTAAGTACTAGAGTCACTAGAAGCCAAACAAAACGCAATAATGACGTCATTGGGGAAACCCACCCCTCCACTAACACTTGACGCGGCTTCCTTTCAAACTTTCACTTGGTAGTAAGCTTTCGACTCGAACGGACGTGCGTGCACTATCCCTCGAGACGAAAATTTATTAACAAGGCGCCTTTAGAAAATGTCTGATGTGATTCAGACGAAACGTCGGCAGACGACTGATTCTCTCGGGAATCATAATTTGACGCGGGTTATCCCCAAAATACTTAATAATAACATATATATATATATATATATATATATATATATATATATATATATATATATATATATATATATATATATATATATATATATATATATATATATATATATATATATATATATATATATATATATATATATATATATATATATATATATATATATATATATATATATATATGTTATATTTGATGTTTTCACGGGTGAAATATGTTATAATATTTTTATCTCGGTTTTCCCGTGTCAGTAGGTCTTGACTAAGACCATTTGTCTTCCGACGTTTCGCCTGAATATCACCAGGCATTTTCAAGGACTTAACGAAAAGCACGCGCGCGACACACGTCTACTCACACTGAAAGCTCACCGTCAAGTGACTCGTAGCGTACAAGATGGCCGCTTATGTCAAATATTGTTAGCGCGACGTGATTGGCTCCTTGTGACACGCCCACCTCCTGTCGTGTTCGTTGGTAATAATATTTTATCATTATTTTTGTGTTGTGATTTATTGTTAATTTTAGTTGTGACATTAATATTATTATTGTTGTGTTTTGGGGTTATTTTCGCTATGGTATTATTAATATTATTATTATATTGTTTGTCATATAAAATGTTCTTCCAGGTACTAGGCAAACGAACTCCGTCGTCCCGATTGTTCATTATATCCCTTCTCTTATATATTTCTATAGCTTCCCTGTAAATTCTGAGAGGTTCACTGTTTAAACTTGCTATTATTTTTGAATGGTCAAAATCTATTGTATGTCCTTCTGTGAGCGAGTGTTGTACAAGTGAGGATGTAAGTTTTTTGTTTCTCATGTATATATATTTTGTTTTCATTTTTTGTTTCAAGACCTACTGACACGGGAAAACCGAGATAAAAATATTATAATATATATATATATATATATATATATATATATATATATATATATATATATATATATATATATATATATATATATATTTATATATATATATATATATATATATATATATATATATATATATATATATATATATATATATATATATATATATATATATATATATATATATATATATATATATATATATATATATATATATATATATATATATATATATATATATATATATATATATATATATATATATATATATATATATATATATATATATATATATATATATATATATATATATATATATATATATATATATATATATATATATATATATATATATATATATATATATATATATATATATATATATATATATATATATATATATATATATATATATATATATATATTATAATATTTTTATCTCGGTTTTCCCGTGTCAGTAGGCCTTGACTAAGACCATTTGTCTTCCGACGTTTCGCCTGAATATCACCAGGCATTTTCAAGGACTTAACGAAAAGCACGCGCGCGACACACTTGACGGTGAGCTTTCAGTGTGAGTAGACGTGTGTCGCGCGCGTGCTTTTCGTTAAGTCCTTGAAAATGCCTGGTGATATTCAGGCGAAATGTCGGAAGACAAATGGTCTTAGTCAAGACCTACTGACACGGGAAAACCGAGATAAAAATATTATAACATATTTCACCCGTGAAAACATCAAATATAACATATATATATATATATATATATATATATATATATATATATATATATATATATATATATATATATATATATATATATATATATATATATATATATATATATATATATATATATATATATATATATATATATATATATATATATATATATATATATATATATATATATATATATATATATATATATATATATATATATATATATATATATATATATATATATATATATATATGTACATAATTGTCATGACACATCAACAATATAATATTTTTAATACACATCAACATTAAAATTCTCCTGAGATATCGAAATTATAATTTTACTGACACATCAACTTGTTATACTGAGTCATCAATGATATGATTTTCTGATACATCAGCAGATTAACTGTCAACACATCAAAAATATCTTTCTCTTGAGACATAATATAATAATTTTACATCAAAATTATAATTACTGTCGATTGCCAAAAAACACCGACACTATAATTATCTTCTCATGAGACATCAACATTGTCATAACACATCAAGAATATCTTTTATTGATCTAAATTACTGACTAAGCTTTAGGATAATAATTGTTCCATAATATGTATATCTTAAATTACATTAAAGATTTAAAAAATATATTTTTCTACATAAAATAAGTATCACATAATATTCATGACTGCCATTTGTTTAAAACTGAATATAATCACAACACTCGGATTTTCTTAATTCTTATAACAAGCATTTTTATTGCTTTTTACATACATATTATACATACCATCACGCCGAGCCAATCCTCTGTTCGTGGTAGGCATATAAATAAACGTTATACCTACTTCTCATCTCGATATACGAGTACAATTCTTGCCTCATTTAAATTCATGCATCTTCTTATACTCTTTAGTATAATTTTCACTCTTTACATCTCAACAGTTCCCATGGTCGACAAATTTCTTGCGTTTTGCTAATATTGGCCTTAGTTTTATACAATATTTTTGGTAAACGTTCTTGTTTATAATTAAATGAATAACCGCCGATTCTATGAATAACTCACTCAAGTGTACGTTTATCATTACTAATCTACAGTTTTTGACTAATTTTTTTTATACAATAAATTAAATTGAAAGATTCGAAATGTGGCTAATATAGAAGGTTGATGCGCATCTCAAGGGCCAATAATAGTCAATAGTCTCCAATGAAAAATGTTTAAATATAACGGTGAAATAGAGTTGTTGACCTCTGTGAAAGAATGCAAAGCCGCATATTTTAACCACACATTCCCTTGCCCATGCCCTACACATGCCCTTCTGCAACTAAAAGTGGAGGAAAAGATAAAGGGAAAAGGGAAGTATGGAGCGTAAAAGATTATGGTGGCTTTAATATCTCAGGCAATGATTCGGTATTCCGGATGCAGAATAACTCATTAGATTGGCGCAAGGTCGTGATGAGTTTGGCGTGATGGTCGCCAACCTTCGTTAGGAACAACACAAGAAGACGAAGAATTGGAGTAATTACCTAATTAAGTACAGTTATTTTTCAACTAATATTTTTAGTTAGTTATGTACAAAAATTAAAAAATAATATATAAAATATTGTAGCGAAGATCGAGGAGGCAACCCTTCTGAATCTACTATATATATCCCCACCGATGACTAGCCCAAACAGTTTACCACGCGCCTCCGTCTAATAAACAACATGTAATCAGAACACGCATTATTATCCCACCACCTTAAAGTGGTGAACACGACGTCAAAAATTAAAAACTATCAAAACTCTTAGGCCCGAATTATAGATTCGTTCTCCAGCTGGAGACTGGTCTTGAGAACACGTTCTCAACCAAAATGGTATTAAAGAAACAAAAGTCACTGAGCTTGGTCTCAAGACCGGTCTCGAGATGTATAGAAGAGTTGAAATTGCTTCGAGACAGCTATCCCGCTGTCTTGAAAGCGGTCTCAATGAGAGAGAAGGAGACTGCGCTTTACATTAAAAAGAGACGCATATAGACACGGACGAATTTCGCATTAATTACGATTTTGACGTTTACATTGTTAGCGGTACTAAAATGGATCAAGAATCTTATTTAGAACCTTCCGGGGGTAATTTACATACAATCATTCATAAACTATGTGAATTAAATTTTGTAAGATTTCATCAAATTTCCGGTACATCCAGTAAATATCATGTTGTTATTCTATGCATGTTGTATCATATTTTGAAATGGCTGCTTTTCCTGGAACTATTGACTGTAGGTACACACATTCCCGTAATATGCTATATGACAGACAAAAGAAGTATTTATTTTCCTCTTCCGAATAGAATGGTCGACATTTTCACTATTTAATCAAGTATCATAATATTATGACGCATAAATTTCTCTACACTTTCGAAGATTACCAAGACAACGAGTTGTCAAAATATCTATAAATAGCTACCTATTCCAACTCATTGCTACCAACATAACAACTCTGAAATTATTGCCATTCGCCAGAAAAAGTACTTATTTATAGAGCTGCATCCACATTTTTTTCGAGTACGCTTTCTCGAATGAGACGGCGTACGTGTTTTACTTTTAATATGAATTTTCGAGCATGATCTCAAGATGGTCTTGAGATGACACATTCAGAGAACGGTCTTGAGAATTATTCTAAAATTTGGGCCTTAATATTTATTTTATTTATATAAGATGTGTTTTTGTTTAATTTATTTTGAAAATCTAGGTATTAAAAATGCATATTTCCACATAAAAGTTTTTTTTGTGAGCTTTACTAGTTTCTCCTTTGTTCAACCTCTTGTTCATTGTTTACATATTTATTAATATAGCTTATCCAGATTTTTAGATTATATCCAACGTTCATAATGCAATTGATTTTTTAATATACCTACATATGTACAAACATACTATCGCGAATTTTTCTGTTCTAAACAAAAATAACCCATCGCTGAACTCTTCGCTTTAACCTACAGTACAAACGTTATTTTTTTCCATACACCGTTTCTTCAATACGTCAAAATCATTCTAATGTATAATGCAGTTTTCTTTAAACTACTCAAAATGTTTGGTAAAAATAGTTTTTTGAAGTAATTTCTATGCCTCAAAAATTTCAGGAACTTCCCGTTTGATACACATTCATGCAGTGTTACATATCTTCATGTTGTACATTTTATTTTACAGTTTTCGATCATTTTTGTTAACACTTCTCTTTTATTATTAATTAACATTTTGGTAAGTACAGTAATTAAAAATACGATAAGCAAGTTTTTGATATAAATTCAAACTGTCATAAGCTTAGTCGTGCATATATTTTTGTTTATTACACCATCTCTTAAACCTCATTAAATTACTTTTTTGTCATTTTGTTTATCGTCTATTACTTCGATAAGTCAAAGGTATTGATAGGTAAATCCGATGCACTATAGCATAAAACGACTCCATCAAATAATATATCGCCGAGGTGTGATATTAATGCATCTTCACTTTATCGTTAAAATCTCGTTGTTTGACCCGTATTAATTTCCTCTTCCGTTAATCTTCTAAAACTGTCTCTGTGTTGAGGATACATTTCACCGTTCATAACAACCGAAACTCGCTTTTGGTTTGTCCCGGCGTGGCCGTTCGCTTTCGCCTCTGGCAATTCCACGCACACAAAGTTCTTGTCGGACGAATCGTGCAGCTCGAAGGCCGGATTGTCGACTTCCTTGCACTTGGTGGAATCGTCCAGGTCCGGGGGCGGAGACTTGGCAGCGTGCTTCAGCAGCCTCAGGTTTATGCCGTCGTGTAGGTACTTCCTCGGCTGACCCGGCAACCTCTTGCTCAGCTTCAGCACGAAAGGATGCAGCAGGTTTTCGTCGTAGATTTCGTCATCTTTGGTTTTGAATATCAAACTCACGACGATACCGACGAAGACTGTTATGAACGTGCCGAACAGGGCGTAATACATGTAAGTTACCATGTACAGAGGTTTCAGAGGGTTCCTTGAAAAAAGAGAAATAATTCATTACAAATTAGTTATGTTATGAAAGTAATACATATTTTTCACTCTTTTAATTAACTTCACGTGTCTATGCTGGAATTTCTCAATCAATTTTTAACTAACGTGCTGGCCAGTTAGAGCTCTGAAACTTTCAGAATTTGTGTATTCCCGGTGAAAATGCATGTTAATTTTGTTTTCAGCTTTCTTTATTTCGTATTTTTGATAAATTTGAAAAATTTTCTTAAACAATTTTTATGAATATGTCATAATATATAAAGGTATGTGGCGGAAGATCCCTATGATGTCCGCCCATGTCTACTGACATGTCGTTGCTACCAACGCAAACGGAGTTGCCGTGGCTTGGCGTATTGCGAATTCTCCTCGATATTCTTATTTCGTGTAAATTGAATATAATAATTAAACAACTACTATTGCGAAATAAATACGTATCAGAGTGAGTAATATCTTTTATTGTATGAATCATCAGATGCTCCTATTGTCCGTAATATATAGATACGTTTTGAACACGCAAATAACCTTCTGATAAATATTCCATTCATTTAATAAATCATAATCTACTGTACTGTTGGATATCCAAAATAAATAAAATAAAAAATTAATCAATCTAATATTTAGGTACATAATATTTATATAGGTATTCGAATTGGTTTTAGTTTATTTATGTATTTGTCGATAAATGAATAGTCACAATACACTGAATAGTACACAGCAAATAAAATACCAATCAAACATGTATTTTGTAAATTATACAAGAAAAGTTTCAAAGGAGTGTTAAACATAGGTTAATACTTACGAATCATCTGTAGGAGGCTGTTCTGTTGTAAAATCTAGGCGATTGAAGTGTCTTAAGAAGTATGTAGTGTTGAGATTCACTTCCAAGGGAGCTGATGGTACCAGCCATTGGTTTGATGGCTTAGTTATGTGGGATGAAAATGAAGCGTTTGTGCAGCCCTGAAATTGAAAAAAAATCAAGTTCAAGTATTATTTTTCAGATAGGTATGTAATCTATCAATAGCTGTGAAGAACCGTCTTAGAATAGTGCATCCACCTTTTTTTATTTTCATTGTTTTCGGGTGTACTATAAGAATCGGGCAATCGAAAATACAACAGGCAAAATAATATTTCACATATGTAATTCAGCAATAAGGTTCACATCATCCGTTCTGAATTTTATACACGCATGTGTCGTGCTTCCTTTTTTGTGGTCATGCACACCCACACACCTTGTGTTTGATACCATTATAATTTTGTGGGATATGCCGTATGTATATATGTTTGATCTATTAATTCTCTCTTTTTCAGAAGCTCAATCATATGAAAACTTAAACCCGTATTCAAAAGTGTTGAGGAGGCCTCAGGCCTTCAAACTTGAAGGTATCTGTCGCCAATAAGGAGCTCTCAAGAAACGTCTACACCTCGAGGAGAGCATCGACATTTTTCATCATACAAAAATGATCTGTTTACCCGTGACTTGACGACTAATAGAACATTCTACAAAGAATGAATTATTCTGTTAGATATTAGGTACCCAACTAGGAATTTTTTAATTTAATTTTTCAATGTTTTATAATTTGAGTACCCAATCGATAGCAAACAATAGAATTATTTAAATATATTCCACAAAAAGAATCATAATATTCCTCACTCGTTCTCTAGTAGGTATTCAAAATGTTTTGTCTCCGCTATCCTTTTGTTTAATTGTTTGATACTTGAAGGAATGTTCTGCACTTTCAAAGTAGCAGAATGCGAATGCTAGATTAGACATTTTATCACAAGGTACTTTGAAGTTCTGAGGCTTCCTCAAGATTTGTCTGTGAATACGAGTATTTATTTATTCATTAGAAAACAAACAGTTCTTTTTTATTTTTACAAAAATAGATAAAAATGTTAGGTAATATTAACTAGGAGACTAATAACAGGCTTCCACTTAGGAAGTAATACATTTTAAGCATATACATATACACAAATTATTTAAAAGAAAAATGGGTATAGAGAAAGGTGAAAGAATGTTTTCTTATGCTTTTCTTTTCCAGCTTTTGTGTTTTTCAATTTTTCTTTTTCCAGTTTAATAAAAAAGGAATTGACGGAGAAGTTAATTTTCATAAATCCCTCCACATCTGAAATTGAATGCAGGATATATAATGCTTAATATTTGCTACATACATGCTTTAAAAAGAACGCAATTCGTACTAATACAACTCGTAATATTATGATGAAACTACAAAAGATGTTAATATTTTGTAGTTTCATCATAATATTACGATTCGTACTAATACAACTCGTAATATTATGATGAAACTACAAAAGATGTTAATATTTTGTAGTTTCATCATAATATTACGATTCGTACTAATACAACTCGTAATATTATGATGAAACTACAAAAGATGTTAATATTTTGTAGTTTCATCATAATATTACGATTCGTACTAATACAACTCGTAATATTATGATGAAACTACAAAAGATGTTAATATTTTGTAGTTTCATCATAATATTACGATTCGTACTAATACAACTCGTAATATTATGATGAAACTACAAAAGATGTTAATATTTTGCTGGATGTATGTAACCAAAGTGAAATGGCTCATTGTATACTCTTTGTGAAATGAAATTGTGTTTTTTTATATATTGTATACAAGCACAGTAGGTAGGTATTGTTCTTCCTCCATCACCACCCGTTCTTCTTATGGGGACTAATAATGGCCCCTTTCAAACCCCGAGAGAACACATAAAGAACATACGAAGAGTCCGGAGAACTCCAAAACCTTACAGACGATTCACTCAAGGCCTTTGTATGCCCTGGGCATACAAAAATGAACGCTAAAATACCATCTAATGTATGAAACACGATGCAATATTGTATATCATATGATATACAACATTTTTTAAAAAAAAGCAAGAAGTCTTTTTCAATAGCAAGAAGTAAAATATTATAATTTAAAAAAAATTAGCCGGTAGATTTTCATATTCTCTTTCAATTGAAGTCAAAATCTTCTTCATATGCCTTGTAGTTTTTTAGTTACTTACAATTGTGGCTATGGCCATCGCACAACTCTAATTGATGGTCATTGCCCAACCCTAATTGGCGGACGTATAAATACGGCCATTTTAAACATAATTTTCATTCCGTTCTGATACCCAACTGTGTGTCGTACTTTCCGTAAGTACGTGATTTATAAGTGTAAATTTTATTAATAAGGTATAATTTCAGTAGTTGTTAATTGCAATCTTTTTAATTTGTTCTCAACAATAAATACGTAAGTCATCTTCACTCTTTCAATCTTAACCTGTCTTATGTACCAACTTGCATCACATAATTATCATTAATCAATTTGGATTATCGCCATCCGCGGTAATCTCATATTATATGTGGCTCGTTGGTCTAAGGGTGTGATTTTTAATATAAGCCCCCATATTGGTGACCCACGACGATTTTAAATTTTTTTTCAATAGATATTTTTTTGTTACATTTTTTTTGTTACATGTTTTTCGTGTTGTAAATACCGACCGAAAACATTATAGGTTATTTGAATAGTTAATTCACATTGATTTTTTTTTTAAAATAGAAACAGATAATTATTCATATTAATTTACTTGAAAATCTCGTAAATAGTGTGATAATTAAATTTGTGTAAAAATTAACAATTTTGTTAAAATCGTATTGATACTTCGCTAAAAATTCCAGAACATTCCATATAAATGTTTCTGATGCATACTAAATAAATGTATAAGTGCCTAATTTATTTTATTATTACTTTGAAAATTATTAAGTTAATAAAAAATTTACAAATCATTATATTGGTGAACAAGTAAGTTACATTTAAACATACAAATATTTCATAAAAATATACGGCAAATCATTTAAAAAAAATATATCAAGAAAAAATATTTTTGTTGCAAGGTAGCAACACGATATTTTTTTCTCTCCAGAAAAGTGAACCGCGTTTTGATTCGGTTGACTGATCACCGACGCGGACAATACAGTGTTTTGTGATTAATAATAAAACAACGATTTAAATTGAAATAGTGCATAGTTGGGACATATTTTGGTTATGAGTATTTAATGAATCGACAAATGTCGTATAAACAAAACACCAGTTGGGTTATTAGAATGGAATCTTCGTAGTATCCCAGGTATAATATAAATTCAATATTTCTTAATTTAGTATATTAGCAAGGCAAAAGGGACTACGAATATGCCTGTATAAATAAAATTAATATTAATTCTTCGCAATAGTGTGTTTACCTACATTTAAAGTATACGAGAGAGATATATGCAATAATATATTGCATTTTGAAAATGTCACTGTGACAAAAATATTCTTATAAATTTTACAAACCTATTGTTTTGAGACCATAATAATCATTTAAAATTCAATTTTTGATGTATATTGTAGAAGTAAAAAAACATTTATAGAACTCGCAATAATATATAGATCAAACTTGTTATTTCTGTTATTATTTTCGAATGTAATTTTATCTGTGACAACTTCGTCAAAATATCTAGAGTCAATTTATTAAATATCATGAATGCATGTTATTAATCAATTTCCTATTTTTCATGAGAAATTCAATATAAATGGATCCACTATAAACCAGGACCATAAATATAGTACAAATAAAGAAAAAGCAGTATTCATATGAGAACACAAGTATCATCAATAGAGATATACAAGATAAGTAAACATAAAAATTTATATTACACAGTATTAAAAATTTTAAAAAAGGTTTTCATAACAAATTTATTGAAAGAAAGTTTATATTAAAATCATTGCATAGTAATAAATATCTGAATAATTGTGCATAAAAGTTTTGTATTTTCAAAATAAAATTATTCAAATTACAGATAACATAATAATGTTTAGAAAAGTCAATTAAATGTAATTAATATTTGAAATTCAATACTAATAAAGTAGATTATTTGAGTTTGTTGTGAACAATAATATATGTATCATAAAGTGCAGTAAATCGCCACAGAAAGTATACTTATGTACATACGTATAGATAGATACATTGTTTGTTTACACCAGCCTGTTCAATACGCTATAGGAAGCGAACATTTTATTATACCTACTTAGCTATTGTAACTGAATGCAATAAAAAAACATACTACGAATATAAAGCATTGGTTCGCATGGAGAACGAACCCCACTGGAATTTGCAATTGTATAAAATATTAATGTCATATTATGAAAAATAACATGTAATCTATTTTTCAGAATACCAGTTCAATGCCATTACTCTAGATTAATGCCATTTTTTTTTTAAATTTATGAAAATTAATTAAAAAAAAAACAAATCTTTAAGTAGATACTTTGAATAATAGTAAATTTATTTGATTATTTGTCAAAAATATTCATTTTTTTATAAAGAAAAAACATTAAACTTCAAATAAATACTTTGAAAAATATATTCTCAATATAAAATACTTTGTTTAAAAAAAACTTTTTGTCTAATTGTATAAAATTATAACTTGTAATAATGTCATTCGAAAAAAATATCATGGATTCAACACTAATTCCAACATCAGAAGAAAATAGATTCGACGTATCTGCTACAAATTTGAAATTGCCAACAATATGGAAAGGAAATCTACACCTGTGGTTCTTAACCATTGAGGCGCAGTTTTCAACGGCGAGAATAACCAAAGATGAAACTAAATACAACCATGTTTTGGGAGTATTAGATCCAGAGACAATGTCCTGCGTAGTCGACATTATACAATTCCCACCTGTCAGCGATCGCTATAAAACATTGAAAACAACATTACTCAGCAGACTTCAAGAGTCAGAAGAAAAAAGACTTACTCAGCTGCTACATGGATTGCAACTAGGAGACCATACTCCTTCGGAATTATTGAGAAAAATGCAGAACCTCGCAGGTCCATCATTAAGTAACAACGCTCTGATTAAACGCTTATGGATAGAAAGACTACCTCACAGGATTCAGGAAATCATATCCGTAATCACCACAGAGGACGTCATGATTTTAGCACAGACGGCAGATAGAATCTCCGAAGTCAATAATAGAAGTGAAATACATGCAGTTAATCTACCTTCAACCTCTTCAGGAAACACTTCCAGTAACAACGATACCTCCGAAGATGAAATACTGCTAGAACTGTTTAAACAAGTGGAAACATTAACGAACAAAATAATGGACTTGGAAACAGAACAAAGAAAACCCATACAACAATTTGACAATCACTGGAGAAGCCGACCTAGACCAAAAACACCGAGTAGAGGAAGATATAACAATAATCAAAAAATAATATATTTTAATACAAATAATAATAAAAACAATTGCCAAAATAATAATTTAAACACCGCTGGAAATAACGTACATCAAGATATCTGCAGTTACCACCAGAAATTCGGAACAAAATCGAGATGTTGCAGACCACCTTGTTCATTTAACCAGCAGGAAAACCAGAACTTGCGACCCGTGTGTGAGACGACACAGTCGCAGATTCACCACCGTCTCTTCATAGCTGATATAATTACGGGCATCAAATATCTGATAGACACCGGGAGTGAAGTTAGTGTTATTCCCAGGCACTACAAAGACATCACATCTATAATCTCCAGCGACAACATAGAAACGCCAATTTATGCAGCAAACGGTACACCTATACCTACTTATGGACATAAAATAATTGACGTTAATTTAGGTTTGAGAAGAAACCACAAATGGCAATTTATAACAGCCGATGTCATGAAACCTATGATTGGAGCAGACTTCTTAACACACTACAACATATTGGTAGACTTGAGAAGGAAATCACTAGTCGACAGGAATACCGGACTATCTACAACAGGATTCATGTACAAAACCAATATTATCAATATAGCAACAGTACAGGCGACAGGAAAATTCCAGAATATCCTCAAGAAATATCCTAATCTTACAAGAGCAAACATGAATTTGAAAACACCAGCACACAACGTCACGCATCATATCGAAACAAGAGGTCCACCAGTCACTTGCAAAGCCAGAAGACTGAATCCAGAGCAACTGGAAATAGCAAAAAAAGAATTTCAATTCATGATGGAGCAAGGCATTTGTCGACCTTCAAATAGTAATTGGTCCAGCCCACTCCACATGGTAAAAAAGGCCGACGGTTCATATAGACCGTGCGGTGATTACCGCAGATTAAATTCCATAACAAAACCTGATAAATACCCCATCCCTCAACTGCAAGATTTTGCACACAAACTTCACGGGAAAACCATATTCAGCACATTGGATTTAAGCAGAGCTTATCACCAGGTACCCATGGAAGAAAGCGATATTCCAAAAACAGCAATACTCACAAGTTTTGGATTATTCGAATTTTTAAAAATGCAGTTTGGTTTGTCCAATGCAGCACAATCGTTTCAACGATTTCTGCACAGTATAACTAGAGACCTAGAGTTCGTTTTCACCTACATCGACGACGTTTTGATAGCATCCAAAAATCTACAAGAACATGAAGAACATCTGGACAAAATTTTCAAACGACTATCAGACAACGGACTTATTATAAATCAGAATAAATGTCAATTTGGAAAAGACGAAATAAAATTTCTAGGATACAGAATAAATAAATATGGAACCTCACCACTACCAGAAAAAGTAGAGGCTATCACCAAAATAGAACCCCCTGAAACCGCAAAGGGACTACGACAATTTATGGGAATGCTTAATTTCTATCGCAAATTTTTACCAAATGCCGCAGGAACGCAACAAGTACTTTTTGACGAATTAAAAGGGTACAGAAAAAACGATAAAAGGAAAATTAATTGGAACGAAAAACTAAAAAAAGCATTCACTAAATGTAAGGAAGATCTAGCCCAAGCAACGCTTCTTGCACACATCGATCCTTCAGCAGAGATAGCTCTGATGGTTGACGCGTCCGATACAGCCATGGGCGCAGCTCTTCAACAAATGAATCAAGGAAACTGGCAACCGATAGCATTTTACTCAAGAAAATTCAACCCCGCACAAACAAAATACAGTACGTATGACAGGGAGTTAACAGCCATGTACGAAAGTGTCAAATATTTCCGTGCACAAATAGAAGGGAGAAACTTTACCATATACACAGATCACAAACCATTGATATTTACGTTCACCAAAAATAAATTGAATTCACCAAGACAGGAACGACAGCTTGATTACGTTAGCCAATTTTCCACCAACATCAAGCACATTTCCGGTGAAGAAAATATAGTTGCCGACACCCTATCCAGGATAGAAGAGATAGAACTACAACCAAATATTAATTACAACAGAATGGCTGAAGAACAAATCTCATGTAAAGAATTAAAGAAAATTCTAGAAAAATCATCATTGTCAATGAGAAAAATCGGGATACCAGGCTCGGAAAAAATGTTATGGTGTGATATTTCACAGAAAAATATACGTCCTTTCGTCCCACCATCCATGAGAGAAGAAGTAATTATGGAAGTACACAGAATAAGCCACCCAGGAGTAAAATCCACGTACAAAATTATCAAACAAAGATACGTGTGGCCCAATATAGAGAAAAGCGTACAAAATGTGGTAAACAACTGTATAGATTGTCAGACATCAAAAATACATAAACACACCACTACGCCACTACAAGAGTTCAAGCCTCCAGACGGAAGATTCAAAAATATTCACATCGATTTAATTGGACCACTTCCACCTTCAAAAGATCATATCTACTTGCTGACCATAATCGATAGGTATACAAGATGGCCAGAAGCCATACCTCTGAAAGACATGACCGCGGAAACCGTAGCTGAAGCCCTGATGTACCATTGGATATCACGCTTCGGCTTACCAACTTCAATTACCACCGACCAAGGCCGTCAATTTGAAAGCTCATTATTTAATAATTTAACTAAAATATTAGGTATAAATCATATTAGAACCACGGCATACCATCCTCAGAGTAATGGCATTATAGAACGTTGGCATCGGACGCTGAAGACATCACTGATGACCATAAATAACAAATCATGGACGACATCACTACCCATGGTATTACTAGGACTACGATCCAGCATTAAGGAAGGCTCAGAATTCACCCCAGCTGATATGACATATGGGACAACGCTCAGGCTGCCAGGCGATTTTTTTGAAAATACACCAGCAGAGGAACCTGACACTTATGGTTACAAATTACAGAAGTTGATGACAGAACTTCGACCTATACCAGCCTCCAATCACAGCAAGCAGAAAACATTCATCCATAAAGATCTAAAGGACGCTAAATTCGTGTTCTTGCGACACGACGCCACCAGGAAACCCCTACAAAGACCTTATGAAGGGCCGTTTCCAGTACAAGAAAAAGATGACAAAACAGCAGTAATTTTAATTAATGAAAAACCCAGGAAAGTCTCCTTGGACCGAGTAAAACCTGCCTTTGGGATAAACGAGGACATGGACCCCGAACCCAAGACGCCAGAAGCAAAACCACAACCACTGAATCAAACCAATACCCCCATCCAGGATGTGGATCAAGAAGAAGCAAAACCACTTCATCATTCCACTACCAAATCAGGGAGAAGAGTGTATTTTCCTAAAAAATTCACTCACTACAGATACTTTTAGTGCAATAAATAGCAGAAGTGAACAAAGTGTTTATAAAAATTATAAATTCAGTGTATTTTATAAAATAATTATATTTGATACACATATATGTATATATTCAATTTTTTTTATCTAAGTTTTGAAGTAAAAGTTGAGTTAAAATCCCTACAAAGAGGATAAAATATGAAAAGAATTTAAATGATTTACACTATTGGATGTACACATCATATTTTGTATATATGCTTCCAGTAAAATCATAGTATGATAATATTAAACTGTTAATAATATAAATTTGATATCTGAATGTTCTTAGATAAATTTCCATTAAGTAATAAAAAAAAAAGAATAAAAATAACTTCCACAAACAAATACCTAATATATTCTCTGATTATGAAATTAAGCCACAATGGCATAGAAAAAAATTAAATAATATATTAAATGTTATTAGTTTATTTCTCCTTATTATTATTTATATGTGTTTTATTTAAAAAAGAAGGTATTTGTAAAGTATAAAAACCATTGTAAATTTAAAATTTATTAAGTATTAAAAAGATAAAGTAATATCTCAACAATTAATGTAAATTACTAGTATGAAATACGAAACGAATGTATTTAAGCCATATATACTTAAGCAAAAATGTAAAAAAATTGAAACCGATAATGAATATTGAATAATATAGTACTCTCTCACCAAATTACCATTGCAAAAGAAATTGGCAAAGAAAAATATATTAATAATAGGCGTATTCGAAAAAGAAAAGTCCTAAATAATTGCATAAAAATGATGCAAATTTATTTCTGTAAATAATATTTTTAATTTAAACATGTATGTAGTTTCTACTTTATCACTATATATATATAGTTAGTAAATAATTAAGCTTCATCTAAAGCAATGCTAAATATTTATTGACAGATGTAACTTAATCATAACATAATATTGCAAAAATTTTATATTTGATTTTGCTCTAAATAATAAAAACACAGGGTTTCAACCCTAAGTAAATTCAGTAACATTTATTTATTTTTTTTTGGTCTAATCTTTTAAGTTAGAAATGGGTATATTTAATTAAAAAAAAAATTTTATTTGTTCTCAATTTAGTTTATTTTTTTTTGAAACAAATACAATAAAAAAAATTAAAAAAATCTTATTAGTACTACAGAGTGTACACCATCATAGACCCAAACCATTTTGTTAGAATATATAATTTTATTTTTTTTATGTGACAAAGAGTACAGGGAAGTATGACGCACTAGCTGGAAGGGGAGTGTGTGGCTATGGCCATCGCACAACTCTAATTGATGGTCATTGCCCAACCCTAATTGGCGGACGTATAAATACGGCCATTTTAAACATAATTTTCATTCCGTTCTGATACCCAACTGTGTGTCGTACTTTCCGTAAGTACGTGATTTATAAGTGTAAATTTTATTAATAAGGTATAATTTCAGTAGTTGTTAATTGCAATCTTTTTAATTTGTTCTCAACAATAAATACGTAAGTCATCTTCACTCTTTCAATCTTAACCTGTCTTATGTACCAACTTGCATCACATAATTATCATTAATCAATTTGGATTATCGCCATCCACGATAATCAATTATATGGGACTGTTGGTTGAACACGCTCGTTAATAAAGAAGGCAAATTATGAATTACATATCCCGGTTCGATTCCGGTATATAGGGATAATTTGTGAGCCAGCAGAACTTATATGTATGTGGTTTAGTATGCATTAGATCTAGTACATGTACTCCTATTGATCTACACGCCACATGCACGTAACCCCCATACAATAAAAAAATAAAAAAGGGAAAAAAATAAAACTAAAACTAATATTATAAGAAAAGTATCAAACAAATTCAAATTTCAAAAAACTCATGCAATTGAATAAAGATGTAAATATTAACTGTTCTTAAGACGTATCTTTTGAGGATACTGGGGAAAATATTTTCATAATACACTATATAGCCTACTATAGCCTCTTAATGTGTGACAAAGAGAGCTAATCATGTGGAAACAACTGGCGCACTGTTCACTGATAGTGAAGATAATAGTGCACCGTATTTAAGACAGAAAGTCTTGAAAGCCCTAAAGTTGCTCTTCTTGGCTACAAGGTCCGCATGTCCAATGGGTCCAAAAAAAAATTCCCTCGGACATCGTCGTAGAGTAGGTAGGTACTATCGAAAAATTCAAATTATCGATTAATTTTAATAATTAAATAATAATAATAATGTACACTTCTTGCACCCTGCGAAAGTGGCGAGTTTATTGCCGTATGGCAATTTCTTCCAAGTAACCAGTGTTTCCAGCCCAGAGAAGCAATATTTGCGTAAGAAATAAATTTAAATAAATTTCTCCTCTGCTGAGAAACGAACCCAGGACGCCCGCACAGAAACTAAACGGCTTACCAACTGTGCCACGGCGGTCGATACTATTAAATACATACAAATCATTTTCAAGTGTGTTTAGAAGTATATTTTGATTGAATTATTTGAGAAAGGATATTTTTTCTCTGCTCATATTTTATCATTCTTGTTTATTTATTTATTTAAAATATTTTGTGCACATGTGAAAAATGGTGGGTTTATTGCCATATGACAATATCATCCAACCAACCATATTTATTTGGTGTAACAAATTGTTTTTATGATACGTATCAATTTATATACCCAACCATAGTTTGAATTATGTAAGAATTTATGTGTATTTATATTTGTGGGTGTGTATAAATAAATGTTTGTATATATGTATGTGTGTCTATGTATACTTATGTATGTTTGTTAACTTCTTTTCGTCTCAATAAATGTTTATTTCTTTTTTTATTATTAAATTTATATGAATAAATTAGTACGTGTAATAATCTCATTTATTACAATATGGCACTACAAAAATATTTGTTTTATAGTTAATAAGTGTGTCGTCATATTTTTTTTAATAGATTAATTAAATACATCCTTCTCCCTGTCCCAACTATCTGCCTATATTGGCTATAAATGTCGGCTCTTTACGCCCTCAGGCTGGTATACTATACGGTATTATAAATTAAATACCAATTCACAAAATCTTCAGATTGTCATTAACATAAATAGGATGTGACAAGAATTCAAAAATCATCAAAATATGTCTAGATATATAAAAACCACACAAGGATAAAAGAACTATTATAGATGCATACCTAGCACCTAAACTACAAAACAAGACCAGCGGCGACTCTATATGAAGTGCGTTGGATCAATTGCACTACCAATTTTTAAATGGTATATTCTAAAAATTAATATTAAAATATGTTTTTAATATATTTTTACGCTTTAATTTATTACTGTTATTTTTCTAAACCAATTGATTATTATATATACCCTCGCAATCGACATCATATTATAATGAAATCTACTGCAATACAAATATTATAATTATGTAATGTATGGCGTGCGATATCCATATCGCACCAAAATTGATTTCTTTTTAATACAGCGTATGTATGAAGAGAAAGAGATAGTCCCCTGGCAGATGAAATAGCGATACTTGTACTGAACTCATAAGGCAGACTCGTGCAGGCTCGTGCGCTGCACTGAGTTTATCATATCTTAGATGTAATTAGTATGTATACCTCTATCTCGCTCTCTAATTCATTAGCCATTCGTATTGAAAGAGATGAGTATCACGTATACATGACATACAACCGATTCCGCGACTAAAATACGAGTGTCACATATTGACACACAACTTTAGACCTAATTACTTAGTATATTAATACTTGATTGAGAGGAAAATTGTATGAATAATACTCCCATACATTTGTCTTCACGACATCTGTTGATAAATCAGTAAAACAATATTGTAAAATAACAATATCACTTATAAAAGAGAACACTGGCGCGGTTTTTATTTTGAATTAAAAAAAATATTAGAAAACAAATACTGTGACTTTAATACATTATTTTGTTTAAATATCCTATATTGTATTTATGCTTTAAATACCTATTAATTTATTATTAATTCAGGAAAATATTGCACTACCAAAAATGATCAAAAATACAATCGACCAGTCGCCACTGAACAAGACATACCAGAAATTTCAACTATCTCATCGAGTTGTAAAAGTTCGAACCCGGAATGGTACATATTTAAGACCAGCTATTCGATTATGTCCGTTACCTTCCCAATAATCAAAATGTTTTTAATTTAATATTTCTTTTTATTTTTTAAGTTAGTTTACGTTTATTTGAATTTTTCACTCTATTGTTTAAATTTGTATTCTTCTTTTACCATCCGGTGAGTCATATGTTTTTTTGAATTTTTTGTTGGAGTAATACTCCAAGGCCTTATGGTTATGGTTACGCAAAGTTGGGTACACACGCATATACACACACACACCTTTCCTATCCTATCCTAGTTTACCTCGGCCTAAAAACAACCTACCTACATACCTGCCAGCTATATGCAAAAAAGTATTGTTGCATATAAATTTTCGCATTCTATCAACTGTCATCTTGACTAACACACCGCACCGCACCGCTCTTAAAATTATATCTTCAAAATCCGCTGAAATTAATTAACTTGTGAATTACTAGTGAAGTGTCAAAGTTTTCATACTACGCTGTGAATGTGGTGAAAAGATTATTCAGAACCAGCACAATAAATATCGAGGCAAGGTAACTCCCTATACCTTCATCTTTTCCACCATATTCCTTGGTCCTTCGTCCCGTATATCTTGTATTTTCCCGCATTCCTTGTTCCTCTGTCCCGCATATCTTGAATTTTCACGCATTACTTATCAAATTTATACATTTTTATACAAAATTAACATTATACATACGTTATTTACATTACATATTTCATACATACCCGCATTGATTGTAGTACCTAAGTACTTAATCAAATTCTTGTTTCATTAATTTTATTGTTGTTTAATCAATAATGGCTTCTTTAAAAATATTGGAAGCTAAACGGCTAAGTTTATTTGCAATTATTCAGAAAGCTTATGACTTGTCGAAATCATTAAATACCGCTGAAGAAAAAACTAATTTTCTTATCCGCATACAATCGATAGATAAAATTCGTTCTGAATTTTGTCAAGTTGTAGAAGAATTAAATTTGGGAAAAATAGCTGTAAATCCAGAATATGTTCCGTCTTTTCAATCTATTGAAGCCCTTGACGAATTATACTGTAACATCAAGCATATTGAACAATCTTTAAAAACTAAAGTTGACTATGTTCCTCCAATTATTAAATCATTTGAAAAAGACTCTCAAAGAACACACAAATTGCCAATATTGGAACTTGTTAGTTTTAATGGTGATCCAACGAAATGGCCATTATTTTATCAAAATTTCAAAGATCTAATCATCATCATCATCATCACTGGCTCTACAGCCCGTTGTGGACCTTGGCCTCCTCCAGCATTCGTCGCCATCTTCCTCTATCCTGACAGGCACTCCTCCAATCCCTTATTCCAACTGCTTCTACGTCCCGCTGCACACCATCCATCCATCGGAGTTTGGGTCTACCGACACTACGTCTACCTTGGGGCTTTAAATGAATGATCCTTTTTGGCACTCTTTCATCACTCATTCTTTGGACGTGCCCTGCCCATCTCAGCCTCCCTGTTTTGATGATTTTTACGATGTTTGGTTCTTTGTAGACATTGTAGACCTCTGTGTTGTGTCGTATTCTCCAAACTCCGTTTTCCTGGATTGGGCCGAATACTTTTCTGAGTATTTTTCTCTCAAACACCAGTAGAGATGTCTCATACACGACAATATTAATTTGTCGAATGGTGAAAAAATACAATATTTAGTGTCAAAATTGACAGGTACCGCTTTAAGTGTTATTTATGGGATACTTCCTGTCGCATCTAATTATGATATTATATGGGATAGGCTTGTTGATCGATTCCAGGATTCACGAATTTTAGCTACGCATTATTTAGAAAAAATAATCAATTTTAAACCCTTAACACAATCAAGTTCAAAGAATTTGGATTATTTCATAGAAAATTTTTGCTCTTCATTTGAAGCTTTAAAATTATTAGATATTTCTGATTTAACTGATTTCATCATAACGCACATTGCTCTTCTTAAGTTAGATAGAGAGACGTTAAATTTATTTGAGCAACATATTAGAAATGAAAAAATTCCAAACTTTAAATTATTACAATCTTTTCTGAGAGAGCAAAGCAAAATTCTCTCTAGAACGCAGGTTATATTCCACAAAAGTGCACCAAATGATCGACGAAAAAATAATAATAATTCACATTCATTTGTTATAAATAATACGCCAATGGATATCACAAAATGTTTTTTGTGTGAATGTAATAAACATCCATTGTATTCATGTAAAAAATTCTTACAGTTGGATGTATTCACAAGATTCAAAATAATCAACAAAAGATCACTATGTAAAAATTGTTTTGGTACTCATTTAACAAAAAATTGTAAATCGGAAAAAAATTGCTTTTATTGTAATAAAAGGCATCATTCATTGATTCATTTTCCTTCTTCACCAACATGTGATGATGAAGATAATCAAAATAAAGATAATTATCATTCAAAACAGGTTCCTAGCGCAGCTGATATTGTTAAAAACGATGATAATATTACCTCATTCGTCAATTCTGACCGCAATACGAGCACTTCGGTGAATAATATCGGTCGACGACATTTGGATCAACCATATGAACCTAAATGTCAAATCGACAATTGTTTGTTGATCAATAATGTAAACTGTTATCATGTAATACCAACCGCTATAGTATATATTAATGGAATTAAAAAAAATACCATCCGCACATTAATAGATACAGGATCAAATGCAAATTTTATAACGGAAAAGATATGTAAAAAATTTAATATAAACATTACGTACGAAAATGCTTTTGTGTACGGTATTGGGTCTGCTGTAAAACCAATATTAGGATATGCTATATTTACAATTTATTCAAGATATGATACAAGATTCTTTTACGATATTAAGGCTTCGGTTGTCGAAACTATTACTAATGATTTGCCTACGTCAGCCTTAGAAATGACAGATTGTTTTAAGAATTTGCCGCTAGCGGATAATAATTTTAATCTTCCTGCTAGTATCGATTGCATAATCGGAGCTGGTTTATTCCCGCATTTACTTTTACCTGGGAAATTAACGCATAAAGAAACTCGTATGATCGCCTTACAGACTACTCTTGGTTATTTGATCATGGGCGAAACGCAAATAGATAACTTCTCATCATGTCAATTTCAACGCACGTTACACGCAATTGATGATTCTAATTCAAAAAATAAGTTAGATGAAATGATTTAAAACTTTTGGAAACTAGAATCTGTACCATCGCGTCAGTATTTAAGTCCTGACGAGCAACTTTGTGAACAAATTTTTGAGAAAACAGTCTTGCGAGACAACGAGGGTAGATATACTGTATCATTACCTTTTCGTGAAAGTCCCACAGTTTTGGGTCATTCAATAAAAAACGCGTTTTTTTGGCGAGTGACAATAATACCTGTCAAACATACAATATTTTGCTCTCAACTGAAAATTCATATTTTATTGAAAAAATTGTGTTATAATATTGAAAATTTGTTTGTACACTTCAATCTTAGTGATTAAATCTTCTCTTTGTTTTTTTTTTGTGTTAATGTGGTGTATTTAGTGTATATATTTGTGCTGTCTGGTGGTGCTGTCAGTAAGTGTTTGTAACTCAATATGTCAAATATATCCCCTCCTGAACCTCCTGACCCTCCAGATTCTGATGAGTCTCAGATTCTTCAGACGAAGGAGGGTAAAGGAAAAAAAAAGTCCCATAAAAGAGTACAACGGGGTTCTACTCCTCAAAGTTCTGATGTGGAAGAGGTTATGCCCTCGCAAAGAGCCAAAATTATCCAACAATTTGCACACGTTTAACAGTAACCCAGGTACTACCCGATCATACAGTAAAAATGATCCCGGACCCTACATTGTCCATATTCAATTAAATTCTCAGGAATTAAATATCAGACTGAACTCCATCAAATTGGGATTTTTTTTAAAGCAGCAAAACATTTCAGGAATTTTACCAGGTGGTATGAGGCAGATTGGTAGGAACAGAGTTTCTGCTCAGTTTGTTTCTGCTGATGCTGCAAATAATTTTTTTCTGAACCCAGTTGTCTCTCAACATAATTATAAAGCTTTTATTCCCACATTCAATATTTCACGTATGGGTGTAATTAGAGGTATCCCCACTAGTTTAACAGACGATGAAATTATTGATAATATTACTGTCCCAGAAAATTGTGGGCGTGTGACTAAAATGAGACGTTTTAATCGGAAAACAATTTCAGACGGTCAAGCCACCTATGCACCTTCTGAAACAGTTGTATTAACATTTGATGGTCAAATTCTCCCTCAACGAGTTTTCATAGCTTATAATTCTTTTCTTGTTACAAAATATGAATACCCGACAATTCAATGCTTTAAATGTTGTAGATTCGGTCACACTGTAAAACTTTGTCGCTCTACAGCTAGGTGCTTCAAATGCGGAGGTCCTCACATGGGTTTAGAGTGTAAAGATGATAATTCAATTATAACATGTATTTCTTGTACTGGAAGTCATATAGCTACTAGTAAAGTCTGCCCGGAATGGGAAAGACAAAATAAAATTAAAAAAATTATGTCTGAAGATAATATTTCATATTCGGAAGCAGTAAAATTGATTCCTGCTGTAAAGCGTGTATATTCTGAAATCACGGCCCAATACCCGAATCCTATTCCTAGTCAAATGTCAAGTTCATTCCGTAAGACTGTTTATTCTACAAAATCACCTCGTCTACCTACACCACCTGGTTATAATAAAATAGAACACGATGCTATATTAAAACAATTCCAAATTCCACAACCTGAAAACGGTTGCGCTCTTCGTTATAACACAGAGAAAAAAGATGATACAAATATGATAATTTCAAATCTCCTCTTAATTGTCTCTAGTTTTCTCTCAAACAATTATATACCGCCCAACGTTGCCCAGTCGATTACAGAAATTTTCAACAACCTAAAGAATGTTCAATCCAGCAGAAAGGATTCTCCAGTGGAACAGCCGTAGCGCTGTGTCCAACAAAGCAGACATTTGTTACCTTCTAAATAAATATACTCCATATATAAGTGCTATATCTGAGACCTGGTTCCAACCTGGTCGTCGGTACCATTTCCCGGGTTATTCCTGCCTGAGAGATGACAGATTGGACGGAAAGGCCGGAGCTGCACTTTTAATACATAATTCTATCCCCTTTTCACCGGTGCATATTGACACGGGTGGTTTAGCATTCAATGTAGTGGCTACAAAAGTCAAAAACATAACAATTATATCTATATACATACCACATCCATCCCAAACAACCACTCTCCAGTTACAACAACTTCTTCACATTTTCACTCCTCCAATATTATTACTAGGAGACATGAATGCACACCACCCTTCATGGGGATCATCCAAGTCTAACGCTTTCGGAAGAGAGTTGATTAATATTATAGAGAAATTTGATTTATGTATTTTGAATGATGGATCTGCTACCCGAATTACTCATCCCAATCAGAATATTAGTGCGGTTGACATACCTGTTTCATCATCATCCATCGCTTCCATGTTGACCTGGAACCTCGTTCATGACACACTTGGCAGTGATCATTTCCCAATCATACTTTCCTTTCCTTCTTTCTTATCTCCCTCCCCTCCTCTTTCCCGCTTTAAATTCAATCTTCATAGGGCTGATTGGGTTAAATATCAAGATACTTTAGACTCTTTAATAAAAAAATTAGATCAACCTACTGATTCTAATCTATTTTCAACTTATGATCAGTTTACAAAAGCTATTGTAGAAGCAGCAACTAAAAGTATCCCACCTAAGACCTATAATAAGAAAAAACAAAAGTTATCTCCTCCTTGGTGGGATAAAGAATGTTCAGATGCAGTAAAACTCCGCAAAGAGGCTATTAAATCTTTAAAAACAAACATTAGTGTGTCTTCTTTTCTCCAATTTCGTAAAATTCAGGCTCAAACCAAACGTACTCTTGTTAAGAAAAAACGATTGGGATGGAAAGAGTTTTGCCAATCTTTATCTCCAAGTTTCCCCGCTAACAAAATATGGCAAAATATAAACAAATTCCGTTCTAGTCTGTCCCCTCACACTCCAAAACATCCGCCAGAATCCTGGCTGAATTCTTTTATCTCTAAATTGGCCCCATCCTTCGTGCCACGGAATGAAGACCTTCCATATTCATATTACCTTCCCAATCATACCCAACAACTAGACTCCCCGTTCACATTAGAAGAACTTAACCTGGTTCTCAGAAGTGTCAAAAATTCTTCCCCTGGTCAAGATGGAATCCCTTATTCATTTATTCAATTCACAAAACCTCACACTCGAAGTTACTTCTTGTCTATTTTAAATTTGATCTTTGATTCAGGCAAGGTACCTGAAAATTGGAAAACTCAGCTAATTATCCCAATACTAAAATCTAATAAAGACCCTTCTCTAGGAGATTCCTACCGCCCCATCGCTTTGTCATCATGTTTGTTGAAAATTATGGAACATATTGTGAAAAATCGCCTAGAATGGCTTTGTGAACATCATAATATCTTTGATAAACATCAATTTGGATTTAGAAAGGGTAAAAGTACTATGGACAATCTCAGTATGTTAACTTCTGATATCCACATTTCATTTTCCCAACGCTCCCCTTTAATTGCTGCTTTCCTCGACGTGTCGTCTGCTTATGATAAAATTGTACTTTCTATCTTAAAAGAAAAAATGTTGCACCTTAAAATACCATCTAAATTAACTCTCCTCATTTTTAATTTTCTAGCATCTCGTTCTATCATAGTTGTGGTAGATGGTATTTCATATTCCAGGACAATTTGGAAGGGACTCCCTCAAGGATCAGTCCTTAGTCCTCTCCTTTACAATATATACACGTATGACTTGTCCATTTCTATATCCCCCAAGGCTTGTATCCTTTCTTATGCTGATGATATTGTAATATATATGTTTTGAATAAATTTGTGCATATCTCAGAACAAATCTTGAATACATCACTGACTGGACTCGGGCAGTGGTTATCCAGACACGGTCTGGAAATCTCTCCCTCCAAAAGCTCTGTTGTGGTGTTTTCGAGAAAACATATTCCCCCTGTGGCCTCCATCATTTATCAACAGTCCTCAATTCCAATTCAAACATCCTTTAAATTCTTGGGTTTAACCTTTGACGCAAAACTTACTTGGGCAACCCATATTGACTTGGTTTCCTCCAAATGCCAAAAACATCTTAACATATTACGTGCTGTTGCGGGGGTGTGGTGGGGATCCCACCCTTCTACACTTAAACTGCTCTACAATGCTATTATTCGCAGCCGCATAGATTATGGTTCGTTTTTATTTGGTACTGCAGCGAAGTCCCACCTTCGTAAATTAGATAAAATTCAATTCAATGCCCTCCGAATTATTTCCGGATCCATGAAGTCATCTCCAACTAATGCTCTTCAAGTAGAAAATGTTGAACCACCCCTTGATCTTCGCAGACAATTTCTTTCAGATCGTTACCTATTCAAAGCTGCTAGGCTCTCTACTCACCCTGTTATATCTAAAGTACACTCCCTTTTAAATATTCATACTCCCCTTTCAATTCGCAATAATTTACCATTAATAGTCAAAAGCTATCGTAGACTTACAGAACATCCCAATCTGATACAGCGGTTTATATCAATTCCGTTATTTTCTGTACCATATGAAATTGTTATGTATTGCCCTAATATTATATATTCTCTTGGACCAAACAGGACTTCTTGTAACAGTGACCAGTTATTCCAGAACGAAATTGATTCAAATTGGAGTGATTGGAACCTGTTGTTTACGGATGCTTCTAAAACTGACGATGACGGTCACACTGGGGCTGCAGTATATTACAAAAACGAGAAAATTACTAAACAATTTAAACTTCCAACGTTTACCTCTGTTTATACTGGTGAGAGTATCGCAATTCTGGAAGCATTACGAGTAATTCACACACTAAATCTGTCCAAATCCTTAGTTCTTTCTGATTCCAGAAGTACCCTTCAAACAGTCTCCGCTAATCCTTTTCTCCATCCTTTTAATTCTATAACCCTTGATATTCGTCATATGTTGTATTCTTTAAGGGATGAAAATCTTGATTTCGTTTTGGGTTGGATCCCAGGACACAGGGGAATCCAGGGAAATGAGACGGCTGACGAATTGGCAAAATCTGCTGTGCAGCGAGGTTCTGCTTCTTCTTATAGTAATAATTTCATTCCCGATCTTCTCCCTTTAACTAAATCTTTCCTCACCTCTGAATGGACCAAACTTTGGTCTACATCTTCTCACCAGAGGAAGGAGATATGGTTCAATTCAACCAAGTATTCCAGTTAAGCCATGGTACACTTCTGTTATGCGCAATAGGAGGGAGATAACGGTGATAAACAGAATGAGAATCGGTCACTGTTGTACACCTGCTCATTTATACAAAATTAAGATAAAAGATTCTCCAGCTTGCGAATGTGGTGAGGAAGTGGGAGACTTGGACCATATCTTCTTTTCTTGTCCTCTCAACTCCCAATCCCCATCACTTTACCAATCTCTATCTAAATATAAGATCCCACTGCCAGTGAACATTCTGACCTTGCTGCATAGCAGTAATAAAAATATAATTTTCAATTTAATATCAAAATTTGTCAAAAGAAACGACATCAAGATTTGATTTAATATATCTATATTTGTAATACTTATTTTTTTCATTTTATTGTTTTTTTAAACAAAGAGAAGATTTTAACTTGAAACTGGCCGTAAGACCCATTTATTAGGAGTCATCTCGCCAAAAAAGAAAAAAAAAAAAAAAAAAAAAAGGCAAAAAATAATATTCAAATGGTTATTTAACAAAGGCAGAGAAGAGAGCGAAAGACTATTGCATATAGTGAAATGAACAAATAAATACATTGTACTATTATACTACTTTACAGTACCAATAGATTAACACTATACTGAAAAAAATACGTAATGGCACTCCGACACAGGCATTGGCCTAGTGGAGTGTCTTATCCAGAAATCATTTGCAAAACATGAACACTGTAATAAAATGAAAAAAAACTATCAATGTAACGTATTAGTGTCTCCAATAAACACAGCTTTTGGGTTGGTGGAGTGGAGGCATACATGCGATGCCAATATAACTCTTAACATGCTGTTTTTTATTTTTATTTGATTATTATATAATACATATTTAGTACCTGATAATTTTGGATATTCAGATATAGTAATTAACACACGCGTTTAACTTAAATACAATTTATTATAATTACCAGTAATTATATCTTTACCAATGAAGAAGAACTTGAATTGATGCTCAACGATGTTAAAAATGAAATTCTCTAAAACAAAAATTATGTGCACTTCAGAACAACCTCGACCAGTGATGATAGAGGGAAGGAATATTGAAAGAGTAGATTCATACATTTACCTCGGACATAAGGTAAAGCTAGGTGGAGATAATCAGGAAGCAGAGATCGAACGCAGGCGGGGCCTTGCATGGGCTGCATTCGGTAAACTGTCGTATATTCTCAGATCCAAACGATTTGCAAACCACAAGAAAAAAGTATTTGATATGTGCATCCTCCCAGTACTGACATGTGGTTTTGAAACAGTACAGAACAGTACAGAAACTCCTAGTAACGCAACGAGCAATGGAGAGGAGGATGCTAAACATTAGTCATCGTGATCGAAAACGCAACGAATGGATCAGAGAAAGGACAAAAGTTACCGATGTTGCATACAAGGTAGCTTCCTTAAAATGGAATTGGGCTGGCCATGTAGTAAGGACAGCAGATGATCGATGGACCAAACGCACCCTGGAGTGGCGACCGAGAACTGAAAGCAGAAACCCGGGCAGACCGCAAACAAGATAGTCTTACGACATAAAACGAGTGGCAGGAGGTCAATGGCACAGGGTGGCGAGGGATAGGGAAGCATGGAGGTTGAAAGGGGAGGCCTATGTCCAACACTGGACTAATAATGGCTGATGATGATGATGATATATTAACAGAGAGAAGTACAAATAATAAGTTATAAACAAGAACCACAACACTATTGTTGATAAAAAGCCTCGAACACAACCCAGACATACCTTTATATTGAAACCCGAAGGTTTCCGAATTATTATTCGTACGATCTCGTTACCCGCTATACACATTGCCTGATACAAGGCGCAACATCAATACATTACAATATATTTTTTTTATTGTGTTTTCTAATATTTAATGATATATGTCATATTGTACTGGATTTGTAATAAATAAATATAATGATCAATATATAAATACTTACAGATGTAGATAGTGGCAACATTTCTGGTTTGCTATTGTCATAGATGAAGTGTCCCACTGTTATCCAAATAATTATTGCGTGAGATGATACCATTCCACATATAGCTCCCTAAAATAAAATGAAATTATTAAATTTAATATGCTATGATAATTTGACATTACAGTATTTTTAAATTCGAATGATATAAAACGATATTATTTATAATTTTCAAATGATTTATACAAAATCAGTTTCTGGAACTCCCCGCACACACACATACAAAGTCCCCTCGAGCGGAATGTGGCCAATACTAAACATGATTTTCACTGGTTTGTTCGTCCCATCATTATGAAAATTTTGAAACACCTATCATAAGGTAGAAATGAAACATTTTAACTGGAAAACAAATTGGTTCAAAGTAAATGCATTTTACACATATTATGTATAAAAATTTGAATATCATGTTTCAATATCATTTAAACATAATTGTTTCATTGTGTTTTAATTCATTAGGTTTGTACAAAAAAAAATCACGATGAAACTAATAGACATAGGTCCGAATGCAGAGTCCGACCTAAATACTAAATTCTAAATACTAACCATGTTTTCATTGCACAGTCGCTCACTTAAGTTAGGAGATTGGTTTCATCAGTCGAGTCTCAGATGAAATCAAGTCAGCACAAAATTTTTAAAACAATCAGGATTTTTTTGCGAAAGAGGAAAAAAAACAATTATACAAATTATGTGCTTTTACACTAGTTTACCGCAGTTCATGATGTATTCGGAACATTTTTTACATGATTTCAGCGATTTTATTTCTTTGTGTGATGTAAGTAACTTGTATTAAATTCTGGGGGCAATGAAAGTAAAATGTCTTCGAACAAAAGCAGTTCTCATGTGTGGAATTGCATAGTTTTAGCGGTGCTGGCTCGTGTAGCTATAGATAGTTGTGTTTTGGGTTACCTTAAAATATTATAGAACTCCATAAGATAATTATATCATGATACCTATGGAAGTTATAGTATAAAGCGTGTTTTTTTTTATATTTTTACTATGGAAGTCTGTTGCATATTACGCTTTCCACTTTGGTTGATGAAAACCCCTCTAAAGACACCTGTGAAGAGACATAACGATTCATTGAACTAAAGAGCTTACCCTTTTATTGGCACACGGCACCATCATGGCCAGCAGAAAGATTCCAAGAAGCGGTCCAGAGGTGGCTGAGGTCATCAGCATACCACTCTCTACGACTCCTGAGAGGAATCCGACTGAGAAACTAACACCCATGATGATGACGCCGTATATGGCCCCCACTACCTTGATCATCACCAACTGCTGACGGTCCTTCAGGTTTCCAAATGCCGGAGTCTGGGAGAGAAAGTCCTCGTATGTCACAGTGGCCAGCGAGTTTAGATTTGATACTGAAAGACTGAAACAGATCAATATGTGAATAAATCAGAGATCTCGAATACAGACCAATAAATTTATAAGACTGTTGATTGTTTTCATCGTCCATAGACTCTAGCTCGGCTAATTTGACTCACTTTTTACACAATCTTACGATACAAATTTTCATTTCCTGGGAGTCAAGTTTATTAATCTACTCCCATTGGAGTTGATTAATGCTAAAATTGTCGGCTTTCGTGCCTCAGTTGGTTAAGTATCTGTCTGCTGATCCAAAGGTTCCGCGGGTTCGATTACCAGTGGAGACAAAGTTTTTAAGTGTGCTTTCAGTCTGGATCTGTGAGACGATTAATATCGTTAGTTTCCAGAATGTGGCAACTTGTTATTGGGTGTGTGTTGACATAGTAGGTAGGTACTTGTTAGTTGCCCGAGAATATAAAAATAAAATAGAATAAAATTATAAACGCAGTTAAAAACGGATTTTTTTGCGGATGTGTTCTTAAGAACACATTTGGGCCAATTGGCCCTATGTGATACCACAAATGGGGCTGTCCTCCCCCTCACTTATCCACCCTGAGTGGCTAGTGATTTTCATAATGTCTTCGATACCAGCTGACGCTAAAGATAGAAAAACCTTCGCAAGAAGCTTTTCCTATTTCTAGAGAAAGCAGGACAGTGATAGAAGAAGTGGACTACAGTCTCCTCTTCTTCTTCGTCTTGCCATGCTCTGCAGTTATCGTATGCATCCAGCCCGAGCCTTCTGGCATGCTTTCCTATGAGCCAGTGTCCAATTAATACCGATATGACTCTGGCGAGTGAGTCCCTTCTGAACGGAATAATAAAATGGTTAAAAAATACAGACATAACTTTAATCAGTAAAATACTTTACGTCATAGTTTTCTTGAGCAATTTCGTCGTGGAGGGGGGTTATTTGCACATATACCAACCAAGCAAAAAGACAAAAATTTGCACTCTGCTATCCGGAATTCTGGTTCAAGCTGTTTTACGATAGTTATAACTTATGTACAAGGACGGACACACACGCACACATAAATCATTTAAATACATAACTATATTAAAATATAAACTACATCAGAACAGGTTTTTAACCTAGTGAAGCAGCTAACGTTTAATATATACATACATACCATCACGCCATGTCCCTCACGGGGTAGGCAGAGAGAACCGAACGCCACTTATTTCTATCTTGACACACATTCATCGCCTCGTCGACATCCATATCATCGTCTTATGCATGTTCGTCTGTTGTTCACACTTCTAACATTTCCGTCTTTTAAAATACCGTTCACATGGACGTGCCATCCCTTCCTTTAGAGGCCTCGACCTCTCATTCCATTTAATTTAACATATTATAGCTTACGTTTAACATATAAGTATTCATATGTATTATTATTATTTATTTGCATTCTATTGTATCTAGATGTTATTTTACAATAAAAAATCAAATGGAATTTCTTATACATATCTACATACATACATAATATGTTACAACGTGAAGCAGACTGTAAAATTGTCTGTTAGCATTTTATCAGGGACATATTCAATATTACAATTTGATGTGAACATAGAATTTCATAAAAGAATATTTTTTTTACCAAGAACATACTTATTAAACAACTTCATACATTCCCTACAAACTTGTTAGGTGTGTACGTTATGTAGGTATTCTTGTGATATTATAGTAGATAGTAGATCGCAATATCAAACATGGTTGCCATCTATGTTCTTTAAGTTGAAGTTATTTTAGCTCTGCCATATGTTTGTTTTGTAGCACTTAATTATCAAAATAATTTAACAATATCATAGAATGTAGATGGCGTTACTCATTTATTAAAATTTAAGTATAAATATGCTAATTATTTATTTTTCTAAATTTGCGTATTAATGTGCTCGTATTTTGTTGGAAAATATTATTAAATGTTACACTCAGGAAAGCTGTATGTACTTTCTTTATTCCACCTTCATTATTGTTTCCTATACTGTCCTCTCTGGGAATTTATATAAACTTTTTATCAACGTTATTCAATAGATGACGCTACGTTTGAAATGTATCCAAATGAATGTACTCTCATTTAATAGATGGCGTTATTTATTTTCCTGTCAATGATTTATTAAAACTTGAAAGTTCTAGTTTCACTGTTTTGGAATGCCAATTCTACATGGAATGTCATATTACAGAAAATATTATTCCTTCCATATCATACAGTAAAAAATTCCGCCATAGTTATGGATGTATTCATTATAATATTTATTATCAAGATTGGTATCTACCTACATTTTGATTTTGTAATTTAGTTACATATGTACTTAATCAACTGTCGATTCGTTCATGAGAATTCAATTCTCTTAATGAATCGACATTATTAAGCCAAGATGCGTGTACGAAGGAAAATTTTGTATGGTGTAGTGGACTTTTTGCATGCTAATAACACCAACTAGAGGCCTCGCAGCATATATGTTCCACTACATGGATTTACTCAGAATTCGGAGTAGAACATTTTATGTGAGTTTTGTGTGTGTGTGTGTGTGTCTGTGTGTGTCTGTCCCCCCATTATAACTTTTGATCCGCTCAATTTACAGAGCCCAAATTTTCAGAATATATAAACAGTTATAGGCCTACAAAACTTTTATACTCAGAATTGTTAATTTTTCCATATATCTCAGAAACCATAAAAGCTAAAACGCTGAAAATTGGTATAAACATAGACAAATACAAAATCTAAAATTAGTTTTTTTTAAAAATACCAGGGTTTCTCAAACATTTTTTATTAAGAAAAATCCTTTTTTTATGAAAAATTTATCAGTTTAACTGCCTATATTTCCATTTTTTTTTAAAATATCGTAAAAACCGAAACACCGCAACTAGATAATCTAATTTTCTATAAAAAATATTAACATTGTATTAGCACATCACAAATTTTTTTTAACAATTTTTATAAAAATTGAATTTAGTGATGACATTGCTTCATACAATTTGTATGGCAATAGCTACACACAATAATCTATGAAGACTTAATAGTTTGATACTAATCTCCAAACATACATACATACCATCATGCTGTTTTCATATTCTGGGTAGGATCAAAGGACTGACCTCCATACTATCCTATCTTGACATACATACCTAGGTACATATGTTGTATAGAAAACCAAATATCTTAAAATATTAAATAATTTGTATTTATGGGTTTATAGTTTGGTACTTATTCTTCAACTGTACATACTATCACTATCGACAGTTGGATCTCATGTGTTACATGCAACTAGTTTATGTTTAAAAGTTATGTGCACTATCAATAGATATTATTTTTTATGCTAAGTACAAATATAAAGGAGTTCAATGTTTATTTGTATCTACCATGGAGTAAGGAATATAGTATCTACATATCTGCACATTATAATTTCAACACAGCTGTGATGATTGCCAAATGGCAAATTCGTCCAACCAACCAAAGTTAATGTTCAATATGCAATACAGTGTGTAGGTACTATCGTAAGAAGGTAATCAATCACATGAATAAGACTATTCTATAATCTTATTTATTTATTTATTTATTTATTTATTTATTTATTTATTTATTTATTTATTTATTTATTTATTTATTTATTTATTTATTTATTTATTTATTTATTTATTTATTTATTTATTTATTTATTTATTTATTTATTTATTTATTTATTTATTTATTTATTTATTTATTTATTTATTTATTTATTTATTAATTTATTTATTTATTTATTTGGGACAGACAACAGCGACAACAAAATAATGAAGGTACAGAACAATAAAATAAGACTTGCGCCAAAACATCTATCCACAAATTAAAATAATATGATCAATAAACATAAATAATAAAGCAGAAAAAAAAATGTTATTAAATAAAACAAAGTGAAGAAAACAAACAAGATAACATCATGGTAGTGTGTAAAGGATTTTGTTTGATAGGAGATGAAGGGGTAGGTAGGGAGGAGGGTAAGAGGTAAGAAATGAAGGTCATGAAGGTGTCTTGTGAAGGTGACTTCACTGGTTTACCACACAATCAACCGGCATCAGTTTACTTCGTATCATTTGTCGATATTTATTAAAACGAAATTGGAAAATATCAACATCATTAAAATTTTCATTGTATTGACGGCATATGCGCGGTATAATGGAGAATTTTCGATAGTTCGTTCTACATACTGGGACATGAAACAATTCAGGTCTTCTTGTCATTCTTACCGGGGCACGTAATTCAACTAATTTCACGATGTCAGGAGAATCGAAGTAGTTGTTCAATATTTTATATAGTAATGATTGATCATATAAGATGCGTCGGTTTTCGAGAGTGATAAATTTATGAAATATAACCGACTCCTGATAAGATGGAAATTGTAAGTGAAGTCGGAAATTAATGTGCCTGAGATATTTCTTTTGAACAGATTCTAATCTGCTTTTATAAGTGGTATAATTTGGAGAATGAAATCTTATTACATTTAGATACGTTTAAGTCGAGCCTATTTTGTCTGCAATATTCTGAGAGGTTGTTTAAATCGTGTTGAAGTTTTATGCAATCATCGAGTGATATTATTTTCAAGAACACTTTCATATCATCAGCATAAGCAACGTAATTAGAGTAAGCAAAGCACCTAGTAATGTCATGAATATAAATATTAAAAAGTAACGGTCCCAGGTGCGATCCCTGGGGTACACCAGAAGGGGTAAGAATATATTATCGTCTGCTGACAGGAAAAAGTCACTAACTGCAACAAACATGTTTTCGAGATAATGGCTGTCAAAGTTTTTTGGCAATATTAACTCTCATAACTTCTTTAATTGTTTATAAATTGTCATGAATTTTTCAACATATATAAAAAGTAGCCTAATCTAACTATATTTGATTTTCAAATTTGACAAAAACTCATAGGGAATGAAAAAAACACAAAATTGCATATAATGAGATTTTCCTGACGGCTCATCTGCCATACTGTGTGAGATTGTATGTGATATTTCTATGTGGTAAAAGTCACTATAATGCTTTCATAAAAAAAATCAAATTTTAATCACTTCTTTGCAACCTGCACAAGTGGCGAGTTTATTGCCATTTTGCAATTTCTTCCAAACTTTATGTATTCTTCTAATATTCTAATTTTATTAGTACCTACATATCAAGAATATTTCAGATGTTTCAAATGAAAGGTACCTATTGTGCCCAGGACCTCTAAATTTTTTTCTTGACTTTAAAATTAATAGAAATTTAGGTATTTACTCACATTTTCAGAAGATATTCAGATCAACTTCTATTTTCTGTCTTATATATTTTTTTTATAAATTAACCAATATTAAACCTGGGTTTGTTCTAAATCATATTATGAATTCTAAACCTTAAATACCGTCAATATCAACAATACATGTAAAAATATAGTTTTTTTTTAAAGAACGAATATGTTCGTTTAAGAAGTAGGTACATTTATGCATCCTCATAATACCCAAATTTAAGCATAAACTTATGCTGTAAATGAACAGTGTCAGGCAAACACCTTCTCTCTCTCCTGTATTTACTGATACCTAAGAGATATTGTACCAGGAATGCAGTTTTTCTGGTAGGTATATCACTACAATATAAATATTATTTATGCTGGTTCGACCATACGAACGAAATGCTGTAAGAAAGAAATCTAAAAAACTTGAAAAAAGATGAACATGTAATAATGATTTATAATATTGATGAGGCGATGTATGTGTTCCAGGATATAAAAATATAGTGTTTGGTTCTCTCTGCCTACCCCGTTAGGGACATGCATGGGTTGATGTATGAGAATAACAGACTAAAATGTTGAGATGATGTATCAATGTAAATAAGGCGATTAATGCAGTCCGGGATAGAAAACAATGGCGTTCTTTTCTCTCTGCCTACCCAGTTAGGATGTGATGCTATGTATTTATCGAAAATTATTTTTTTAGTTAATGTGTTAAAATTTTCGAATGTTGGTAGTTAAATACAAAAATATGTATAAAAAAAGACTTCATTACAATGATAATGACTTTTTCCAGACGGCATAATTGAAAAAAAATGCAGATAATGAATATTTTTCCGAAAAATCTCCGCAACGGGACCTGATATGAAGATAATTTTTTTACCAGATGTAAAGTGTGTTTTGGTGAATATGATAGCATAGTTAACTCAATTTTGCCAAAATAGGCAGTTAGTGACTTTTTCCTGTCAGCAGACGATATTCTGACACAGAATCTCCGATTTTAACTGATTGAGACCTGTTTTCAATATATGAGACGAACCATCTAAATAGATCACCATGTATCCCAACTAGTTTCAGCTTCCGAGACATAATCTTATGATCGACTTTATCGAAAGTCTTAGAGTAATCAGTGTAGATAGCATCTACCTGATGTCCGTTCTCCATATTGCCTGTAATGTAATCCGTGAAAACAATCATATTTGACAAAACTGAGCGTTTTCTTAAGAATCCGTGTTGCTGGTCTTGAATGTTCTTTAAAATATGTGTATACACATGATCGTATATAATACGTTCGAACAATTTGCTAAATACTGATAAGATCGATATTGGCCGATAGTTTTCGACTTTACTTCTAGTTCCTTTTTTGTGTATGGGGATGATAAATGCTTCTTTAAATTTAATCTTGCTGAATATACCTACTCGTACATACCTACCTACTTCAAATGATGACCTGAAAAATTCAGTAGATACTATGAATTTGAATTGATATTGTTGTACCTAAGTTCGCAGATAGAAGTGGATGCCCGTGGCTTGATAGGTAAATTAATTTATTTTTGAGATATTACTACGCCCTCCTCCACCCGCTCCGCATATGGGGACTGAAAGCGGCCCCTTCATAGAACGCTACTAAGAATGACAAAGAATGCATGGCACGAAGAGTAGTTTTAGAAGCTCCTCTAGACTCTTGGTCTCGGCACAATAGTGCAAAAAAATGACAATCAACGTCGGTTAAAATAATAATCACAAACATGGATTGTCGTGAGATTACTTCAAGCCTGTGACTGTGTAAAATGGCCATCAGAGAGTTGACCAAGGATACTCTGGAATTTCTATATTTTTTTTTTTTATTCAGCAGATAGAAGGGCACTATAACCATGGCAAAACAATTTGAAGCCGGTAAAGTTCTTCGAGAGACCACTAAATCCGCATGCCTAATGGGACCTTGAAAAGGCCCACGGACAGCAGCGAGGAGCTCCGTTCTGTTGTAGGACACAATTGGGTGAGAGCATTCCCAGAGGATGTGCTCCGAAGTGTGGTCGGGGTGATGGCATAACTGACACGAGGACGAGTTTACAAGGCGGAATCTATGAAAGTGTATTTTTGAGAAATTGAGGTAAGTTGAGAAAGGACAATAGGTACATTTATTATAAAAATGCAAAATATTATGTATGTTATGCCGTTGTCATATCTTGGGCCAATGAAGATCACGGTATTGAGAGGTGTCATAAAATATTTGATCTACTTCAAAATTCTAAAATAAGGCATGGATCGGATTTGGATCGTTTCTATAATATAAAATGTTAGCCGTCGTGGCTCAGTTGGTTAGGTATATGACTCCTGAGCCAAAGGTCCAGGGTTCAATTCCCGTTGAACACAATGTTTTTAATCGTGTATCCATTCTGGATCTTTGAGACTATGAATATTATTAGTCTCCAAAATAGGGCAACTTGTTATTGGGAGCGTACTAAATTGCTAATTGATAGAGTAAATACCTGTTGCCCTAAAAATCATAGAAAAATGCAAACCGTGACTCCACTGGAAATCAAACCAAAGACATTCGGTTTATTAGAAAGAGGCGTAGGAAGACCAGTAAAAAGGTGGACAGATGACATTGTCCAGCAAACGGGTCATGGACGGTAGCAAAAAGATCAAGACAGTGAGAACTAAGTGGAAAAGTTTCGTACATGGCTGATTGAATTAAGTAAGTACCTAAGGTTCAACGATCATAATTTTGATGTTACATATAATTTACCTCAGAGCTCCGTTGAACAAACTCCCCATGAATAATCCCATCAGACCCGGCAGATAGTTGAACTTGTCCTCCATAAAGAACGGTAGAATCTCGTCCATCTTCTTGATGTAACCAGACTTGAGAGGGTCGCAGTCGGCGTATGTGGCGAATATTCCCATACCGCTAACCCAGGACAGACTGAACAGAATGAAGATCAAAGGTGTGATGAAAATCAGAGTTCTGTAAGAAGGAAAGAAAATACGTATTTTTTGTATGTCATTTTCTAATCCCGTAAAGCATAGTTCTTGTTGCAAAACCAATACCGCAGGAAAATTTTGCAAGACCAAGAGTCTCGCAAGACTTGATTGTAAGATGCTTGTACTCTTTCAAATCTATTATACCTAAATAGTTTATAATAATTGTTCAATATTTGATAAGGAACCTAATAAGAAGAGAATATTTATTCGTACATATTTATACGTGGAGCGATATCTTTGGACCATATTTAAAGCATACTGCGCGCATTAAGGAGTGTGAGAGTTGGCATAGTGAAAGTTTATATGGAGAAGAAGTGTATAAAACTAAGATTTATACATATTTGTTACAAATAAATTAAAAAATATTTCACGTCAAACCATATATTGTTTACGTTCTAACTGCCTGGCAACCACGTTATTTCAAACGCATTTGTTAAATAAAAATGCATATAGAATCTTACTTCTGTACCATCCACTCTGACTTCATGCTGCAATATCTCTGTACGAAGTTCTGCTGACATCCATACAGCGACAGGGACATGAACAGTTGACCAATCCAGGCTGACATTGTATCCACTCTGACTGTTAAATCCCATTTGAAACTGAAACATGATCAATAGATTGTAATTATGTAGGTACCTTACGAGTATAAGTAACTAGTACGTTGTTGGCCGGGCAACAGAGAAACGTTTTGACAGATTGTTAGTAAAGCTTATCTTGTTTGCCCTGGCCATTACTTATGTGGAGTCTTCTTGTCCTCATTCGTCAAGTCATTCTCTTCTGTGCGCCTCCTTAATTAGCGTAAGTCTACCACCCGCAACTATTTTCTGATGTAGATTCCCACGTTGACCATTTTTCGAAGTTCGCAGGTACGATAATAGCAAAATAGCTTGGTTATAATTAGCATTAACCTATTAACATGGAATTTCTAGTAAAATGATGCTCCAGTTGAGGTTTACAGAGCAATTGGACTAAAAACTCTACGTGATGGTCTACAAGGCTCCGTATGACTTCCCACTACATTCAAGAACTGTATCAAAATATAAAGTTTCATCAGAAAGACACCTTACGTTGAGATCTTCTGGATCACAGATTAGATAAGTAGATATCAATTCCTAATGGAAATTGAATAGGTCCAACAAGGCAGCTTACTATGATCGCAGATTTAGTTTAAGTACGTGTCTTAAAAATGGACCGACGCGACATGGTGAGCAACGTTGAAGTCTTGCGTTGAGCTAATATTAACAGCATATTTATTGGTAACTCAATAAATATGCGATCCTTCAGTTGATCATAAAGGGGAAGATTGAGAGCCGTAGAGGAGTAGGTATTCCAGGTATTAGGTAGCTGCTATTCTTGATCCGAAACATTCGGAAATGAGGCATGTGTAGGACTTGTTTCGCAGCACATCAGCAGATCGTCAACGTTGAGAGAGACTGACAAGACACATGTCATGAAAATGAAGAAAAATGGAAAAGATATCGTGAAGCGCAACGGCTTAAAGGATCTTGTTTTCATAAAACTGTGCTTTAAATTTCCTAAAATGTTTATTCATGTTTGGTTTCATTTCATTACGTAAACCGTTATAGGTTTTTCAAAGTTGTAAAATTTTCAAATATTCAATAACTTACTCAAAAAATTGAAGTCTTCCTCTTTCAGCTGGTACTGTGACAATTGGAGCTACTCCCTTGACTTCGTAACAACACTGAGCAATGATGGCCAATATGATGAAGATCATAGTCAAGCCTTGAATCACGTCCGCTTTTATAGCAGCCTTCAAACCACCCTAAAAATATATAATTGATGCATCACTTATAAATACAACATATGTACATGAGTAAAAGAAAGAGATTCATTCGAATACATAAAGATAATTAATGAAGCTACGTATAGATTTGAGTCGTGTTGAAATTCTTGTTTAATTTTTTTAGCAAAAACGCCGCATATCACAAAAAAATGATGGTGAATTGTTACACATCATTCAAATATATAGAACTTTCGCGAACGTTGCGAAAGCGCATAAATTAATCACGTAAACCAGCCGATGAAATAAGCCCTGTAAGTGTGTTGAGTTCCTGGTTCTCCTATAATATTCCAACTTTGTATCTGTTGAGATATTAAAGATTTATCAAAAAATATCATTAATTTATGTTTGTTTTTATATATGTCTAATATACCTATGCAATATTATACTGTTATTTGTTTTTTATTGTAATCACTATATTAGTGGTTGACTGGTAGAAATTTCTTTAGGACAATAGGTCCGCCACATCATGCAGCAAATCAAATACAAAGCAGCATATTACTTAGAAAAGATTATTACTTACGAAAATCGTAAACAAAATACTGATGATCGTGATGCCCAGAATCGAAGCCCAATATGGCAGTCCAATGACAGTGTTGAGAGCGACGCACGGCGTGAAGATCGTCACCCCTAAGATGAGGATCTGTCTCCAGATGTATGTGGCGGAGGCCAGACATCTAACAGTTCTGGACTTGAACCTGAGGTCAAGGTACTGATAGACAGAGGTGATACCGAGGCTGTAGTAGACTGGAATGAAGAGGACGATGATGATCGGATAAGCGCAGACCATGCCGTATATCGTCTCCCACATGGCACTTCCTCGATAGTATAATTCTGACGGAAAACCTGAAAAAATTTACAATACTTACTAAGCTTTGACATCATTTCAATTAGTGTCATATTGCATAATCTGTTTTTGAATATTGTTAATAAGATGCCGTATCTAGAACATAATCATTTCAATGTTTTGTAACTGTTCCTGGAAATCACTCAATCCAATTAATACGAATTGGAAGTAGCTCAAGGATAGCTATGAGAAGCTGCAATCCACTCCAACGGGCTATGACAATCTTCGCCAATGGTGCAACAGAAGTTTAAAGATCAATATGGTTTCCAACTCCCAGACGAATGGCAGACGAGCGTTATATGCCCTATTTATAAAAAAGGTGACAAGTTAAAGTGCGAGAATTATAGAGGTATCTCACTTTTATGCACTGCTTACAAGATATTTACAGTCATACTTAAACAAAGAATAGAGCCATATGCGGAGAATATTCTAGGGGAATATCAGGCAGGTTTTAGAGCAAACAGATCAACGACCGATCAGTTATTCACGGTACGTCAAATTCTGGGAAAGTGTTGGGAGTTCGACATTGATATACACCAATTATCTGTCGACTTTAAACAAGCTTATGACAGCATTGATAGAAGGAAATTGTACGAAATTCTGCTTCATTTCCAGATCCCTTCTAAACTAGTTAGGCTTGTTATAGTAACAATGACCAACACAAGAAGCCAGGTCAAGGTGGGAGGGGAACTTAGAGAGGCGTTTACAATCTCTCAAGGGTTAAAACAAGGGGACAGTCTGGCTCCCACTCTCTTCAATATAGTGCTGGAACATGTTGTCCGTCAAACGTCCGTCGACACGAGCGCTAATATTTGTTTCAAGAGCAGTCAGATAGTTGGGTACGCAGATGATCTTAATATCATCGGAAGATCCCTGACAGCTATCAAAGAAGTATTCACCCCATTGGAAACTGCTGCATGCGAAGTGGGCTTGAAAATAAAGGAGAGCAAAACAAAATATAGCGCCATCGAAGAAGAAGAAAGATGGTTTCCAACTTTTAGTAGAAGATAGCGCAAAATAACAATTTTAACTTATGTAATTTTAAGTGAGGCGTTGAATATAATAGTAAACATTTTTTGCTTAAACATCAGATGTACCTATTGGAAAGAGATTGATTCTTACCTAAGAATGATCTGACTCCCAGAGTTCCTCTTGCCAGAGATAGCATCATGGCTCCCATAGATATACCCCCTCCAACAGCAAAAACATAGTTGGCTTTTGTCTGCGGTGTTTTTTTCCTGCTCCAAAGTGGCCACAGAGTACTCACAACGATGAACACAAAAAACACTACATAGTCCACTATCAAGTATGTTTGGGCCACTGCCATATTGTCAATTGTGTGATCTCCTGATACAAAAAGGTATATCAAGTCATTCACTAATTTTAAACAAACAAAAAATGGCTAACTTTTGATTTTTGAACTATTTTAACAAGACTAGAACAGGTAAGGGATCTAAATTTAAATTATTAAACCATTTTTACGAAATTTAGTTTGAAAGTTTGGGTTGATTCTGAAACAAAGAAAAAAAAAACAATATTAGGTACATTGAATAATGAAAAACTATTGATCTTATATTAGCAGATAAAAATTGTTATTCTTCAACTGTAGATCAGTAAGATCTTTCGACGGCTGTTTTTTTTTTTGAAATTTTAAACATAACCTCTAATTGAAAACATTTCTTCATCAGTAGATTAAGCTTTCAATAGTTGAAATTTAAAACTTCACCTCCAATTTGAAAAAACCACATTATGTATACCAACATTTCAAAAAGAATGATTTGTTACATTTTATTCAAATTAAGAAAAATTGACGGTGACTGACTTCCACACTCGGTAAAAAAACAACATCCCAGAGGGAATCCTAAAACCAGCATAGATATAGCTGAAGTCCGCTGTCTAGGTTGACCTCTCTTTAACAAACAGATCTAAGGATCTAATACGAGAGAAGAAAAACTATCATTCGATTGACCATAATCTAGTCAATCAACACACTACACTTAAATGACAAAATAAACACTTTAAAATAAAAACATTATGTTACAAGATTATTAACGTTTTAACGATAGGTAATTAATTTCAAAAATTATAGGAGGAGAGAAATAATAAAAAGATTATCAGAAGAAAAATAGACAAAACAATGAATTGATTTAATCTCACTTATAAATAATAATAATCATTAATTAAACAACACCGTACCTACAAAGATATTAAACTGATTTTTTCACCTTAGCTTCAAGCGCTATATTGTTACTTAATGGTTTCGTGAAATGACTCAACGCTGTATTTATAAACAATTTTCACAGTTTTCTTAGAATTTGTTCATACGGTGGGTTTTACTGTTCTGTTCGTTTACGTGTGAACATAATTATTACGCTTACAGACAAAAGGTTTTCAATAACTTATTATAAAGCTTTAGTCACACTTTATTCGAGAACAATACGAAATATGTTTTGAATAATCAATATGTACACAGCTCAACAATTTAATTTTTAAATTAGTACTGCTTCTATAATAATGAATTGTTTTCTTGTTCAGAAAGAATAATTTGTACAATAACACATCGTAAACATTTCCAAAACTGAGCATTTGGGGAAAATAGTTATTTAGGCAGAGCGGAATCCATTTAATGTTAAGATCTGCAGTAACACTGAGCGCAGAAAAAAATACAAAAGGCAATGTTAGTTTTTTCAAAATAGCTAAGCTTTAGCAATTTTGGGTGCACAACCGAAAGGCAACCCATTCAACAATGATGTTATAGCGTATTTACAGGATTTACCGATTACGGTGAAACTCTGGTGATTTATTGGGCGCACACCCGGAAGGGTTTCTGCATATTAATACATTTGTTTATTGACACCTAACAAATCAATTTATTTAAGAATATCATTTTGGTATCCATTCAACAATGGTGTTATGGCTTGTTTGCAGGATTCATCGATTGCGATGAAACTTTGGTGAGTTTTTGGGCGCGCAACTGGAAGGATACATTTGTTTTTTTGACAACTTACAAATGAATTTATTCAATAATATCATTTTGGAATTCATTCAACAATGTTTGTACCGCGGCGCCTAATAATATCTCACTTTAATTAAAAAAAAAAATGAATTGATTATCATGTCGGATACTCACTAGTAATAAAATAAAAAAGATTGCAAATTATAAACATTGAAAAATGAAATATGTAGGTATATATTATTTATTTATCAATTTTAATTTTAGCACATCTTAAAAAATTAAAGAAACAAAAAAAATACAAAGAAATTCAAAGAATCTTACAAAGCAGAATTACAACTCACTAAAATTCCCACAAAGGCAATGTCTGTATGTGGGTAAACAATATTATATAAAAAATTATTAAATCGAACAATTAAGATTATTTTTATAAACACATAACAACTTTTTATATGCCACGAGTTTTATGCTGCATTGCAATTCCTTCAAAGTACGAAAGGGTGTTGTCGGTCCTTTGAAGTATGCTGATAAAGGACTAGTTATCGATTTACTTATTATGTAACATAATTGCAATTCAAAATAAGAAAGAGTGTTGTCAGTCCTCTAAAGTATGCTGATAGAGGACTAGTTATCGATTTACTTATTATATAACATAATTGCAATTCCTTTAAAATACGATAGTGTTGTCAGCCCTCTGAAGGATGCTGATAGAAAACTAGTTAAAACGCTTCACTTATTAAATAAAACTGGCCCAGAAGGGCTAGCCAAGATGCAAAAAACGAAAACGTTGACGCTAAACGTTATTTTTTTTGTATGGGATTTGACGTTTGATAACGTTTGATAACGTCAAATCCCATACAAAAAAAATAACGTTCAGCGTCAACGTTTTCGTTTTTTGCATCTTGGCTAGCCCTCCTGATGTACATTGTAGATATATGTAGTTTCCGGCAAATATCTTGAGAATTTTCGTCGTGGAAGGGGCGCGCGGTGTTTCGCACATATACCTAACAACCAAGCAAAAAAAAACACAAATTGCAAGTGCGCATCTACGTGTCATTTTCAGGTGATTTACCGTTATAAGTAAGGAAGTGAAGTGTATAAGGAAGTGTTCTGGGGCCATCATTTTTATAATTTACTAACAAAACCTGGCAGACGTCCTGCCTATGTGTATAAATATTTACCTGAATAGGTACATATACAATTTGTTGATCTGTATGTTCTATTTTATAATTCATGACTGATATCTAGAAACTCTCATTACACTTCCGTCTTTTCAGTCTCTTCCGTCCCTTCAGTCCCTATGTCCCTTCTAATATATATTTTCCAACTGTCGATTTGTTGAGAACTTTGTTCTCTTAACATATCGACAATGTTTCAAGCCAGGATACGCGAGAATTGTATGCAGAGGTCTACTTTTTTCACGGCTTTTCCAACTTTGAAGTCAAAAAACACCAACTTAGAGGCTTCGCAGCATATATGTTCCATGCACGGATTTACTCAGAATTTGGAGTAGAACATTTCGTGTGTCTGTGTGTGTGTCCCCCCCCCTTATAACTTTTGATCCGCTCAATTAACAGAGCCCAAAATTTCAGAATATATAAATAGTTATAGGACTACAAAACTTTTATACTCAGAATTGTGAATTTTTGTTTCAGTCAGGGGTTATCAACTTTTAAATTTTTACTTTATTTTTCCATAAAAGCTAGAACGCTGAAAATTGGTAGAAATATAGACAAATACAAAATCTCAAACTAGTTTTTTCAAAAACAATCCAGGGTTTCTGAAACATTTTTTATTAAGAAAAATATTTTTTTTATGATAAATTCATTAGTTTAACTGCTTATATTTCCAAATTTTTTAAAAATATCGAAAAAAGCCGAAACACCCCAACTAGATAATTTAATTTTCGTTAAAAAATATTAACATTGTATTAGCACATCTCAAATATTTTTTAACAATTTTTATAAAAATTGAATTTAGTGACGACATTGCTTCATACAATTTGTATGGCAGTCGCTTATACACAATATGTAAGAAGACTTAATAGTTTGATAGGTAGGTACTTAATATCCAAACGTACATACAGAACCATCATACTGTTTTGATATTCCGGGTAGGAAAAGAGGACTGATCTCCTTACTGTCCTATCTTGACATACATACCAACATGTGTTATGCTATCGACAGTTGGATCTCACGTGTTACATGCAACTAGTCCTATAAAAACGCGTTTAATATGCCAACGGATTTTTGAATGAATTCCAAGGAGATCATTTTTCGTAAATTCTTGTGAAAATTGTTAATACATAAATTAATTTTCAAAAACCCTTTCTGTTTTGGGCAGAACAGATCCACAAAGTTCAATCGCAAATCCAAATAGATCATTTTTCGTTCTTTCGTGTGTGATCGTGTCGCTTGTGTGTGCGCCGAACAAATCCTCAAAGTTTCGATGAAATAACCAAAAAATCATTTTTCAAAATAAAAAATTTGTGAGATATCGAATAAATAAATTATAATAAAATAATCTTCTCCGGTATGCGTTGAACTTATCCCCAAAGTTTCATCGTAATCGGATTTTTCGGTATAAGAGTTCATCGGCACCCACATACAAACAAACATACCAACATACATTTTTATTTATAGATAAAAATGATCTGTGCAACCGACCAATAAGCCTTTGCTGGTAATACTGTTGGGTGACAATGATTTTGAGTGAATTAAGATTACTGTATATCCTAACGTATATACCTATGTATTACTGTATCTCACGGAATGCAATGAGGAAGCGGAGGAAATAAAGAAAAGAATCTCAGCAGGTAACAGGACATACTTCTCCTTGGTACCAGTGTTTAAATCTCGAAACGTCCATAGAAAAACCAAAATTATCCTATACAAGACAATTATAAGGACTGTGGTTACATATGGATGCGAGGCATTGACACTCACAATAAAATCTGCTGAAGCTTTGGATGTATTTGAGAGGAAAGTTCTCCGCCGCATATGTGGGCCAGTGAAGGATGGGGAAGAGTGGCGTATAAGGCAAAACGATGAACTGTCCAGAATATATGAAACACCCAGTATCTCAACATATATAAGATTATCGAGATTGAGATGGGCTGGACATGTTCAGAGAATGCCAAATATGCGAATTCCCAAGAGAATTATGACTGATCATCCAGGAGGAAAAAGGAAGATAGGAAGACCCAGGTTGCGATGGCAGGACGAGGTGAGGAGGGATGCGGTACAGCTCCTAAGCATTACAAACTGGAGGACGGCAGCTGAGGACAGACGGGGTTGGAGGCAGAAGTTGAAGGAGGCCAAGGCTCGACTTGGGCTGTAGCGCCATCGAAGAAGAAGAAGAAGAAGTATATCCTAACACAAATAAAATTTACGAGAAAGATTTCTTTTAATAATTTGATAATTGTTTACTGAGTTGACTATTTATCTATTAACCTGTATATACTTTTTCAATACAGTGAATGAATCTATTTGAACCCCAAACCTCGTCATATATTATATAATAATTGCAGTGACTATACCATACAACTAAATCTGTGACTCAATGTCATATCAAAATACTTCATATCTCTATACAAAAGCACATGATGTGCAAAACTATACATAGTTAATAGGTACCTATTGAAAAAACTATCTAACTATTAAGCAAGTTAGGTATTATGATTCAATACTAATGTTACGTAAAAGTTTATGAATGAAATTTATCAGAGTATAGATTTTTATTTACTGAATGACTCGTAGCTGTAATGTCTAGATACTGTTGAACTAACATACTAACAATGCGCTAGTGGTTTATACTATCTGTAAGTACCTAAAAATTAACATTAATTAATCGGGCTTCAAGTCATATATCATAAAGTCATTTCTGAGTTAATTTTAATATATTATACGAATTAATGTAATGCAATTCATTTGATATATAATAATTTATTTGAAGAATATAATTTAAGGATAATCGAAGTACCGACGGAACTCTTTGCAGTGGAGGATCAACAAATATAAAAAATCTTTCTTTTTATACTCTTCGCTTATTTTTGTGTCTTTGATTCTTTTTACATTGTTAATACTAATCAAACAATACTAAGCACTTCGCATTATTACTAAAGTATAGTATTATATTTCTATTAGATAGGTATCTACAGATTCTACAGTCAGTAGCTTTGTTTTATCTTGTTTTGTCACAAAGACAAAACAAAGCTACCGACTGTAGGCCGAACGCAACAACAAATGATAGTAGTGATGTCGGGAGTTCCACTAAAGAACACCGAGGAATTTGTCTACCTCGGGAGCAAAATAAGATGGGACGGTCGGTCTAAGAGCGAGGTCCACTGCAGCCGTTTATGTACATCAAGCAAGACTCGCTGTTGCGGCTTGGTAATCCTTCAATTCATACCTTCCCGACACTTCCCATATTTTTTCCCTAGCAACATCCATGAAACCAAAACCTACCTAATTACCCCGTTGCAACAATAAGACCACGCACAAATCGACACATAAATTCAACCCAGCCAGTATGCAGCGACTAGCCGACGGTAACGTTAATGACAGCCGCCAGTAGTAAAAACCGTAAAAGCGCCGTACGGCCGTGACGTGTTTTTGAACATATTAAGTTTACAGTGATATACTTGTGGGATCAACGGAGAGTACAGTAAAACGGGGTAAGTCTTTTGTATCTTTCCTTGATTTACCAATTTCCATAGTTGTGATTTTGCTTCCCCATGAAATCAAAGTGTCAGAGCTGCATTTAATTGCTTCTAAACCGGAGATCGTTGAATCCTCGATTTTGCCGCCGAAGATCTCGCCAGGCATTAAAATCATCAATTCTTTTCTGTGTGGGCTTTAAGCCTACACACTCGCATTTAATAAAATATCAAAAATAATAGAGAAGTACAATATAGACCTAAAACTAAGAATACTCCTCATCAAAACCTATGTATGGAGTATCTTGATGTACGGCTGCGAGACATGGTGGTGTCTATCAGGAAGAGATAAAAAGAGACTGGAGGCTTTTGATATGTGGTCCTATATAAGACTGTTAGGAATTTCCTGTAGAGGCCACACAACGAATGGGGAGGTTCTCCAAAGAATCGAAGGAGGAAGGCACCTGCTCAGGACATTGTCTGAAAGGCCCACAAGATGGATCGGCCATGTAATACGACAAAAGGGTCTCTTGCACGCCATAATGGAGGGTAAGACCGAGGGGACAAGCTCTAGGGGATGCCCACGCCGAGAGTATCTGGAGGACCTGCTGGTAGAGCCGCACAAAACAGCGAATAATGGAAGAATAGAATTGAAGAAATTGCTGCAAACCAATACCAAGATTGAAACCAGAGAAAAAGATGTACCTACAAACATATCACTGATCGCTGATCAATCTAAAAAAAAATTTAGGTAATAAAAGAATATAACGACAACTCACATTAATAAATTAGTTACCTGTAAGTTGAATTATTGACTTTTAAGTTGAGTTACCTACTGATTCCTCAGTTGAGTCACTAATTTTACAGTAAACTTACTTATTCTTTGAGTTGACTATATGATTTTTCAGTACAATCTTCAGTTGAATCTTCAGTTTACCGACTGATTCTTCAGTTGAATTAACTTATAGCACTTGCCTAACTACACTCAGTAATACAATGCACCTTTATCAAATATTTATAGGTATTTATTATGAATTATCATAAGAAACATCACTGTAATGACAAATTGTATGAAAATATACTTATCATTGATAATCTAACAGAACCGAGATAAGAGCGAAGCGGCCTGAGCATTTGGCCCCAATCACAAAATCTATAGAGCGCCAAAAAAGTATAGTCAAATAAATGTGTGAAAAAATATTAAGTGACCACAACACCACATAAAACCAAGGTGATCTGACGATATTACACGAGTGGCTGAGAGGATGAATGCGGTCTGCCCAAGATACGGAGCTGTGGAGGCTTCAGAAGGAGGCCTATGTATATCCATTTCTGGACAAAGGAGGGCTAAAGAAGAAAGAATAATAACACCGCAGAAATTACAACAATAATAAATTTCATATAGTTAATAGATATTTTTCAGTTAAAACTAATGCTTAATTTAAATATGTTTTTTAACACTAGTATCAACAGGTAGATTAATTCCTTGCAAAAAAAACTTTAAAATATAATCCTTGCAAAAAAAATACGTACGTTTAATCAGAAACGTTGCAGGCACTATTCAAAAAATCAAAAACTGCTGTAGGTATATGATAAAAAATATTATCAAGAATTATAAAAAGGTATTATTACATGCATTAACAATGAGTAGGTATTTAAGTCAATAAAAAAATAGTTTTGAAAGTAAAGTTTTTTTTTATGATATACCTACCTAAAAAAATATTTTTTTATAATATTTTTTTATACACCACCTCAATGAGTCAGAAAATGTATTTACATTTTATCTCACTGAAACTATTTTTTATAGATAATGATACCTATTATTGTCGGCCTTCGGGGCTCAGTCGCTTCCATATCTGACTCATGATCCAAAGGTCCGGGATACGATTCCCGTAGGAGACACAGTTTAAAATTATGTTTTATGTCAAGATCTGTGAGACGATTAATACTTTGAGTTTCCAGAATGTGGCGACTTGTTATTGGGTATAGGTACATGACAAATTTATATTCGAAATAATACAAACCTGTTAGTTGCCTGAAAACAATGTGGAAAAAATCTATACTATTGTTATTTGATCATGCTTCCGCAATATATTATTTTATTTATTTATTGCAAAATAATATATTGGTACAAAGGTTTATAATATTTCTTATAATTAATACATTTATATTATACGTATTACTCCACTGAAAGAGTAAATCTCGTGTTCAGCGAAGGAAGAGCGTAGCATTTATTTCAAGTCCATAATTTATTTATTAATTATAGGTACATTATTATTATTATTATTATCGAGATGACAAGCAGGCAGCAAAAAGCTGATATGCTTGAATGAGTCCAGTACGTGTCACTGCAATCCATCCAGTCCGTTCTTAAACGAGTTAACACTCTCAGCAACAACCAGATCCTGAGGCAGCCTGTTACAAGCATCCACCACTCTATTGCTCAGGAAGTGTTTATACGGATTCTGACCAAACGCATGCACTTCTATTTAACTTCAGGCTATGGCCACGCAAGTGCTCGTTTTGATTCTGAGTGTATATATGTGGGAGTTCAGGACAGTCATAATGATTGTTTAACACTTTATATGTCTCAATGAGGTCACCCCTCGTTCTTCTTTCTTTAAGCGTTGTCAGTCCCAAGGCTTAGAGCCGCTCCTCATATGTCCAATCCTTAAGCCCCGCTCCCAGTTTGGTGAACCTTCGCTGCACTCTCTCCAGCAGTGCAATGTCTTTCTCAAAATATGGTGACCAAATTTGGAAACCATATTCTAATAGCTGCCGGACATAAGTCTTATACATTTTCACCAGTATTTCTGGGCTAATATTATTAAACGCTTTACGTATCAGATATGTCATTATTTCCTTGTTTCTTATCCATGTTTCGAACGAAAAGTAGAGGTCGGCCAAAAAAAGGTTGGCACGATCACATAAATGGGATTTTGAAAGATGGAGATGTTAGAAGTAAGAATAATAAAAGAGCGTGTATGAGACGATATATGTACGTGAATGAAGCGAGGAATGTATGTCAAGAGAGAGGAGTCTGGCGTTTGGTTCTCTCTGCCTACCCCAAATAGGAAAATGGTGTGATGGTATGGTGGGGGGGGGAATTACAAAATATTATTAAGTATTGTGCATCTTATTATTTAAGTGATTGAATAATTATCATAAAAACATATGTCGGCCTTCGTGGCTCAGTTGGTTGGGTATCTGACTGCTGATCCAAAGGTCCCGGGTTCGATTCCCGGTGGAGACACAGTTTTTAATTGTGTTTTCAGTCTGGATCTGTGAGACGATTAATATCGTAAGTCTCCAGAATGTGGCAACTTGTTATTGGGTGCGTGTTAAATAAATATTTGACATAGTACCTGTTAGTTGCCCGAGAAGCAATATTCAATAAATAAATATATAAATAAATAAAAAAACGATTGCAATATTTGCTGAAGATAATTATATCACTGTGTCATAAAACGTATCGAGTAAAAATCTTTAGGGATATTTTGTTTAAAATTTTGCCCCTTACAAATAGCGCCTAGTTGCGGATCTGTCATTATCTTCGGTGTTCTACACGATGCAAACATTTTTATATCATTCATTTACTATTCAACCTTTTTAATTATTTTAACAAATGAAAACGTGCTTAACTATCTTGATAAACAAAACAAAAATATAATTACATATTATCTACGTAATTCCAATAAATAGAAATTGTATCTTAATTTTTATGTCAAAAATATTTTGCGTATATTATAATGTTTTTTTTTTCGTTTATTCATACCATCATGGCATATCCCATAATCTGAGGTAACCAGCGACAGGTGTGCGGGTGTGCATGACCTTATAAAAGGATGCACGACACATGCTCGTACACCCACTCACCAGCATCGTCTCTTCTAAAAAGACACTAAATTCAGAATGGGTGGTGTTCATCATTTCTGAACTTTACATTTTTGCGTATATTATTTTTTTCGTATATCCATACAATCACGGCATACTCCACAATGTTGGGTAACCAGCGGCAGGTGTACAGGTGTATATAATTTTATAAAAGGGAGCAAAACACATGCGTGTATATCCACACACCACTCTCGTCTCACCTAAAACGGCACTACATTCTGAATGGATGGTGGACCTCATTGCTGAAATTTAGATTTTTCGTATATTAGGTAATTTATTTATTTATTTATTTATTTTATTTTATTTGGGACACTTACAGACATTGACAATCGTATACAAGAAAATATATCGTAATTATTTTATGTAATGTCAATATCCAATGTTTTTAATATGTAATGTTTTTTTTTACTTTTATTCGCTGATAAATCTGATATGACAGGAGTAAACCAAGCCAAAAATAATCGAATATTTTTATTATTGCATATGCGCAAACATTGGATTTTTTCCCTGTCGGGAGTCATAGATATTTTTTAACAGATTTTTAATTATCTCAATAGAGACGAAATTGGAATATTTACTGTAGGAGAACCGGGAAATCAAGGCACCTACAGGGCTTACGACCTGTCATCGGCTGGTTCACGTGATCACTTTATGTCGATGACAGGTCGTAAGCCCTGTAGGTGCCTTGATTTCCCGGTTCTCCTACAGTAAATATTCCAACTTCGTCTCTATTGAGATAATTAAAAATCTGCCAAAAATAATCGATAATGGGGATTGTGGTTAAACACAATAATCCATTTGTGTATGTGTGTGTACTTCATAAATACATAATATAGGAATAAATAAGAAGAATCTCATATTTTAAGGTTGCAGGGAGGACACTATATTTTGTTTCAGATAGATATATATGTTTGATATATTTTATAGATCAAACAGATCGTTTGAAAATAAGCTGTTATTACTATCGCCATCTATAAAATGTCGAAGAAACCTTTTTCTAACGCTATCTATTGAGAAATTGTTTTTTTTTTGTAAACAATGAAAGCAATAGTCCTTATACAATACATGAGGTGACAGTATTCTCACTTCTGAACTGTGCCAGAAATATATGATTATTTCATTTTTGGCTTATAGTGCCTTTAGCCTTATATGTTGGACGGGACAGGACGGTTGATGGTTTATGGGTTAACATGCACGTGTCAGCTTCCTTATCAAAGGTAAAACACACCCGTACACCTGTAGCTGGTTACACGACATTGTTGTAAATATGTATGTATGTACCTACTCTCAACGTGATACTCGCTAAAATTTAAAAAAAAAAGTTTCATATTCACTGCTTCATAAATAGTAGATACTAAAAAACACAAGGTTATAACTTACGACATTATCCGGAAAATGATGGAAAAAATATTTCTTTGAAATATAATGTTTACCACTTGGAGGAAATGAAATAATATCATGAGACGTCAATAAGATTATTAATTGATGAGATTTTTAGGAATTTCATTTTTCTTAACAAGTTTTTTGCACTACAAAAGCACAACAAAAGAAAATATATATTTAAATTTAAATGTAGATAATACAAAACACATCATTAGTTTTATCAATTTGTAGTAGTGGTATTTATTTTTAATTAAAGTATAAAATAATAAAAAACAGATCACTTATTTACAAAATAAGAAGATCAATTGCCTTTCGATTATTTAAATGTTTTATTTAGTTAAAATAAATCCTTGTCACTTTAATAAATAAAAGCAAGTGTTTACGCCGGAAATCCTAATAAATGAAATAATTTCACAATCAGCTCATTTAGCAGTAAATATCAATATCTATTTTTTTATTGTAAAACATAGTAATTGTTATACATTTTGGAAATAACAATAATTGCGCCAATTTTAGCAACAATTTGCCAGGTTGGTGTCATACATTTTTTTTTCAGTGTGAACAATCAATGTTGGGTAATATTTTTTTTTAATTCATAACCCGGGACATAATCTTTTTTTTTTTAAAAAAGTTTTACTATCATTTTGGATTGTAATCAACAGCCGAGTTATTCAAGATTTGTGAAATGTGACTCACTTCAAAGCACGAGAAAACTCTTTTTGAAGTTGAGTCATAAAAAAAAAACAAAATTATAATGTATCTTTTTAAAAATTGTATATATTGTTGTATTGTGTATTTTTCTTTGTTATTTTTAATAATAATAAATAAATAAACAATAAATAAATAAATTAAAATTCCAAAATATTGAAATTTGTAAATATGGTACTCGAAAAACCAATCTAAGGCGGAGATTTTCGGGCACTTTGTAAAAGTGGCAATATCTCGAAAACCAAGGCACTTTTACAAAGGTCATATTTACATATTCTGGCGAGTCATTAGTTGGTATAACAGCCCTTAAAAGGAATACGTTGGATTATGGGACACCCTGTATATTCTGACCTTACTGTCAATTGGCATGTGTTTATTTTTCCAGACCATATTTTTATTATAACGTATGTTAGAATTATTTTTCTAAAAAATAATTATATAAGGTCATTTTATATTGAACACTATAATGTACGTATGAATTATTTATCTAAAAAATAAAGGGATAAATATCTGGACACTGAACATCCACCTCTGAGGAGCAGATCCTGAGAACAACAGGACATATGTCTAGCTGAATCAAAGTGCAGTTAAATAAAATAAGTTAGTCATTTGTTTAAGTACACTATTTTTTGTAGTGAGGAGTTAAGTATTGACCACAACCCGCTCATTCGCATATAATGTCAATCGTCTCACTTTGCCAGATCGTAAGAAGAACTGCGACATTACCGCTAATTGAACATGAGACCTACGACTTTGGAGTACGATAAAACGACACTTCGTAAAATCCATTAAATTACAGAAAATTGCACAACTTTGACTTTTGATCGACAGATGTCAACACAATTATTTTTTATAATCGATTTGATACGTTTAATTTCACTGTATAATAAAATTATTATACATAGCTAGGACTAATTCATTCATTCATACCATCACGGCATATCCCACAGCGCGGAATAACCAGCGATAGATGTACGGGTGGTGTATTTACCTTTCCGTGTTGATTAGGAAGCAAGTACTGCCTCGAATTAGGCACAAGTTTGTTGCGCTAATGCACTTAAAAAATCGTGTTTAATTCAAGACACGTGTCCTCAGGCAATTAATTATTGAATATGGAAAACATATAATCATGAAGTTAGCGCACTATTTCATTTCGCTCGCATTTCGTCTGTCACTGTCACATTTTTTTGTATTTTGTTCACAGAAGAACATACTTACTTGGTGGTATTGTGGACAATTTTAAAATTGTAAATTACGAATGAGACAAGGATAATTACCAATGTAAAATTCGATGCTCTATATTTTGTGAAGGTAATTACGACGTAAAGTGTGATTATTTCATTGAAAAATTCATAAGTAGGTACCAATCTCATACAAAAAACGAATGGGTTGTGGTCAACGCTAAACTCCTCACTAACAAGTCATTTTATAAAGTGTTCAAATTTTGTATGGAAAATTTTCAGCAATTTTATGAAATGAGTTTGTTTAATTATTTTTTTATTTAAATATTTTATTATGAAAAGTTGATATTTCTTTAATGCCATTTTATGAAAGTGATGAGCCTTTTTACCTATTTTAAAATAAAAATTTCAAATTTTAATTTTCCTGAGCTTTGGGTCACTTTGAAATATTTGACAGTTAAAAAAAATGAGAAGCACTATTCATATATCCTTCAAAATCTAAAGGGGTCTAAGTGAGCATTAGATATACAAATTTGCAAAATTTGAATAGAATCGAATGAGTACTTTAGTCTATAATCGATAAAGTCAAATGAACACGCCGTACATAGCACACTGCACATAGCACATAGCACACACACACACACAGATACATTGTGATGAAACTTTCAGAATACAATCTCAGCATGATACTAGTTGATAATCTGCATAAAAAATAGCCTTAAAAATTGCGAAATCATAACTTCCCACTAATTTTTTTTTTCACTCCTTACTAACACAAGGTTAGGTTAGGTTAGGTTAAAATGTTTATGATATACCTTATGTAAATTTGCGAAGATTAATCTATTACTAGTTGCATGTAACACATGGGATCCAACTGTCGACAGCGATAGTATGTATAGTTGAAGAATAAGTACCAAACCCATAAATACAAATTATTTATTATTTTATGATATTTAGTTTTCTATACAACACATGTACCTAGGTAGTCAAAATAGGATAGTATGGAGGTCAGTCTTTTTTTCCTACCCGGAATATGAAAACAGCATGATGGTATATGTATATTGTATGTTTAGAGATGAAGTATCAAACTATTAAGTCTTCTTTGATATTGTGTATAGGTGACTACCATACAAATTGTATGAAGCGATGTCGTCACTAAATTCAATTTTTATAAAAATTGTTAAAAAAAAATTGAGATGTACTGCTACAATGTTAATATTTTTTATATAAAATTAAATTATCTAGTTGGGGTGTTTCGGCTTTTTTCGATATTTAAAAAAAAAATGGAAATATAGGCAGTTAAACTCATAAATTTATCATAAAAAAATACTTTTCTTAATAAAAAATGTTTGAGAAACCCTGGAATTTTTTTGAAAAAACCAATTTGAGATTTTGTATTTGTCTATGTTTATACCAATTTTCAGCGTTCTAGCTTTTATGGTTTCTGAGATATAGGGAAAAATAAAATAAAAATTCAAAAGTTGATAACCCCTGATTGAAACAAAAATTCAAAATTTCGAGTATAAAAGTTTTGTAGGCCTGTAACTGTTTATATATTCTGAAATTTTAGGTTCTGTAAATTGAGCGGATCAAAAGTTATAAGGGGGGGACGGACACACACATACACAGACATACACACACACAGACACACAGACACACACACAGACACACGAAATGTTCTACTCCGAATTCTAAGTAAATCCGTGTATGGAACATATATGCTGCGAAGCCTCTAAGTTGGTGTTTTTTGACTTCAAAGTTGGAAAAGCCGTGAAAAAAGTAGACCTCTCCATACAATTCTCGCGTATTCTGGCTTGATACATTGTCGATATGTTAAGAGAAAAAAGTTCTCCTGAACAAATCGACAGTTGGATAAACCTGTGAACGCTTGAAAGACGCATGTGCATTTGAAGGACACGTGCCTTGAATTCAACATGAGTTTTTAAGTGCATTAGCGCAACAAACTAGTGCCTAATTCGAGGCAGTACTTGCTTCCTAATCAACACGGAAAGGTAAATACGCGTACGGGTGTATCACCATATTAAAGGAAGCACGAAACATGCGTATATCCCCACACACCAATCTCGTCTCACCTAAAAAAAGCACTACATTCAGAATGGGCGGTAAACCTCATTGCTGACCTATATGTAGGATGTTATTGTTGCCTGTTGTATTTTAGATTACCCGGCTCTGGACAACTGACAACGATAGTGGAAACACTATTCTAAGGGAGAACCTCACAGCAAAGGACATAAAGATGACCTGAATGCTTACATTCTTGACTAAATAGCGTAGGTATCGTATTATGCTATCAAATATCGTGTGGTACATTTTAACAAAAATTAACTATATTTTTAACTTTGTTTACACCACTTATAGATTGAATTTGCGACCGGTTTCGTAAATAACTAACATCAGGACCAGATCTTCAGTGGAAATTCTGCCTGAGGAGGGAACGTTTCGTTAGGAAACCGGTCGCAAATTCAATCGATACATGGCGTAAACAAAGTTTAAAATATATACAGTTAATTTTTATCGTTATAGGTAGTTAATATTACCTATATTATATAATTAAAGTTGATTATTTTTAAATCGAATATTTAAAAATTTATATAAATAATAATAATATTAATAATATATAACAATTCCTTGCACCCAAAAAATTTGATTGAATGAGAATTTAATAGGAAGGCATAATTGATTAACGTTGCGCAAGCGCATAAAGTGATCGCTTATATCAGCCGAAGACATGTCGTAAACCTTGTAGGTGCCTTGAGTTCCTGGTTCTCCTATCATATTCCATCTTCGTCTCTATTGATTTGTTAAAAAATTTGTCATTAAATATCATTGATCTTGGGCAGAACCCTCAGAACCCCCAATGAGGAGATCCGCAGAACCTGCAATGTGGAGGATATTGTAAGGTGTAACAGACAAAGAAGACGATACTAGAGAGATCATGTTAAAAGGATGAATCCAGAAAGGCTGCCAAAGATTGTAATGCACGAGATAACAGAGGTATACCGACCACCGGGAAGACCATCAAAGAGATGGTGGGAGAGCTGGACATCCTCGTCCCAGGATCTGTATAAACAGATCATAGATCTAACAAAAAGAGGAAGAAGAAGATTATTTGTGTTCTACGCTGGCCCTACGACACATTCAACATCTGTTTCACAGAATTCCTGAGAAAATTGGACAGAATCAACAATAGGATCGATAATTTGATATGAGTGGTTCTATTAAGTGAAACGGATCACCTCCAGATGTCCGCAGTGCTCGTACCATGAACCTATTCAGTAAAAAACTGAAACACCTTTGTTTCGTAGAGCGACACAGGACTGAACTCTATGCAACCTTAAAATGATCCTGAATCAATGTATATAACGCTTAATCTTGATCGACTATGTGACTGAAAACATGATATATTAAATTTTTTAATTTTGTCAATGCTGACAGTGTTGAATATGTAGAATTCCATAATGGGTATTTTAAATCAAACAAATGATTTGGTCTACATATATATTTTTTCCTGAGTCCAGGACGACCGTTTCAGCTTATTAGGCCCTTATCAACTGGTCTATATATTTTTTCCTGAGTCCAGGACGACCGTTTCAGCTTATTAGGCCCTTATCAACTGGTTGATAAGGGCCTAATAAGCTGAAACGGTCGTCCTGGACTCAGGAAAAAATATATATGTAGACCAAATCATTTGTTTGATTTAAAATACCCATTATGATATATTAAATCCGCCAAATACACTTTGAAGTTATTTGTTAATAAGGGTAAGTATCGCGTGCTCTTCAAAAGAGCTTATACCTGATTGAAATGATCGTTAACTCAAAACTTATTGACTTGTGCTGTCTGTCCTGATCCAGGATTGTCCTAAAAATGCAAAACGCCAGTGATCCGAAAATGCACAAAATTTACTATTTGGCTGATTATAGGGATTTTAACTGCGCAAAATATTATTGTTATTTCAAAGTCAACTCACATCGTATAGACATAAAATAAGATGAGAAGGTAAAAATATCATGAAGTGCAAGCAGCGCTGGCACTATTAGAAAAAAAGGAGGACAGAGCTCACTAGTGGAACTATATGAGAAATCTAACGAAGAAAGCCCAACTACCGGACCTGAAAATACAGTATAGACTATTCTGGTGACGAAGACGCTACCTTGAGTAAAGAAAGCGAGTTGAGATAAGATTTGATTTGATACAGTCAGGTACGATTACTTCCATAATTACTTTAAAAAATCACCTAGAATTGATAACCTCCTCCGATTTTCTTCGGTTTAAAAATCATCATATATTTTCAATATGTCAGAATGTTTAATATATTTTTTTGATGACTCCGTCCTTTGTCATGGCATCATGGAGAAATTTATGTTGAACATAGATACTACTCTATCGTAGAAAAAATCTTTTTGCTATGTCAAGTTCAAAATATGAACATGTTGCTCAAAAAAATCATCAAAATTGTAACACTGAACATATAACTATATTTCTTTATAGGTATTTAGACAATTTAAGAAGTAAACTTGTATGCCTGAGAACACTCCATACTTACAGGTGAAGAGCCAACCAAAAATTTAAAAAAAATGTTTAGAAAAGATTGATAATTTGTATTAATTAAACTAAAACTGAAATTAGGAAGAGAACCAGAGTAGCTTATGTCATGGATCGCGTAGCAAGATTGAAGTGGAAATGGGCGGGTCACATTGCAAGACAATACCACACAAGATGGACCCCTAAAATATTCAGATGGAGACCTTGGGAAAACAAGAGAGGCCGACGATATAGCCGCTGTGGGGGGTAAAAATTGGCTGCAAACAGCAACCGACAGAAAGAAATGGAAAGGTATGGAAGAGGCCTATATCCAGAAAAAGATTAATAAAACGTGATGCATTTTCTCAAAAGGCAATTTTGAAAACGCTGCTATCTTAAGCAAAAAATCTTTTGGGTGTTTGAGATAATTTCCTGGTACAGAGTCAGTATTTTTTGATTTGTTTCCCGCGATGCAGAATCAATATTGAACGGAAATGCCTCATGGGGAAACAATATTTATTCTGAACCATATCCATGACTAATTGGATAGGCCATATCATCAGGTATACGGGTCTGCTTGTTACTATCGCCAAAGAAATAATGGAAGGCAAAAAACCTTAGAGGCCGCCCTATGGACCTTCTTTACAAAACCCAAACACATAAAGTAACTTCCATAGGCTGACTTTGTATTTTTAACCGATTATTATTAAATCGAAACACCTCACATGTTATGGGAAAAGTTCATCGACGAAATCTACATAAAGCCTTTACAAGCTGTTGAAAAATTTATTTTGCTGAACACGCTTTGATTTGATGAACTGATACATTCACAATTTATTGATAATTTAAAAAGATAGAGGTACCTACTTTGAATCGGGCAATTGGTCTTTAAATTGACATCTCATTTGAACTACATATATACTTAGATACAATTTCAAAATATCATGTGTTGTTTGTAAAGAGTAAACAGAGACTAAATAATAGTTTCATCTCGAGTCTCCAACTGCAAGTAATGTATGAATTTCTATTTATAATATATTCTTAGGATGCAAGCGCAGAAGTTTTGAACCATTGGTATATGGTATTCAATATTTTTTTTTATTATCTTAATTCATGACAAATTTTAAACATCTCAATAGAGACGAAGTTGGAATATTATTTATTTATTTATTTTCTTTGGGAAGCTACAGCTCATTTACAGTTTAATGATACAAAATTATTTTTACATTGTTAGAGCCAAAAAAAGCATTCCATCAACATAATATAAAAACAAATAACAGTTTACAAGCCAAAAATAATTCATGCACACACATTCATACACACCCTCACACACACCCTCATACACACCGTCACACATACACACACACACACACACCCTCACACACACACACACACACACACACACACACACACACACACACACACACACACAACACACTCACTCACACACACATACACACACACACACACAAACACACACACACACACACAACACACACACACACACAAACACACACACACACACACACACACGCATTCACACACACACACATACACACACACATACATACATAAGTACACATATATACACACATACAACATCTAGGGAAGGGAAGAGAAATGAGAGAAGAGAGACTAGGAGGACAGGACAGAGGGATATTGGTTGCGCATCACCTTCAGAACATCATGTCTAAATCTGTAATATTTCGCGCTGAATATGTCTATCTCAGCTGAGAATTATCGGAGAACCAGGAACTCAAAGCACCTACAGAGCATATTAACTGTCATCGGCTGGCTTGCATGATCACTTTATGCGCTCGCGCAACGTTTACCAACTATGCCTTTTATTTATTTTTTTATTTTATTTTGGGAAACACAACAGCCATTACATATTTTACATTAATAAAAAATTGTAATCAGGAAAGTAAGCCAATTAAATTGTTCCACAGATTAATATAACAAATTTTTATAGTGTTCCCTTATCAATGCACTTTTTGAAAGTTCCATATATTTTAATAATGAGAAACTCTCCCATCTATGCCATCTATGAAATAACAAAGAAACCTTTTTGTAACGCCATATATTGGGAATGTTTTTTTGTTAACAATGAAAGCAACGGTGCTTGTACATTATTTATTTATTAAAAATAACAAAGAAAAATACACAATACAACAATATATACAATTTTTAAAAAGATACATTATAATTTTGTTTTTTTTATGACTCAACTTCAAAAAGAGTTTTCTCGTGCTTTGAAGTGAATCACATTTCACAAATCTACAAACTATCTAATCTATTTATATACATACATCTTAATCTAGGCACTAATCTATTTACAATAACATACATATTTAGATACAAACATACATAATATATATAAAGAGAGAAAAAAAAAAAGTACAAAATTGGTCTGTAGAATAAATAAAAATACACAAATTGAAAATAAACAACACACAATGAATACACAAGAAAAATGTTACTTCAAAAAGTCTTTCAGCAATACCAAGAACCCACCAAAATTATTTTGCGCCACTATTCTCATATCCACTGGTAAATCATTTAACCACTTCACCCCATAATATGAATAATGATTTTGGCCAAAAGATGTATTTTTCTTTGGGATCCTTATCATTCCACTTGTGCGAGGACCAATTCTTAGATTAGATGACAAAATGCTCTCGCACAGATGTCACACCTGCACTGCGCCAGAATTATAAGTTCATATTCAGCTTATTTACCTACTAGCTTTTTTTGTGGTCTTTGAAACTTGACTCCGCAATATATTCAACAGTTAATTGAGCGATTTAAATACATACTACTTGCAATTAGTGTTAACAAAATTTGAGGAATAAATTACCCCATATGTCGAGCGCAGAGTATTGAAACCTTTGATAAATTACTTATGACTGCAGTAGGTATTAACATACGCTGCCTACTTGAAATGATGAGCGCCCTTGAAATGATCTTGTATCATTGAACGGCCCTATGTAAATTCAAATTTTGTTCAATGCTGCTTGACTAACCCGTCGTAGTGTATTTATTAGATATAACTTATCATTGGCATTCGTCCACATGCATACGTCAAATACTCGACCTTTGAAAATTATATCAGAGATAAATAACTAGAAACAATTATTACAAAACAAACGTGAAGGGCAAGGTCAAAACATTATGTCATTTATATATGTAGTTCAATATCACCAGAAAAATTCCACCGAATCATTAATTCCTGAGATCTTGGTCATATCTTTGTCATGCCCAAAATAAACATTTCTCAAAACAATTACAAAACTTACTCTAACGAAAGCGGCAGTCAGAAAACTAAGAGTGGCACAGCGAAAACATGAAAGAGCCATGCTGAACCTCAGACTCTAAGATAGAGTGAGAAATTCAGAAATACGTAGAAGATCAGGAGTTATTGACCTCGTTCAAAGAGTTGGAAAACTGAAGTGGTCATGGGCGGGATATATTGCCAGAGTGAAGGACCAAAGATGGACCAAGAGGATCTTGGAATGCAGACCACGCGAGGACAAAAGAAGTAGAGACAGACCACTTACGCGATGGTCCGATGACATAAAGAGGGTTGCTGGTGACTGGATGCAGAAGGCCCAGGATAGAAAAACCTGGAAAGATATAGAGAAGCCTATGGCTTGTAGCAATGGACAGAGACGGCTGGATAAAGTATGTAAGTAATCTTCTATTTACATTCATTGATTGTACTTTAAGCACTGTTTTTCTAAGGATATTGATGTAAAAGAGTTTGCAAGCTATTCCTTGAGCTAAAAGTTGATCATAATCATCCAATAAGCCCACAAACAGAATCATTACCATATACAGTAAATTTTAAACGGTATGGGCTAAAATTGTAAAGGCTTAACTAAATAATACTGACGCAATTTTCGTGGGCGCTCCACTCCAAAAAAAGTTTACATAAGAATACAAAGAAATATATCAACAAATAAAAGAAAAACAACTTTTCCGACTCAAAAGGACCATGCCTAGCTATGTTGCAGTAAGACAAGTCCCCAACAGCTGATTTCCAGCATGATCCTATTGCTTATGTATTATAATGTAATGTAAATTTAAGAGAAATATTTCGTATAGAACCTGGAACAACAATATTTCTGCTTTCAAGTGTATTTCAAGATAAGCATTATGCATAAAAAGTTTTAATTAATATAATTTCAAAACATGTGTTATTGAAATAAAAATGAAGTTATCCTAAAATTATCCACATTTTTTTTAAATCAAAAAAATTTACTTCTGATATGGCTCAATAAGAAACAGTTGACGAACTCTGATAGATTTGATTTTTACTTCATTCATGAACCACGTGTCAAAACATTCAAAGTTATTCATATCGAATACGTAATTTTGCTTAAACGAAATTTACCACTTTAAGAATATTTCGTATCTTATTTATCTTGGCTTATCGTCATTGTTTTGCTCTACCTACATACTACAGGAAGTGTGATCTATAAAATTAATAATCGATCGATTTTTTATGTGTCACGTGATCGATGAGTCAGCACACAATACAATAATTATAATATGATGAAAACGATAATTTTGTGCTGCTCCTCGCTACTCTAATAAAATTGTATTCGACTGGAAAATTACAGAATTGATCAAGAGTTATAATTCTTTTCCACAGTAATCTCAAAAGATATGTCCTTGAAATAAAGCACAGTTTATTTTTATATCTTTATTCTATTTCGCGAGTTTTTTGAAATTTGAACTTTTAATACTTTTCTTGTAAAATTAATTTTAACCTTTTTTATTATGAGTAACTAAAAAAACTAAAAGGCATTTTTACTTCAATCGAACGAGGATATGAAAATCTACCGGCTGAGTTACTATTCTTCAGGTCGTAAGCCCTGTAGGTGCCTCGAGTTCCTGGTTCTTCTACAATATCCCTACTTCGTCTCTATTGAGATGTTGAAAAAATGTTTTTCAATAAAAATATCATTTGATTCCCGAATGGGAAAAAATCCAATGTTTGCATATATGTAATTAAAAAAGAATATTCGATTTACATACACATTGGTACAAGTAGGAACAAGCCAAAAATTAAATAATATTTCTGGCGCAGTTCAGGGGTGACATCTGTGTGTGACACCGTCATCTTATTTATAAGGACTGTTGCTTTCATTGTTTACAAATAAATTAATTTCTCAATGTCTCAATAGATGGCGTTACAAAAAAAATATTGTATAACTTATATCACAGATCTGGTGATATGCAATGTTATTTCGTGTTTAATACATTAGGAGGTAATTTAGTGTGCATATTTGTGTACACGAGTATGTCCAAGGTATACAAGAGCCTTAATTATCAGTCTCGTATAACAGTCGTCGCCACACAACGTATATTTTTTTGTTGAAGTATAAAAACAGCAAATTTATTATTGATAATCATCATTTTTATTTCGGAAAATCGTTTGTACTGAATGTCAACATTGACATTAAGATGAGGTGTTACTGTAAGTGACTTTCAATTTTCCATCCTACTTTCAAAAACGTAGGTTATTAATCCAACGTAAAATTTATAAACCTGTGTACGATTATAAGACGCGTGCCTTGAATTGAACACGTATTAGCAGGAACATTTTGCTTTGTTAAACCGTGTGCATTTGGAGGACACGTGCCTTGAATTCAACACGAGTTTTTAAGTGCATTAGCGCAACAGACTAGTGCCTAATTCGAGGCAGTACCTACTTGCCTCCTAATCAACACGGAAAAGTAAAAACGCTGTGTGGTCCGCTAGTATAATATATGATATTTATTTATTTATGATATGGTATTCTATAAAAAAATCTACTCCCTTTAAATACGGACTTCTACTAAAGGACTATAGTCTACACCTCATGAGCACAGCGCCAACCCAGATAGGGCTGGGCCCCGTTAGTGACTTAGGAATTTGGCTTTTTTTATTATTTTAAAATAAATAATTACTATGCATTTGAATAATAGCACTATAGATCGGTTTAAAGCATTTTTATATTTGCACAAATAATTACTATTATACTCAATAAGTTTATTAAAACAACATTAATTATTATCAGTAGTACCTACATCCGTTAAAGTGATGTTTTTTTACGATGCTGTTTAGATATGACAGCTTAATGCTTAATGCCCCCGTAGCACAATACTTGATGCCGAGTAATCACTGATCATCACACCTATTTGAAAGTTCAGACGCGAATCGGAACCATAATATGAGTTTATTTATTTAAAAAAATAATATAACTATTAGTTTATTTTTAGCCTTAAATACGCGTCGAAAATCACAATAAAGAAATTGAGCAAAACCCAGTATTGTTTTATTTAAATTAAGTATTAATTAACTTATATGATCAATTAACACATACGAGTTTGGCACAACACTACTACACGCGAAATGGGGTGGTGTGGTTCAATCAACAGATTTGAGACTGGCAACTGAATTGAATAATTTCAAAAGAAATTAAAAAATATAATAGACTCCAAATATTGGCTGTTATGTAAACTATATTCCCATTATTACACATATAGGTACCCACATGTCCCACATCGTCCTATTACACATGCAATCACTCCCTATAATACCTCACAAATACTCACTTGTTTTTTAGTCCTTTATACTTTTGTACTTTATATATTTTTTTATTTATTTTTTTTTTATTTAAAAAAAAATGAATATGTCCTTGTTAAACAAGTTTATATACATCTTCCTACGTTCCCTAAACTAAGCATAAATGCTTGTCCTATAGGTGAACGAGATCGGTCGAGGCAGGATTCGAACTCGCGACCACTGGATTACTAACCCAACGCGCTAACCGCTCTGCCATCCACCCATCCAATGATGATACTTTTATACTTTTATTAAATTGTATAGCAAAAATGTATTGCCTTAATTATTGTATGTATTACCACAGAATAGGCTTCGACCAGTAAGGTAATAAATTATGTTTATGATTTGTTATTTATTTATTTATTTAAGGGACAAATACATAAGATACACAGAGAAAATACACAATGAAATGAAAAAAAAGACAGTCCAAATTACTTTTGTCCACAATTGATGGTCCTACATTAGATAATCATAGAAGTATGTATCTACAATACAACAAAAAATAAAATTAAATAAATTATATTACATATTATATATTTCGAATATGAAATATATAATAATTACATATTCATATATTTGACACAGAAGGGAAGGAAAAAGGAAGGGAGAAGGACCTAATTCGTTACTGTTGTGAAAAATAACACAATCTGCTAAATAAAAACAAAAATCAAAATAAGTACAAAAATTTTAATTTTTAACTATACACAGGTTTACGCCTCTATGCATCTAGGCATATGAAGAATTCTTGTAGCAATCATGACTAGCAGTGAATAGAATACATCAGGGGGTAAGTCTGGTGACTGGTTCAATAGGCGAAATCAAAACCCTCACGATTACCCATATCATGGATATGTGGTGGTGATATGATCACTCCACGGAAGATGTCGTTCGTCGGGGAACATCACTTCTCACGATGATTGCCGAGGACGACCGAAGGACACCGCTTCCTGAAGCGAGCGCCTACAACGAATCGCCATTCGCTCGTCAACTGGCCGTACATGCACAGTGTGCATCGTGTACAAGAAATATATTAAGTAAATCTCGACCTCAGTATCGCGGAACATTTTTTTATATAAAAATTATACTTTATATAATTATTATATGGAGTTTTATAACATCTTTAGATGTCATTTCGATGTCTCCATATGATAATTATATCCATGATATGGGTTTTGATATCGCCGGTTGGACCAGACTTGCCCCCCCGCACGGGCACGTTATAGAAATAACGTGCCCGGCCCTGTTTAAATACATAAATATTAAACAAGTAGGCACCTATATACATATATGTAAAAACATGGAAAAACATAAAATTATATGCAATCATTATTATTGTCCTCATATTGGTTCACTATATTGTATGTATTTATGTTTATATATTTTATTCTCTGAATATTTTTTTATTGCATCAAAATAGTTACATTAAAATGCAGTAAAGTTAACGATTTGATAATTTAAACAACAAATTATTAGTCATTTTTAACTCATCTTGTTACACAAACATAATATTATTTACGGCTTTAAACCATACGAATTAATTTTATTATTTTTTTCGTATTATACTGTCGGCCTTCGTGGCTCAGTCGCTTGGGTATCTGATTCCTGAGCCAAAGGTCCCAGAATAGATTTCCGGTGGAGACACAGTTTTTGATTGTGTTTTCAGTCTGGATCTGTGAGACGATATAGTTCTTAAGTCTCCAGAACGTGACAATTTGTTATTATATGTTTGTTAAATTATTATTTGACATAGTAAGTACCTACCCTGATAGTTGCATGAAAAATGTATACAATACAATACTTTTTTTGAAGTCCGCAATTGTGTACATCAAACCCAAAGAAGCAAGTATTGCGTGAGAAATAATAACTCACCTACGAATCGAACCTAGAAAATTCTTTTTAAAGTAAAACGACTCACCACTGCGCAACGGCGCGCGGCTAAATGAAATAATATTAATCTTTGATATTATTAACTTTGGTATTAGATCACTAACACCATCTATTGAGAGATTTCGTAAAAAATAAATGCATTCATTATTATACTGTGGGTGTAATAGTGCATTTGTTTCATAGATGTCACCAGTGAAGGTCGCCAAATACTTTATCCAACTGTCCATTTGTTCAAGAGAATATCATTTCGACAATGTATTAAGCCAAGATATGCGAGATTTGTATGCAAGGTCTATATTTTTCACGGTTTTTCCAAATTTGAAGTCAAAAAACACTAACTTAGAGGCTTCGCAGCAAATATGTTCCATGTATGGATTTACTCAGAATTCTGAGTAGAACATTTAGTGTATCTGTGTGTCTGTCTGTGTGTGTCTCCCCGTCATATAACTTTTGATCCGCTCAATTCTGTGCCCAAAATTTTAGAATATATAGAAAATTATATCTCAGAAACCATAAAACCTAGAACGCTGAAAATTGGTATAAATATAGACAAATACAAAATCTTAAATTCGTTATTTCAAAAAAATTCTAGAATTTATCAAATATTTTTTATTAAGAAAAACATTTTTTTATGTTAAATGAATGTGTTTTACTGCCTATATTTCCATAGTTTTCAAAAATATCGAAGAAAACCGAAACACCCCAACTAGATAATTTAATTTCCTATAAAAATATGAACATTGAAGTAGTAGGTACATCTCAATTTTTATAACAATATTTATAAAAATTGAATTTAGTGACGACATCGCTTCATACAATTTGTATGGCAGTCGCATATACACAATATCTAAGAAGACTTAGTAGTTTGATACTTAATCTCCAAACATACATACATACCATCATGCTGTTTTCATATTCTGGGTAGGAAAAAAGGAATGTTCTCCATAATACCCTTTCTTGACATACATACCTACATGTGTTGTATAGAAATCAAAATATCTTAAAATATTTAATAATAAGAAAGCCGAACAGCGTGCCAAATAAAATCGGAGAACGAATGGTTCGAGTACGTTGACGAATATGTCTATCTGGGAAGCATGTTTCAACGGAATGGACGGATTGATAAGGAGATCGAAAGAAGAGTTATGGCAGGAAACAGAGTGAATGGAGTACTTAAACCAGTTATGATTGACCGCAACATATCTAAGAATGCTAAAGTTGCCATTCATAACGCTATCTTAGTGCCAACCTTGACTTATGCAAGTAAAACCTGGATATGGCAGAAGTCGCACGAAAGTAGAATAAATGCAGTTAAAATGAGATCGCTAAGAAGAATCTGTAATAGAACGATGTATGACAGGATCAGAAATTAGGACATAAGGAAAGAATGTAGGATAAAGAAAGATGTTATTAATAGAATGAAAGTGAACACATTGAGATGGTTTGGCCACATGGGGAGAATGAATGAGGAACGCCTGACGAAGAAATTATACATTGCGGACAGGAATGGAATGAGAGGTCGGGGCCGCCCAAGGAAGGGATGGCACGTCCATGTGAACGGTATTTTGAAAGACCGAAATGTTAAAAGCGTGAACAACAGACGAACATGTATAAGACGTTGTATGAATATGGACGAGGCGATAATGTATGTTAAGATAGAAGTAAGTGGCGTTCGGTTCTCTCTCCATACCCCATGAGGGACATGGCGTGATGATATGTATGTATGTATATTTAATAATTTGAATTTATGGGTTTAGAGTTTGGTACATAATCGTCAACTACTATCGCTATCGACATCGCTATACCTACTATCGCTATCGACAGTTAGATCTCGTGTGTTACATGCAACTAGTTTAGAAACACACTGTTTTAACCAATTTGAGAAATTTGATTTCAAAATACGAAGTTCAATTTTATATGCCTTCTTAAATAAATTTCATAGATCTTGATTCATTTTTTTACTAGTATGATTATGAAGTTTTGCATTATTTTTCTACATAGAAAGTTTAAAATATATAACTTAACTGACTTCACCTGAAACTGAACTCGGAAATTACCTCTGAAGGCAGACATTGAACTTACTGACCCACTATTGCTGGAGTAACTACATATTGTATCATGAAATGAATTATCTCGCTCGACTCTAATTATTACACGAAGTAAAGAAACTCATTCATATAATGTCTTAATTTTTACAAGTCACGCGTGAACTGATTTAAGTTAAAATATTTTTGTTGAAACGATATTTTTACGTAGGTATCTCTTTTGTGTCGTGAAGTGTGCAAAAAATATAAAATACATACCACTGCGAAAACAGAACAAAATATTGTTTTTGCGACCTTCAAGAAACTACTTCTTGTACATATTCGTTTATTCATAATGCTATTTGCAAAATTATCATACATATTATCAATTCTCATTTTTATCGATTTTATCAGAAGGACGGATGGCAGAAACTATAAAGATCGCCCTAGAGATATTTTTATGGACACAATACCCCCTATTCAGTAACTATTGGAACTAAATTAGGAACGTTCTAAAATTGTAGATTTTAGATTAACGGTCTTATTTCAGCGTTGTAAAATATCAACTTGAACTATGTAAATGGAATAGGAACGTATCTATATTGGCCGGAACGTTCTTAAAAAGTTATTGAATCAGACGTATTATGAATAATTATGAAAATTATGAAATTTTCATCATCTTCATATGTAATTATTCAAAATACGTCTAATTCAGTAACTTTTTAAGAACGTTCCGACTAATATAGGTACGTTCCTATTCCATTTAGTCCAAGTTGATTTTTATAAAGCTGAAATAAGACCGTAAATCTAAAATCTACAATTTTAGTACTTTCCTATTTTAGTTACTGAATAGGGGGTAATATACACAAGTTTTTACGCTAAATGTGTTTCTTATATAGCAAATCGTTATTATGTTTTCCGAGGACACTAGCCCGCGTAAACTTCCGCGCATTATGTCGAGAAACCCCCCGTTCGCCGTTCGTAACGCGGTATTCTGATTGGAGTGAAATACGTATGAAATTCGACAGGTAAATTTATTTGCAATGTTTTATGTGGAATATCGAGGTGGTGTTGAGTTTTTAGCAAAGACATAAAGCGACTCGTAGACAAATTCGTTCGTTTCATAGATTACAGTTAGGTATGAATGTCAGCTCCTGATACATAACTTTCACTTTACATTCTGTGATATATATAAAGATTAGCGGAACTTATCGCAAAATATTACACGTGAATGGGAATAAGACCTCAGGTGATTAGTGATGTGCACTGTGGCAGCTACCGAGAGATGAAGAAGCTGGCGGACAACAGAGATATGTGGAGAGATGGAGTGTGTGGTGCAAACCAATCCTAGGATTGTGACCATGAAAAATAATGATCACCTATCTAGAATGTATATGCTGAAATTGGACTATCTCTGAAGATTTCTTATGAAAGTGTTTAACTTTTCGTCTCAAGCAATGACCATACTTATAAAATATTGAATCTTCTTTGTTTGTTTGAGAAAACCATATCGTATTCTTGGCCATATTACGGCAATCATTTGACAAAAAACAATATAAGTTATAGACAGTATAAATATTCATACATGAGTCATTTGGATATCAACATGAAACCGATAGCCTACCTTATCATAATTGGATCTCAAATGACCGTAATACTCGTATATAGGTATGTTGATATTGTTGACTACAGAGGTCCGAACAAAGTTATTATTGAACGAGTCAACATGTCCAATGAAGTTAATAGAATAAATCAACAAGCGATAGGTCATTCATTTAAAGTAACTTAATGTGAATCATAAACCTAAACAGGTTTATAACTAAATTTAGTTTGATAGTTGCTGACCACTGTCAAGAGACGCTGTCAAGAGACGCATACTTTAGCCACATATTCCTTGGTGATAAATATGGCCTTCTACAACTTATTTACAGTGCAGAGAAAGATGGGGATTCATTCATTTATTATCAAAATGAGTTTGGTGTGATTGTCGCCAACCTCCGTTGGGAGTGGCACAAAAAGAAAAAGAAGTTTGTCTATCGACAATTCTTGATAGAACTCCATAGTTTGGAGATATTCAGACTTATTCTGACGAAATAAAACGCGTCAATAATCAAATAGAATGAATATCGAGCTTAGTATTTTTATTTTAAAATGTATACATATTTAAATGTATTCGTTACTCCCACCACCACCAGCTCCGCATATGGGGACTGTCAACTGCCCGTTCGCAGAACGCTAGAATGAACAACAAAAAAATGCATGCCACGAAGAGTAGCTCATGGAGCCCTCTATATTAGCAATTTCGGCACCACGGTGCAAAAAGAACAATCAGCAAGTGCAAGTCAAGATTCGCACTTGCGGACTGTCGACTACTTCAGATTCATATGTATATATAGGGCATCAGAGACGTGACCAAGATCTCTGGAAACAAACAAGTCAGTGGGAATCTTCGGATAATAAGGCACCGTATCTATGGCAAAATCGTTTGAAGGCTATAAACAATTCGTTTATACTTACATTGTAAACAGGCTAACAATTTATAAACAAAGTAGTAAATTTGCTCACGCAAGCGTTTCACAATACGAAGATTTTTGCCAATTCGAACTAACAATGGAGCAATTTCTTTAAGTAGGTAACACACAATATTGTATATAGGTCTCTATTGTATATGGTAATTTTACGACATAAAATAAATATAATTGATAATGATAAGCTAAGTTTACTCTCTGCTGCAAGGCACCGACATAGAATAGTGCTTCCACTATTTTCTATTAAAATCGTTTTCAGGTGTCCCGTATGAGCCGGATAATCGAAAATACAACAGTGAAAATGAAATCTCACATTGCTCAGCAATGTGGTTCACACACCATTCTTAATATTACTTAAATGAGTCAAAACGAGATTATATTAGGTGAGGTTAGACGTTGTTAACGCGATAGGTGTAGGTACGTTGTTACTCAATTAGCAATCGTACACCTATCGCGGGATAAAAAAAAACAGTTAAAAAACTGAGGGACTAATGAATATTTACCACAGCAAAACTGCAATTCTTAATTATTGTTATTTTGTTTTTCTTTTGTGTACCTATTTATGTATATACCTACACATATTTATAAACTAATTTATAAAACTACTCAAATTTACGAGTGTCTGACAGACCGCTTGTGCAACATTCTTTGTCTGTTCCTGCTATACCTAATGACTTAACAATGATATCTAGGGCTTAAGTATAGAAAATTTTAAGATAACAAAACTTTTATACTCCATTTTAGAATTTTTGTTTTCGACTTTTGAATTTATTTTCGCATTATTTTCCCATGTATCTAAAAAAACCATAAACGCTGAAAATTGTAATAAACATAGACAAACACAAAATCAATTTTTTTTAATAAATTCCCAGTTTCTCAAACATTTTTTAGTATAAAAATTATTTTTTTTTATGAAAAATTTATGTATGTGTTTATCTGACTATATTTCCAAAGTTTTTTTAATATAACGAAAAAAGCCGAAACACCCCAACTAGATAATTTAATTTTTTAAACAAAATATGTACATTGTAGTAATACATCTCAAACTTTATAAAATTTTTTATAAAAACTGAATTTGGGACTTCGTTTCATACAATTTGTAGGGCAGTATACACTACACAATATCTACGGGGACTTAGTTTGATACTTCTTAATAATCTTCTTTTTTAATCTCCAAACTAACATAATAATAATAATGAACACTTCCTTGCACCCTGCGCAAGTGGCAAGTTTATTGCCGTATGGCAATTTCTTCCAACTAACCAGTGTTTCCAGCCCAGAGAAGCAATATTTGCGTGAGAAATCGAACACAGGACGCCCGCACAGAAACCGAACGGCTTACCAACTGTGCCACGGCGGTCGGCGTATACATAACATCATGCTATTTTCATTTTCTGGGTAGGAAAGCTGACTTCCATACTATCCCATTCTTACATAGGTAGGTACATACCTACATGTTTTGTATAGAAAAAATATCTTAAAATATTCAACACTTTTGATTTACGGGTTTATATTTTAGTACGTATTCATGTGTTACATGCAACTAGTTTGTACCGAAATTTTGTATAAATGGAAAAAACAACATTCTTTGTTTACCAGTCGATAAGGGCATAGTCAGCCGTAATCAAATTTGTTTTATTTAAAAATATCTAGTATATCTAATGGAGATCTATACCTTAAATACCGTCAGTATTCTGACAATTTTAAAACACTTAATAAATATTATTTGATGCAAAAAATATGAATAGAAATTGTAAAACCATAACTCTCTAGGTAGTATTAAATAGTAGTAGGTATAGAGTAAAAATATCATTAACAAAAAATCGAATTCATATTTGGTTTTGTTATTGCTTGCTAGGTATGATATAATATCAAATTACAATAGGCTGAATACGATTCATAACTGTAAAATGTATTTTATTTATGGAATTGATTACATGTTGTTTATTGCTTATGGTAGGTAATAGCCCATTGTTATAATATATGTGAATATAGGAATCTACTTGAAAAAATCATGTTAAGGGGGCATATAAACCTAAACATCCCAATTTCAAATCAAATTTCACTGCGTTTTAAACACTGCGTTTCCAGAAAAAATACAATATGTGTTTTTAACATTTCTCTAGTGAATGTTAGTCATACAATTTGAAAATACAGTCTAAATTCGCCTAAATAATAATTAAAAATATCCTTTTTTACAGCATTTTTTTAATTAGGTACACCATAACTATGTGTCGAAGAAAATAAATCTCTTTTATGCTCCAAATCCAAGTGAATGACCGTTAAAGTTTTTTTAATCTCTTTAAGGTTTGTTCTTAAAATGCAAAAAATTAATAAATTTTGAGTTTCCGATAATTTGAATCACGTAGGTATAAACCTTTTTTAACCACCCTTACTAAGACGTAACTTCATAGTGTATTAGGTGATTTTATTATATCATGTTTTCAGTCACTAGATTTAGCGTTATATGACCTCTTAAAGTCATTTAAACGTACATTATTTTTTAAACATTTTTTTTTCGTGTAATGTTATAAACAATTTATTGAAGCATCGTTTATAAAGTGTACACAATGTGTAGTTAATGCGTATGACCCACATAAAATTTTATGCCGATCTTACGGTCCAAACTGAAAATTCAACGATTTCATCTGTCAAAACTTTCAAAGTACTCTCACCTATTGGAAAAATTAGTTTATTTAATTTCAAATGTAGGCAATGCTTTATAATAGTCTAAGAGATGACAACGTCAAAAAATAATTTATTTTTATGGAGCATATATTATCTACGCAAACATTGAAATATATAGAACTTTCAAAAATTGTATTGATAAGGGAACTCAGTAAGAAGGCACAATTGGTGAACGTTACGCAAGCGCATAAAGTGATCACGTAAACCAGACGATGGCAGGTCGTAAGCCCTGTAGGTGTCTTGAGTTCCTGGTTCTTCTATAATATTCCTACTTCATCTCTATTGAGATATTAAAAAAATTGCCAAAAAAATATCATTGACTTATACATATGTACATACCATCACGCCAAGTCCCTTACGAACAGAGTGCCATAGTTATCTATTTTTGCACACATTTCTGGCTTCCTTTACATCCATGCATCGTCTCATGCTCGTCGATTGTTCAAACTTTTTATGTTTCCTTCTTTCAAAATATCATTCACATGGTCATGCCATCCCTTTCTGGGGCGACCCTTGCTATTGACTCCATCTCTTACACCCATGCTTATTTTTTTGGTCAGTCGTTCATTCTTTCAATATGTCCAAACCACCTCAAAATCATTAACTCTCATTTTACATATAATATCCTTCTATGTCTTGCATTCTCTCCTTATGTCCTCATTTTTTATTTTATCATATATCCTTCTATTACATACTCTTTTAAGTGATCTCATTTCAACAGCATTTATTATACTTTCATGTCCATGTTTCACTGGCATACGTCAAAGTAGGCGCTAAACTTGCATTGTGTACTGTAATTTTGGCTTCCTTTGAGATGCTTGGATCGGACATTACTGGTCTGAGTGCTCCGTTTATTCTATTACCCGCTATAACTCTTCTTTCAGTATATTTATCATTGACTTCCGACAAGGAAAAAATCCAATGTTTGCTTATATACATATATGCAACCATAAAAATACACAACATAGGTAATTAAAAACCCCGGAAAAACAGAGCTATTGATCTACCTAAACATTGCGTGTAAATCATTTAATTGATCAGTAGAGCTAAACAACTTGACAATCGAACTGGACTCCCAGTCGGATTGAACCTTGTGAAAAACTTCAACCTATTTCATAACAACCCAAGACCCCTTCAGACGGAAGTAAGACCTATTGCACTGAAAAAAAAACGAGTGGGTTGAGGCCAACGCTAAACTCCTCACTAACAAGTCATTCTATAAAGTATTCAAATTCTGTATGGAAAATTTTCAGCATTTTCATGAAATGAGTTTGTTAAATATTTTTTTATTTAAATATTTTAATATGAAAAATTGATAACTCTTCAATGCCATTTTATGAAAAAAATGTGCCTTTTTAACAATTTGATAATATAAATTTCAATTTTTAAGTTTCCTGAGTTGGGATCATTTTGAAATATTTGACAGTTAAAAAAATTGAGAAGCACTATTCATATATCGTTCAAAATGTAATGGGGTCTAAGCGAGTATTAGTTATGTATATTTGCAAAATTTTAATAGAATCGAATATGTACTTTAGTCTATAATCGATAAAGTAAAAATGAACACGCCGTACATAGCACACTGCACATAGCACATAGCACACACACACAGATTGATGAAACTTTCAGAATACAATCTCAGCATGATACTAGTTAATAATCTGCAAAAAAATAGCCATAAAAATTGCGAAATCATAATTCCCCACTATATCCCCTTGGGTTAGTGAGGAGTAAAGATTTATGTTAAAATTAACCGAATTATAGTGACAACAAAACAATTTGTTTTGTGCTACTAAATATTTTGTGTGTTTAACCAAACAGTACAGTCATAAATAGATAAACTTTTATTACTAATAACAAAGGTTTGGCTAAAAACGCAAGTAGCCAGTTCGGTTGTCACAATTATTTTTTTCAGTGTGAAAAAGATAAAGAAACGTCGTATAGAGATTATTATTTTTGAATAATGTTGAAGTCTATGATCACAACATATTTTGATCTGAGCCACATGAAATGAGTTATATTTTCAGCCATTGTGGTTCAGTTGGTTGGACATCCTACTCCTGAGCCAAAGGTTCCGGATGAAGACAAAGTTTTTAATTATTTTATCGGTGTGGATCTGTGTGACAGTAAATATCGTAAGTCTCTCATTATACAAACGACGAAATATTGACAAAAATGACCGACTAACTATGTAATAAATATTATGTCGATCTTAATGGGTCATTTTGTTAGCAGTAGCGCAATTGCTAATGAAAGCCGAAAATCTTGGCTTTCCTATGAATGAGAAATTCTAGACCTAATATTTTTATGTCTGTTTTATTGAAACTATACTACAAGATTAAAAATTGAACCGTATGTAGATACAATGCTTGACAGGGCCACAAATGTAAATATTATTTTGGTATTTGATTAAAAAATATTTTCATGGGCGAAATGAACAAACGATGCTAAAAAACATTAAATTTTCGACATTTCCCATTGTTCTTTCAGGGTTTGCCTTGTCCGAGGGTTCTAAGCACGCCCCTGTTTGTTAGATATCTGACAGCTGAGCAAAAGTCGCGGGTTCGATTCCCGGTGGAGACACAGTTTTTAATTGTGTTTTTAGTGCGGATCTACGAGGCGATAAACGTACGATAGACTTGTTATTGGGTGCGTGTTGAAATCAATATTTGACATAAGTACCTACCTGTTAGTTACCCGAGAAGCTATAGGTACCTACATAATAAAATTTTAAAAAATATATTTGTTACCTATTTAATAGTTCTTTCAACAAATAACCTCTAATTATAATAATTAATTGATTTATAATTTTATATACTTTCAGTGAATATTGCAATATTTCACGATTCTTTTGTTTTGTCGTTCATTTCAATAAATTTATTTATGTACATGTGTACAAAGGCAGGTTTATTGCCATAAGGCAATTTCTTCCAACCAACCCGAGCAACGTGAAGTCTCTTAGTTAAATTGGTACAGTACTAATTAAGTGAGAAATAAATTGATAAAAAATAACATTAAAGAGTAAGAAATATAAAAAAAGTTGTTAAATTGTTTAAATTGTTATTATATTTAAATTACAAACGCTTTTGTGCAATTTCACTCTGCCAATATTGAATATATAAATAAATAATGAATAATTTTATTGCTCAAATCGAGCCTTGGCCTCCTTCATCTTCTGCATCCGTCCATTTCTTTCTTCTCCAGTTAGAAACTTGCAGGAGGTGTATCGCATCTGTCGTTATCTCGTCCTCCCATCTCAACCTTAATCTCTCAATCTTACTCCTGTCTCCTGGGTGTCCTACCATTATTTTTTTCGGGAAGTCGCGTATTTGGTATCCTTTGTACATGGATAGCCCATCTCAATTAACTAAGTATATAATATATAAACTTATATGGACACACTATTTAACAAAACTTAACACTAAAATATAACGGGGCTGGTTACCCAACTCTCAACTATATGTATATCTGATTGAGATTTTATTTTTATTTATTTATTTTATAAGAGTAGGTATTACACAATATTTTGACTGAGTGACAATATATAGCAAAAATTTACAGTGTTGATAATTTCTCGATAGAGTTAAAAACTCGTGTTTGAGAGAGGAGTATCGTAATTACATACAGAAGAAAGATTTAACACATAGGATTATGTATTGCCAAAAATATGCCCTTATAATGCTATTTGAAATTTATTTTGATCTTAATTCTCTTATAGAAGTGGGCAGGTCATTGTAAAATAATATTCCCCTATATATAATATTCATTATTAATTAATATTCCCTTATATGACAGTAATTTCTGCGCTTTAGTTGTATTTTTCTTTGGTATGATGATTTTGAACATTGCTCTAGTCTTCCCTGTTCCACTAGAAAAAAATTCAGGATGATTCTGTCTGTGAGCATATACATGCAGTTGCAATCATGTCTATTATATGTTTTAGTGTTGGGAATATTAATGTGTACCTACTGTTTTCTTTGTCAAATTTTGAAAATCCCTGACTATAAACTGTAGAGTACCTACCTAGAAATTTAGGGCTCTGATGCACAAATTATGTTAGAACCCACTAACATTTCAAAAAATTTATCAAAATAAATTATTTTAAATATAATTTAATCAAATATGTACGTAATAGAAAAAATATACGAAAGATATTTTAATTGAAATTTAATTCATGATTTTAATAATTATTTTTCGTTGCTTTATTATTTAAGAAATCACAAAAAAGTTTTTGTATATTTTTTTTTTCTTTTGAAATCTGGGCCCCATGTCATGCTGCGCCACAAAACACAATGTGTATGGATCCCATTCCTATTGAATACAGTTAATAATCAAAAGATGAAAGACATTGTTTTCCTAGACGTGAGAGCATTTTGAAAATTGTATATTTTATATTACACGTCACTTTTATCAAATATTTAGTCAATTAACAATAATTTCGTAATTATAATTTTGAATATATCTTTCATCAATGTCACAACGGGTTATACACAGATTGCATGTACTTATACAATTAGTTTTGTCGCAATGGTACTGTATATTATACATAATTTTGATATCATAATTTTAAAAATGCATTAACTTAGAAATACTTATGTATGATTTATCTATAAAAAATTTCAAATTGCTCTCTCGTTACGTAAAAAAGATTTTTTTTAGTTTATAGAATGCATACCATTGAAATGGCCTCACTAAAAATACTTTCGTAAATTGTCAATCTTTATAAAAGAAAAAAAATATAATAACCTAAGCAATGAAGAGTGCAATATTGGTCACAACCCAATCGTTTGTGAATAAATTTAAATTTATAATATAAACATCCACTGCAGGAAATTGCGAAAATACTTCATTTCCTCGTAATATTATTCATTGTGAGGTCTTCTTATTTTTCTATTCCATTACTCATTAAATAATTATGTATGATTAGTCAAAAGTAACTTACATTGAAGATTCACTGACGTACATGTAGTTTGTTTGCGAAACTTGTAAATTTACAATCAGTTTTTTATTTGTTATCACATTATCAAAATCAAATGTATATTGTAAATTCACTGGCCAATACAAATTATTTTGGGTACAATTCTGTCATATGAGTAGTGTTAATTGTTAAAATCTACATACATCGGCGACGGTTGTTATGGCAATATGTTTTTTTTTTCACAATTTATAACTAGCCAAAATCACTGTATAATAACACAAATTATATTTCAATGAACGTCAGATATTTAAACCGTCAAAGCGCTTATTAGTTAATAAAGTTTAAAATATTGTTGCAACGTCGTTCTATTCTTTATTTGAAAATCGCGATTTTTTCTTATTTTGACAGACGTCAGATTTGAAATTCGGAATGGAATAAATATGGCGGTGCCGGCGGCGGCTGCGTTCGAAAACAAGTTTGAATTTATATTATTGTACCCGTCCTACATCAACGGCGAATCATTTCAAACTGTTCGGAATTTGAAACTATTGTTAACGTACAGGTAGGTACTTACTGCATAAAAATTAATATTACTATTGATAAGTGCAGTCCCGTAATTTGCATGTCTGAAATTCCTACACAAATCCTTGGCGTGAGCATTTTTAACGTCGATGTGATTAATTTTTACAAAAAAATATTTAAAAAGGCAAGATGTAAGTCACACTTTTTATCCACATAACCACAAATTCACGCCTTTTTCCCTTTATCCCTTTATCCTTTCTCCTCTCCTATCCCACATCCAATAAACATAGTGTCTCTATCTGGTGTATTATTTCTTCTTCTTTTTTTTTTTCCTTTATTTAGGACTGTGTCCTGTTATTCTCGGAGCCTGCTCTTGTGAGGTGGACGTCCAGCTATCCTTCCATCGCTTGGGTGGTCTTCCAGGGGGTCTGCCTTTTTTTATCTATTTTGTGTATTATTTATTTTTGTTTTTATATTGTATTTTAATTCCTTATATTTTTTTTTTTGTATTCTCTCGTTAATTATTCCTGAAACTGGTTGAATTTACTATGATGGTTGTCTGGTAGAAATTGCCTGCGGGCAATAAGTCCACCACGTTCACATTTCTTTTTAATTATTATTATTACTATTTTAATGTTTATTTTCTTATAGAAAATTTAATTATCTAGTTTTAGTTTTTTGGTGTTCGATGAAATTTATTTATTTATTTATTTTATTAAAAAAAGGTACATCGACAGGCATCCAGCTTACAATTTTCATAAAAAGAAAAAAGAGACAGTTAAATGAAATTGAGGCAGTTAAACACACAAATTTGTCATAAAAAAACTTCTTACAGAATTTTGGGAAAAACTGGAACTTTTTCATAAAAATAAAGGTGAGATATTTTTTTCCATATAAAAATAAATTTTTCAAAGAATATGCCTTTTTTCAAAGTTTTATTTACATTGAAATGAAGGACAAGCGAAGTTATATAAAAATAAAACTAACCTAATGTATATATATATAAATAACGCCTGAATGTTATGCAACATGTATAGCTGTCACAATTCAAGTTTAGAAATACCAAATTGTTCCTTTCATCAAAATACTACATTAATGAATCAAGCGGGAGTACAAACTTTTGGCGTGAATACAAATCACCTGTCTTGTTCCTTCCCCCCTCCCTTCCATGTAACTACTCTGTTCCGTTCCTGCTATACACCACTAGTACTTGTCCGCACGCGGCCTAAAGCGGATGTCAGTTCGGACTTCGTTGCCGTCGTCGACCATACAGGTGCCCGTTGTGGAAAGCATCATCGTGTAGTGCTGTGCCCCGGCATATAGACTGCATATTTCGTTCGGACTGGGTGAGCGATCGAGGCAAGGACTTCTTCCATACTGGTAGGTGATTTCCTTTCTCGATCCATTTCTTTTATCCTATTATTTACCTCGTCGCTGTGAATAACGCGCCGTGACAAGTGCAATTATTTATTTTTCGTATACAGTCCACTTGATCTGTTAGCCCGAGTTGCAATCGGCGATTTCGGCGCTAACATACATTGTCATCGGTTATTATACAAATTCTGAAAGCCTCAGAGCTCTAAAATTCCAGTACCGAGAAGTGAAGTTAAATATAAGGGTATCAAAATCGGAAGCAATAAGTATTAAGCAATAAGTATGTTGGTAAATAAAAAAGAAATAAATATCTATTTACTAGATATAATTACAAATTATAAACAGTAAAAATTTTTTGGCCTTCCTTTAAAAACAAAAATAATTTAGTTCCCAATTTTATAATTCCTAAACTCGACCCTGATCTTGGCTGTTTTATGGGTAGTTTCCTACCTACATTACCAACCTCTTACCTACATAAATTTCATTATTATTTGAATTCAAACAACAGTAAGTGCTCCAGATTTAAGAGTTTATATTTATAGATTATAAAATTATATAATTTTATAAATCATTTTTTTTGCATGGTAATTTTAATTTTGACACAATAGCAACATATATGCAGGTAGATAAGTACATAGGTGCTTACATAATAGGTAGTTATATACTCATAAGTACACACGTCTGTAAATAGATTATAATAACGAGCGACAAAACGAAAAAAATAACCATTATAAATGCTGCTATATCAATTTAATTTGTAGCCAATGTGGCTCAGTTTGTTCGATATTTGACTTCTGAGCTAAAGGTTCTAGGTTCGATCCACGATGGGGACACAGTTTTTTTTCTATAATCTGGATTTGTAAGACGGTTAACATTACGTGTTTCGATAATTTGCTGATTGTTCTTCAAATGAAGAGCTAATAAATTCAGTTCTATGAATTGGAATAGATAGTAAAGTACGTTCAGCAGATCGGAGTGGAGCAGAGTGTATTGAAATGTATTTTTAATATATAGTTTTGTACAAAATATAAATATATGTAATATGTACGCCTGTCTTCTTATTTACTAGTATTTTATTATTTTGCCATACGGACACTTTTGCACATATTTTATTGTGATTTTTCATTATTTATTTATTTAACTTTTAGTACATAATATAAACAAATATAATGCAGACTGGCGGGCTATTTGCCATTAGGCAATTTCTTCCAACCAACCATATTACAAAGTGACAGAATTATAAATGTACATCAACAAAAAAAATAAAGCTACAAAAGAACAAAGAAAATATACATAACACCAAGATAAATAATAAAAAAAAACACAAAAAAACATCATAGCAACAAAAAAGGGATTGGGAAGGAACAAGAAAAGGAAATCGAGATCAGGTGTTTAGGGATAAATATTACGTAGCAAAGGGAAGGAAGGAAAAGGAGAGGGATCAGGTATTTTCGGAGAAATATCCCTGCTTTTGTCTTTTCTTGAAAATGGAAAGCGAGTTCGACGAAGTTATATCAGGACTCAAATTATTCCAGAGTCTTACTGAACGCACTTCAAAGGAAGAGCTGAAAAATTCAGTGTTGTGAAAGGGGATAGTTAATGTAGTACGTTCAGCAGATCGAAGCGATAGGCCGTGATTAGATAAATAGGTGAATTTGGTTTTAAGGTACTGCGGTGAATTAGGATTAAAGAGCGTATTATATAGAAGTGACAAAATATGTATATTTCGCCGTTGTCGTACTCGTATCTTAGGCCAATGGAGAAAATTACGGTAAGAGGAAATGTGATCGAATTTTTAAGTTCAAAGATGAAGCGGACAAACATTCGCTATATAAAGATTGCATTCATTTCGCTATCAATATTTAATTGAATATATCACGCACCAGTTATTTTATGACGTTGCAAAAAAACGTGTTAAACTTTAACCCAACTGGGAATCGAACCCAGTACAAGCGTTTCGAATTGTTAACTGAGACACGTAAGTCGACTATGATTTACTCGAACGAACCATTTATCCGACATACATAGATGTACCAATAAATCTTAAACAAACCAACTTATTCATTCGTCGCTTACGTCCAAACCATATTTTATTTTAATTTGTTGCACATTATTATTTGTTTGTGAATCGTTGTCAATGAATCATCATCATCACGTCGTGTCCCTTGCAAGGTTGACATAGAGAATCGAACGACACGTGTTTATATATCCTATTCGGTTATTCTTAAGTGAACTTTAGAAGGACGAGGTTTTCAACGAGGTTCAGGAGGGCAAGTCTGGTCCAACCAGCGAAATCAAAACCCTCACGATAACCCATATCATGGATATAATTATTATATGGAGTCCTATAATATCTATTGATGTCATAGAACTACATATTAAAATTATATCCAAGATATGGGTAATCACGAGGGTTTTGATTTATTCGGTTGAACCAGACTTGCCCCCCAGGTTTTTGACGGTTTTTTTAACGCGGTGGGAAAAAAATAGAATGTGTTCTATTTTTCAACGCGTTTTGCGTCTTTTTTCGTAAATCAGCAATCTGGGGGGCAAGTCTGGTCCGATCGGCGAAATCAAAACCTTCGTGATTACCCATATCATGGATATAATTATCATATGGAGTTCTATAATATCTTTAGATGTCATAGAACTCCATATGATTATATCCATGATATGGGTTATCACGAGGGTTTTGATTTCGCCGGTTGGATCAGACTTGCCCCCCTGTACCTATTGTTATTCATTGCCGACGAGTCAACATGGCTACCGTTTGTACTTTGTTGACATTGACGTGTGATGTTCTTAGCGGTATTTTTTGTTTATTTGGCATATCTCGATCAGAAGGCAATGTTTAAAACAACAACGAAAAACCGAGGGTTGAGGGAGAAATGCTGGGTAGTCAAAATCCTAAGAAATGGAAAGTCAAAAAAGTATCGTGGAACAAGTAAGTGAAGCATCGAATATCCTATAGTCGAAAATAAAATGTTGCAATTTTTGGCAAAATTTATTTTATTGAATTGCAATAATAGGGGTCGCAAATAAAGGAGAAAATAATACTCGTGTAAAGCGATGTTTGGATTAACCTGTATTTTGGATGCTGTTTTAAGCGTTGAAAACCGGACCGCGTTGAAAATTGTGTCCGTCTAAAGGGCGCTTTATTTGTAATTTTTTATTTAGAGTGTTAGCTCATGGTAGTGAGACAAACCATCCAAGTTGCCGAAATGAAGATGTTGCGATGGATGTCTGGAGTCACAAAACATGACCGTGATCCGCAGCAAGTATGTACGAGGTAGCCTTGGCGTCAAACCGTCTTGTCTTGACAAACTCCAAAAAAATCGGCTCAGATGGTTTGGTCGTGTCAAAAGATGATTACCTGAATATATTGGCAATGAGGTTATGAGTTTAACATCGCCGGGACATCAGGTTGGAAGGCCGAGCTTCGAAGGCGTGTAAATATTTATTTGTTTATTTATTTATTAAACTTTTTGTACATAATATTAACAAATATAATGCACACTGGCTTGCCATTAGGCAATTTCTTCCAACCAACCAGTTTACAGAGTGACAGAATTATAGAATTATACATGTACATCAACAAAAAATGAAAGCTACAAAAGAACAGAGAAAAGAGATTGGGAAGGAACAAGAAAAGGAAATCGAGATCAGGTGTTTAGGGATAAATATTACGTAGCAAAGGGAAGGAAGGAAAAGGAGAGAGATCAGGTATTTTCGGAGAGATATCCCTGCTTTAGTCTTTTCTTGAAAATGGAAAGCGAGTTTGACGAAGTTATATCAGAACTCAAATTATTCCAGAGTCTTGCTGAACGCACTTCAAAGGAAGAGCTGAAAAATTCAGTGTTGTGAAAGGGGATAGTTAATGTAGTACGTTTAGCAGATCGAAGCGATAGGCCGTGATTAGATAAACAGGTGAATTTGGTTTTAAGGTACTGCGGTGAATTAGGATTAAAGAGCGTATTATATAGAAGTGACAAAATATGTATATTTCGCCGTTGTCGTACTCGTATCTTAGGCCAATGGAGAAAATTACGGTAAGAGGAAATGTGATCGAATTTTTTGAGTCCAAAGATGAAGCGGATACAAACTTTCTGGAGTTTGTTGAGATGCTCCTCGTTCGTAGTTATAAAAAATATGTAGTTATAAAAAAAATATTATGAACTGGCTACATGCGTTTTAGCCAAACCTTTGTTATCAGTAACAAAGGTTTATGTATTGGCTGTGTGCAGAAAACATTTAGTTGCACAAAACAAAATGTTTTGTAGTAACTAATTGTTTAGTTAATTTTAACATGAAAATTTGTTACTATTATCAAAAATATGTTTTCAGAGATGCTGAATCATGCTAGATCACCGAGGACAGAACAAAGTGAAGAAATAGGACCTGGAAAACAGACCCTCTAACCATGCGGGATTGTTTGGTATTGATTGATTGTTTATCCTATATCTTTGCATGTTCTTATTCTTGTGTTTTCACTTAAAATATTTTTGGTATACCTACATCTTTTCGTAGTCAATTCTGTGGCACTGTATTATACTATTTATAAAACTGATCTCGCGAAACACTTAAATCAATCATAAACAAAACTTATCGTCGGATAGTTCATACGGATCGGTACGCATTAAATGCAGTGTCTGGAAAGATTTAGAGTTCGCCGGACTCTTCGTATGTTCTTTATGTGTTCTTTCAGAGTTTTGTGAAGGGCCGTTATTAGTTCCCATAAGCAGAACGGGTGGAGATGGGAAAAAAGTTCATATTATGAAGCGGATAGTTGGCCACTGGCTAAAAATGACGAAAACATGTTAATTTTGACGTTTGAAAAAAAAATACTGAGTAAAATCTTTGGCCCAACTAAAGTGAGAGGCGCATGGAGAATATGATGTAATCTAGAGACAGCATGTATAATAAATCTAATGCTATCAGATTCATATTATTAACTATTTTGGCTTAGACATGTTTGCTGGATGAATGATGACCGCATTTCGAAAAACGCATTACACGTGTCCTGAAGAAAGACGAAGTAGATGCAGACCTGGTGCCAGGTTGAAATGGCTGGAGGATGGGCTATGTAATATTAGAAAATTGGAGCTGACTAATTGGAGAAGACTATACGGACAGTGATAAATGGACACTTTTTCTATGGAATATTGTGTCAATGATTTGTTTATGTGTTTATGGAAATATCTTTCGTTTACAAACAGTTCGTTACTAAACATAACTAAATAAAAACATGCCATAATTACTAGTTCGTTTTATGTAAATTAGTATAATTACTGAAATATACAAAATGGAAATATATTCAATGTCATTCTAGGTACTAATATAATTCATTGCACATTCATTGTTAATAAGTAATGAATGACCTTTGGTTTAGTTTTGGTATTAAGATGACATGCTACTTCAATCGACAAACAAGTATTAATAACTTACGAATACTTCATTTTACTTATGTAAAGAACTTGTCAAATATACGTTTACTCAGCCTTATTAGCATATTTTTTTGTTAACTAGATTATTTTTTATTTTGTAAGAATAGGTAGGTACCTACTAACAGGTTATATGTCAAATATTTATTCAAACCGCACCAAATAATAATAAGTTGCCAACTTCTGGAGACATTCGATATTACTCGTCTCACAGATCCAGACTGAAAAAAAAATTAAAAACTGTGTCTCCACCGGGAATCAAAACCCGGGACCCTTGGATCAGCATGGTGGTTGGATACCTAACCAAATGAGACACGAAGATTGACACGATAAATACTCGTAAAAGAAGCGTAAGGAGACCTAAGGGTCGTATTACAAGAGTTATTTGCGAAAAATATAAGAAAAGTTAAGGTCCCGTACTGCGAAAATACTGCTTACGGGACCTTTCTTACATTATTCTTAAATAACTCTCGTAATACGACCGCTAAACTACAATGGTTGGATGGCGTTGTCGCGGATTGTCGGGCTATGGGGCAGCAGAACTGGAAGGTGGCACCAACGATAGAGCAGTACCTATGGAGAAGATTCTTGGAGGCAGCTAGAACCCACCAACGGTAGTGACGCAGAGGATGATGATGATGTACAGTACATTAATATGAAGGTGACAGCCAATAATAGAGCAGTTTGGAGAAGATTCTTGGAGGCAGCTAGGACCCATCAAGGGTTGTGACGCAGAGGATGATGATGATGTACAGTACATTAATATGAAGGTGACAGCCAATAATAGAGCAGTTTGGAGAAGATTCTTGGAGGCAGCTAGGACCCATCAAGGGTTGTGACGCAGAGGATGATGACGATGTACAGTACATTAATATGAAGGTGACAGCCAATAATAGAGCAGTTTGGAGAAGATTCTTGGAGGCAGCTAGGACCCATCAAGGGTTGTGACGCAGAGGATGATGATGATGTACAGTACATTAATATGAAGGTGACAGCCAATAATAGAGCAGTTTGGAGAAGATTCTTGGAGGCAGCTAGGACCCATCAAGGGTTGTGACGCTGATGATGAATTCACTTTGCATTAATATTATTTGTTTATCATGGGCCCACGTTAGTAAGGGTCCGTGACGCAAGTCCCAACCACCTTTCACCTGTACTCAAATACCTATATTAAAATTCCCATACAAAAATTGTACTGAAAATTTTACCTATATTTAAATACCGTCCCTACGAAAAACTTGCGGAACATAATTATATACACGAACTTTTTCACTTTTTTCCCTTTTGTCCTACGATCATCAACTTTTGCATCATTAGCTAAGTAGATACTTATTTTTTTTTATTTATTTATTTATTATTTATTTTATTTATTTATGTATTTATTTATTTATTTATTATTTATTTTATTTATTTATGTATTTAGTTATTTATTCGTTTATTTATTTATTCATTTTTATTATTTATTTATTATTTTTTTTTATTTATTTATTTAATATTTTTCTATTTTTTTTTCAATTATTTATTAATTAATTTATTAATTAATTAATTTATTTATTTATTTAATTATTTATTAATTGATTTATTTATTTATTATTTTTTTTATTTATTTATTGATTTATGTATTTATTGATATATTTATTTCTTTATATTTTTATTTATTTATTTTTATTTTTTTATTCAACGCTCGTCAGAAATAAAAATGCTTTCAAAATAACAAGACATAGTATGCGTTACAAAATACTCTACATTTTCAAAAATAAATAAATAATAAAAAAAAACTATAAATAAAACTATTAATGTAGGTACGATACACTTTTATGCCAAATTTCCTTCAAAAATTCACGTGCGTTGGGTCGATTGGAAGAGATTGTCACTAAACCCGCCATAATCCACTCTAAGGAACATAAATAATACAAAATATATAAAATATAAGTTAAATCATAATTGATCGACTTATAATTATTAATCAATGTAATTAAATATACATTTTAATGAATGATTAGATGAAGAAATCATACGTACATTTGGCGCTATGACATACGTACCTACATTCATAAATCGTCATATTATGGTGATAATTTATAATAGCAATCAACTTGCTTTACTAACTTATTGACGTGACGTCGCTGGCTATAAATGTTTCATAATAGGAAATTTTAACAAGATAAGAATAATTTATACATAACATATGATTAGTGAGTGACTTTGGTAGTCAGTGGCGTATTGAACCTGGATTATATTATTTAAAAGTATAATTCTTTTAAAAAATGTTTCTTTTATGATAGATTTTTAATAGCTTAATAGAGACGAAGTTGGAATATTATTGGAGAACCAGGAAATCAATGCGCCTATGGGGCTGACGACCTGTCATCGGCTGGTATACCTGATCACTTTATGCGCTCACGCTACGTTGACTTCCGACAGGGAAAAAAAAATCAATGTGTGCATATTTGTATGCAACTATAAATATTATTATTTTCAATTATTTATGATTGTATAAAATAAAATTAAACATTGATTTTTTTCCCTGGTGTTAATGATAGTTTATAAAAAAAAATTACCATCTCAATAGAGACGAAGTTGGAGTGTATGAAAAATCTGTCCTTCGATCGGATACTGGTTGTTAACTAAAAGTCCCGGGTTCGATTCCCGTAGGATACACAGTTTTTAATGATGTTTTCAGTCAGAATCTGTGAGACGATTGATATGGCACTTGTTTGTAGGTGCGTGTTAAATAAACATTTGACATAGTACTTACCTGTTGGTTTCCCGAGAAGTAATAAAATAAATAATAAATAAAATTTAATATAATATTCCAACTTGAGGTAAGGTTGCGGTCATAGGGGCCCAGCAATTAAAGATGGAGGTGGACAAAAGGTGGCAAAAGGTCGTTGCCCCTTCAGTTCTTAGCTGTTGAAGAGCCAACCAGACTTGTTTATGTCTTTCTCGGTAATAACTCCTCGCCCTCGCCGAAGGTTCGGTTTGAGTCGTCATGTGTGGTGAGGATCCTCGCGTAATTGGGTTATTAGAAATCCGCGACCGAGGGTTCGAGTCAATTGCTAGAAGAGACGGAAAAATTGAAGGATGTAGACTTACTGTGCCATTTCTTCTCTCTTTTATCTTCTCTCTCTCTCTCTCGTCAAATTCCTCTTTTCTTCTTGTCACTGGTTCAACAAATAGTCACTTTAGTTATCTATAATAAACGTGCAAATATTTTTTAACTGTTTTTAAGTGTACGGCACGGAGTTAGTTGTTTGACTTATATTATGTGCTCAGCACAATGTGAGTATGGAGACTGGAGGTGGCCTACTCTCGCGCGGACAAGGGCGAGAGTATTATTGCCACGTTAAAGGGTTCGGCCACATAGAAAGAATGAGTGATGACCGTCTGACAAAAAAAGTGTACAAGGCTGATAAAAGAGGAACGAAAAGTAGAGGTCGGCCAAGTAAAAGTTGGCACGATCACATAAATGGAATTTTGAAAGATGGTGATGTGTATGAGACGATGTATGGACGTGAATGAAGCGAGGAATGTATGTCAAGAGAGAGGAGTCTGGCGTTCGGTTCTCTCTGCCTACCCCAAATAGGGAAATGGCGTGATGGTATGGTATGGTATGATACTAGTATTGTTTTACATAAAAAGATATTTTGAACAGAATAAACAATACAAAAAAAATATAAACATAATATATAATCATCAAAAAAATATATAATCATATATTATATACCCTCAATTTTCAAAGTTAAATTTCAGTGACCATTCTCTCGTTAGTTTCACGACCAACTTATAGGAGCCAAATCTTGTTTTATTGAAATTATTCTAGCTTTGAGTGTTTTCAAGTTATTCCATGTTTGAAATATCCGTTTTTGTACATCTATATCACAAGCATTTTCTTATTTTTTGAGAGGTATGAGTAACGTTTATTTTCTCAGATTTCAGTATTCCTTAATTCCATTAACTTATTTTATTTTTCGTTTGGTTTTATATCAGATTTTAAAGTCTTGGTTCCAGCGCTGAGAACTTACTCATCGCCTCTGGTTTCGCCTCGTGGAAGTCTTAGAGGCTTCCACTAAATTTCTAAAGTTGGCAGTCTTGCATAACTTTTTACACCGAATGCTCAGCTCCACTCACAGCCAGGATTAGTGCTATTTCACACGATCCGGTTGTCGGATAACCGGCAGCGAAGTGTATGGGCATGCATGGTAGCTTTCACACGCACCGCCATAATTTACCCGGCAGGCGGTGGACGGGTCCACGCCGGATCTACTACAGACCGAATTGCCGGTAAGTCGGCGGCCAGACTACAGTAGTGTACGGTGTATGTGTATGAAACACGCAACTAGCACAAATACAAATATTTAACTGAATAAACAATAAATAGTAATAGGTATCGTACAACAACGTACATAATTTGTTGAGAAATATAATTTATTAGAAAATGTGGTCAAATGCGAATACATAATTAACTTATTCCTAATCTCAAATGCCAACGGTGCTGATGACATTTTTCCTGCAACAAATTTCCATACAATTTATAAAACATCTCGCTCACGCGAGTCGCTATTATTATTAAAGACTACCTAAACCTAACCGAAAAATTAACGGAAATGGGAATGACGTACACTGTTATTTCGCTGTCGTATTTTATTGCATCCCGTATAATTTTCCCTTGATTCATCTGTCGCCAGACGCTAGTGGTTTCAACTAGCGTCTACAATCCGCATTTACCATTCCGCATTCTGTTTCCGGTTGGTTCTCTGATTGGTTGAGATCTCGTAGTATGGAGTCAAATGAGCTGTGAAATTTTATATTAAATGCGAAAAATTAAATAAAAAATGTAAATTTTATTTACAATAGTAAATAATTCAATTTATAAAGCAACTCGCTCACGCGAGTCGCTATTATTATTATAAACAAACTTAAACCTAACCTAAGAATGCAGAAAAGAAGAGCTGGGACTAGACGCTACTGTGGTTTCATATCACCGGTGTGCAGCCGTCAGTCGCCCACGTACATCTACATAGAGAGCACGTATGCGCATCGTTTCGTATTGCAACCTTGTCCCATAGTAGCTATTTTTGCAAAATGGCGATAGATATGGAATTATTGATTGGTTTTGTTGAACCTAGACCGGTTTTATAAGATATAAATGAAACAACAAAAGCTTGGAGAGAAATTTGTGTTTTATTAAAGAATGAATTTGATAAATAAAATCCACAATTTACTAATAAGCATATTGCAATTATTTGTTTGCGTTCCATTTTTAATGACCACGTGACGAAACTGTACTCACGTCGACGTTATAGGGGCTACTGTCGGCTTCAATCCGGGTCGTGTGCTCACTATGATACCGGCTACCCTGCGCCGGAACCCGGTACCCGGCAACCGGAACGTGTGTGCTCTTACCCCTTTTTCCTACCTCCAGGGTAATTAATTGCAACAGCCCTGATCTGTTCTCACTCTGTTTTGTTGATTCTATGAATTTAGTGTTATGCGTGATTGATGACGTTCATACAAGTTAGTCACAAAAATTGCACAAGATATTTTTAATACCATGTTTAACATTCTTTAATACCATGTCAAATATTCTTTAATACCATGTCAAATATTCTTTAATACCATGTCAAATATTCTTTAATACCATGTCAAATATTCTTTATCCGACAGTATGATTTGTCAATGCAAAAGAAGCCTTTAATTAAAATATTGTCAATTTATTTGTCATATATTTTACTTTCCTCAAGATTTCTTAGTTTTAAGTAGATATATAATTCTTCTTCTCTTCTTCTTCTGCCCTCCTTGGTCAAGTAATGGACATAGGCCTTCCACTGAGACCTCCACACAGCTTCATATCCTGGGCATATCGCACCCATCCGCCTCCAGCCATTCGTCTCATATTTCATTATTTTTTTTTTTATTATTACAAATTACTTTTAACAAGTGATGAGCAAGTGCAAGATCTTAATCTTGTTTTTGCACCCCCGGTCTCGGTCTGGAATTAACAGGCGTGGTCATGGTCTGAGTCTTGACCTTGCATATCCAGTATTGGTCTTGCATGTAGTCTTGGAAGACTCTTAGTTTTGCAAAGCCTGGTCTCGGTATTATAACGACACATAACATCGCATGTCTCGCAAGACCATGACCAAAACTGCATGATTCGTACTCATTCGCACTAGTTTTAACCACGAGCGAGTTATTTGATAAAGTGATTAAACAATTTGTCGACTTTCGTGGCTTAGCTGGTTGGGTATCTGACTGCTGATATAAGGGTCCCGGGTTAGATTCCCGGTGGAGACACAGTTTTTAAGTGTGTTTTCAGTCTGGATCTGAGAGACAATAAATATCGTAAGTCTCCAGAATGTGGCAACTTGTTATTGGGTGCGTATAAAATTAATATTTGACATAGTACCTGTTAGAAAATTTAATCATATATAATATTATTAACAGATTTTTAATTATCTCAATAGAGACGAAGTTGGAATATTTATTGTAGGAGAACCGGGAAATCAAGGCACCTACAGGGCTTACGACCTGTCATCGGCTGGTTTACGTGATCACTTTATGCGCTTGCGCAACGTTCACCAATTATGCCTTTTTAATGAGATCCCTATCAATTCAATTTTGAAACTTCTATATATTGTAATACTGAAATTCTTTTCGCTTGAAAATAACGAATTTTTACTACAGCCATCTATGGGTGAAATTATGAACAACAATATTATTATTTTTTATTTATTTTGTTGTAACGCCATCTATTGAGAGAATTGGTTTTTTTGTAAATAATGAAATTTTATTATTGCATATGTTTGCGCATATGCAATAATAAAAATATATTCGATTAATATTATTATCTGAAAATAATATTATATATGAAGAAATTCTTTTATGGCAAAGAAACCTGCCATTGTATTGTACTTGTACCTAATAATGTAATATTAAAATAAAAATAATAAGTAGTAGGTAGGTACATATATCTCTATACAAAGTCATCATGGTTTTCCTTATTAAAGTAGGCAGAGTTAAATGAATTTCACACTTATACATTCCTCGCTTCATTTACATCCACGAATAGTCTCATACACACTCTTCTATAATAATTCTGGTTCCTTGCCTTTCCAACCTTCAGGATCTCATTTTTGTGATCGGGCCAAGCTTTTCTTGGCCAACCTCTTCATCTCTATCTTCTAACCTACTAACCTACCACTCGGGTTGGGGAATGTTTTGATTGCGTTATAGTTAGTTACAGGTTTTTTTGTATTTTTTTTTAATTTTGTTTACTTATTAATTAATTAATTAATTGATTAATAAATTAATTTATTTATTTATTTTATTTTTTTTTATTTATTTATTTATTTATTTTTTATTTATTTTTTTTTTATTTTTTTTTTTTTTTTTTTATTTATTTATTTTTTATTTATTTATTATTTATTTATTAAGTTAATTTTTTTTTAAATTTATTTATTAATTAATTAATTAATTTATGTATTTATTTATTTATTTATTTATTTATTTATTTATTTATTTATTTATTTATTTATTTATTTATTTATTTATTTATTTATTTATTTATTTTTTTATTTATTTATTTATTTATTTATTTATTTATTTATTTATTTATTTATTTATTTATTTATTTATTTATTTATTTATTTATTTATTAATTTATTTATTTATTTATTTATTTATTTATTAATTTATTTATTTATATATTTCTTTAATTATTTAATTAATTAATTATTTATTTATTTCATTAAGTATTTCCTTATTTACAATTTTATTTGATTTTTTAAGATAAACATACAATTACAGTCTGAGAATGATTAATGGGGAAGAAAAAAGAAGGGAAGGGAAGGACTCAATTTGTTACCACAATGATATAAGGTAAAAATTAAAATGAAAATGTATTTAAATTCTCGAGTTTACGCTATGCATCTATATAGACCATAATTTTTTATCAGTCGCTCATCACAATGACGCCAAAACATTTCTAGGTATTTTTATTTTTATCTTACACTCAATATCCCTTTCAGTCATGAATTCTCGGAATATTTATTTATTTACTTATTAAAAAGCCTACTGTTTTATTTTTACATAATATAGAGATAAATACCTATTAGGTATTATAAACTAGAAAACTTATAACAGGTTTTCACTAAAGAAGTTATCATTATAAGCATATAAACAAAATTTATTTAAAATAAAAAATGAAAAAATAGTAGAAGGAAAGGTGGTGGGGAAATGGTTTATTTGACATCAAAAATGCTCTCGTGAATAAATATAAATACCTATCCTTACATTTATGTTTGAAAAGGTCAAATTTTAAATAATATATATCTATATAAAATATATCCAGTTGTCTAATTATATGTACAATAAGATTAAATAAATAAAAATAAATAAATATATGAACAAGGAGAGTGTATTTTTTGAGCAAATCCCCGTTCTTTCCAATATCATTTCGTAAAGGTGTAATTTAAAATGTATCATTTTGCCTTCTATAAAAGATTGAAATCTAAAACAGATAAGCTCGAGGAGGTCGGGGCAGTCTATTAGGTAATGTATTATTTTCCAACTATCGATTTGTTCAAGTAAAATTATTTTTCGCGAGTTTTTGTTTAAACCAGGTCTACAAACGGTGGGTCTGACAGCAGCGGAATTGCTTATAGAAGCCGAAAATCTTGGCTTGCCTAAATATTAAGTTAAGAAATTCTATACTTACCAAATATTTTTTTGCCAGTTTTATTGAAACCATACTACAAGATTAAAAATTGAACCTTATATAGATACAATGCTTGACAAGGCCACAAATATAAATATTATTTTGGCATGTGATTTTAAAATCTTTTCATGGCCACTCAAATGAACAACGATGCTAAAAAACATAAAATTTTCGAAATTTCCCAATTTCTTTCAGGGTTTGCCTAGTCCGAAGGTTCGAAGGAAGAACCGACCCGAACAGCCTTCAACGGCAATAAATTAGGACAAGCCAGGAAGAAGAAGAAGATGAAAGATAATTATTTTATGACCTATAAAAGGGGAAATATATTTTTCAACTGTCTATACCTAATTTACAGCAATGGCGACACCCACATCAGCATCCGGCATATTAACACATTAATATTATAAAAATGATTAAGTTAAAATTTTGAATGAAATTTATAATATGTAATCGTGTTATTTTAGCCCTTGTAATTTTATTGTTCCCGATGAGCAACACTGACCACCGATTGTTACATATACAAATAACGGGCTCTTTACAAAAAAGACAAAGGAATATTAAAATGGATTATTACATCAAAATAAATATAGATGAACCACTTTTGACCAGATTGACGGAAATGACGTTTATCAGCAGTTTCAATTTTATAATATTGAATAATTTATTTAATTGAAATTATACAATAGTTTATAATATTAAAATATGTAGGTACCTACCAACCTTACTTAAAGTTTCATAATTATCAAGTCTCTGTCAGGGGGGTTTCCACCAACCAAAATGTATTTAATGAAAGACTTGATTTCTCATAGTCTTCCGTAGTCCAACTGTCGATTTGTTCAAGAGAACTTTGTTCCCTTAACATGCACTTGTAAAGCCACTGCCCAAAAAGACACCGATTTCAAGCTTAAATGATCTTAGACCAATTAGTATATTGCCCACTCTATCTAAATTACTTGAGAAAATCGTGTTTGATCAAACAGTAAAATATGCGGAAAAATGTAAAATTATACCCCCTCATCAGTCCGGCTTTCGTAAGGGTTATAGCACCACTTCAGCGTTACAATGCATTACCGATGACTTACACACTTCATGTGACAAGGGAAAAGTATCAATATTGGTTCTTCTTGATTCCCTCCAAAGCTTTTGACATGATAAGTATTCCACTGCTCATATCGAAATTGCAGTTCTATGGATTTGACGATGGAACTATCAGATGGTTCCAAAGTTATTTCAGAGGCAGAACTCAGCGTCTGGTCTGCAGTGAAGTCGGTGGGTCTTTGAAATACTCTACTGCTGTTAAGCTGACTCGTGGCGTTCCACAGGGGTCCATACTTGGACCATTGTTATTTGCTATATACACAGCTGATATGATGAATGTTCTTAATTACTGCAAATCACATATGTACGCAGATGACTCACAAGTTTATTTGTCTTTTGAGCAACATAGCGTGCAATCGGCCGTGGGCATGATAAATAGTGATTTGAATAAAATTCATGCATGGGCACAAGCCCATGCACTACTTCTCAACCCCCAAAAGACTGTAGCACTGGTTGTGGGCCCAAAACAAAAAATTACTGCTGTGGAAAGCAGCGGCTTTAGGGTTGTCATTGATTCCACTGACATTCCATTCGTAAGCGTTGCACGTAATCTCGGTATAGTAATGGACCAACGGTTGAAATATGAAGAACATGTAAAAAAAAAGGTGCAATGGGGCTATTCAAGGTTACGCCTTTTATATAAAATTCGAGAATATATTTCGGTCAATGTCCGCAAACTGCTGACAGATAGTCTTGTTTTATCCATATTAGACTATGGGGATACGGTGTATGGTCCTTCTTTGATAAAGAATACACAAAAGCAAGTGCAACGTATCCAAAATGCGTGTGCACGTTTTTGTTACAAAATACCTAGGCGAGCACATGTTTCTCCATACCTTAAGCAGCACGGGATACTGAATATGTTTAACAGAAGGAAGTTTCATCATCTGTGTCAAATATTCAGAATCATTAAAAGTAAGACACCTTCCTATCTGTATGACAGATTACAGTGGTCCCGTGATATTCATATGCATGCTACGCGACAAAGAGACCATCTACTTATTCTCCCCAGACATCGAACCACTACCTTTGAAGGGAGTTATACATACACATCAACCAAATACTGGAATGAATTGCCGCAACATATTCGTACAGCAACGTCACTGCAGAGCTTTAAAAAGCATTGCAGTGAATGGCTATTGAGTACACAAAATTAACTTATAATGCAAGTAATACATAGTGCGTTTTTTGTTAATTAATTTATTTTTTTTATTTATTTATTTATTTTTTCTCATGTTTTTTTTTTACCATTCAATTCTTTTCTTTTTTCCTGTTAAGTTGTTTTCGTATATAATTTTATTTTATTTTCTTTTTGTATTATTATCTATATATTTTGTGATCGTCCAAGGCCTTGCTGAAAACCAGCTGCACTGTGGGACTCCACGGGTGTACAGCTGAGCAACAGCCTATTTGTTGTAAAATAATCCAAAACATGTATATTTTTTTTTCTCATTTAAATGCAACAAATAAATTATTATTATTATTATTATTATGTCGGATTTACTCAAAATTTGAAGTAGAACATTTCGTGTGTCTATATGTGTATCTATATGTCTGTGTATATGTGTGTCTGTTTGTGAGTGTGTGTCCCCTTATAACTTTTGATCCGCTCAATTTACAGAGCCCAAAATTTCAGAATGTTTAGATAGTTATAGACCTACAAAACTTTTATACTCAGAATTTTGAATCTTTGTTTCAATCAGGGGTTATCAACTTTTGAATTTTTACTTTATTTTCCATTTATCTCAGAAACCATACAAGCTAGAACGCTGAAAATAGGTATAAATGTAGTCAAATATAAAATCTCATTTTTTTTTTGTTTTAAGAATTCCAGAGTTTCTCAAACATTTTTATTGAGGAAAATATTTTTTTTATGATAAATTTATGTGTTGCCTATATTTCCAAAAGTTTTTATAAATATCGAAAAAAGCCGAAACTCCCCAACTAGATAATTTAATTTTCTATAAAAAATACTTATATTATAGAAGTACCTACGTCCTTCATCACAAATAATTTTTAACAATTTTTATAAAAATTGAATTTAGTGACGACATCGCTTCATACAATTTGGATCTCATGTGTTCATATACAGTTGGATCTCATGTGTTACATGCAACTATTGTTAAACTAAGAACAAAACTTTCACACTAAGTATTTTGAATTTTCGTTTCCTTCAGAGGTTAACAACTTTTGAATTTTCTCCTTATTTACAACCTAGAACGCTGATAATTGGTATGAATATACATAGACAAATACAAAATCTCAATTTTTTTAAATAAGTAGAGTTTCTCAACTATGTTTTGTTAAGAAAAACTTTTTATTTAGGATAAATTTATGTTTTAACTGCCTACTTATATTTCCATATTTATTTTTGAAAATATCGAAAAACGTCGAAAAATCCTAACTACTATCGCCATCGACAGTTGGATCTCATGTGTTACATGCAACTATTTTACATCAATATCGCAAGAGTTTTCATGTTAAAAATGCAAACTATGAGTTTAACATGATGTATTTATAATATGTACGGCATATGGCGTGCTATGAAATTCTCGTCCTCTTCAATCGACTCAATGTGTAGAGTAGGTATAATATTCGCCAAACATCTTAAACGAGCTTCCAGTTGCGCAGAGCGTAAATTTGTGTCTTTTTGCTTCGTTGGTTTACGTGCAAATCGCCCCCCTTCTCGGCTTGAAGTTCAAGTTATTTGGCGACAACTTTAAGTTAACTTAGATTTGATTAGTTTACCAAAGACACGCGTCTAGCTCCTTTTCGAAGCATTCAAAATACCCTCACATTCGGGAAAATTGAGTTTTTGAACTTTTGTTTAAATATCATATATAATTTCAATTTGCCACATTCAAATGCATTCAGGGATTGCCAACCTTTCAAGAAAAAAGTGTAGTTACAGATATTATGAACATAATGGGTTGGTGGCAGAGCGGTTAGCGCGCTGAGTTAGTAATCCAGTAGTCGCGAGTTCGAATCCTGCCTCGACCGATTTCATTCACCTATAGCACAAGCATTTATTTGCTTATTTTAGGGAACGTAGAAAGATGTATATGTACTTGTTTAATAAGGACATATTCATTTTTATTAAAAAAAAATGGAGATTTTAGTGTAAGTTTAGTCAACAATCCTCTGGTTTTTCAATGATTTTATTTAATTATTTTTGTATTATTTTTTATTTTATTTACATCAACAATGAGTTATTATAAAATAGTTATCTATGGAATGTTTATTTATATATTTAACAGAGCTTTTCTAACTGGTTTAAATTTAAGTTTAAACCTTTCGTATTTGTCTGAATGCTGTGTTCTTATCAGGGTCGGCAAAAAGGGCAATGTACCAATATTACTTACTAGCAATCACTGTCATGCCTGATATAACTAACCATATCACTTTCATTCATTGTTGAATATTACATTATGAATATCCTTCATAACATTTTGATAATAACTAATTTCAAATTAAACGTTAGTATACAATAAAGTGTACATCGATAACAATCATTACGATCACAAAAGGTCATAAAAAACATGGGTTTTTTCCTATTTTAAGTATTTATTCATACTGTTTAAATACATTTTAATATGGCCAATATAGCATACATTAATACGCGTGTGAATAATTATACGTATTCAAAAATATCCGTCATATTTTTTCAATCTTTAGACAGGCCATTTTTTAGTTAGTAATGCGAAGCTGGTTTTACACGAGGCATTTTTCCAATTGATTTGATTGGCCCAAAAAATATAATGTATTTTTTTTTGTAGAAAACGTAGCGTGAATCCGCTACTATTAATCCGATTAATACAATCTGGGAATATTCATTGAATTTCGTTTATTTTACAATGTTGCAATAATTGTATTTGTCAGACCAACAATGACCTCATCTGAGTGCTGGATCTTTAAGATCAACCATGTTCAGACTCTTCATTCCAACGAGATGAAAGTGCTCAGATGAACTGGTGGTTGGACAGAGTGAAGAACGCCCATATCCGTGGCATTTTCAATATCGCACCAATCAGGGAAAAGCCTGACCTAATACAGATGGTATGGATACATAATGAGACTGTCACAGGATAAAATGTTAAAAATATCGATGGACATAGAGGTGGGATTCTGAAGACCAGGTAGACTATCGATCACTTAGATATCCACAACAACCAGATATCTAAATGAAGCAAGGATTCTTTTGGAGGACAGAAGGACTATGAGAGCCAACCCCAAGTAAATGGAACAAAGGCTAGAGCGAAGAAGACGAAGAATTGCAATAATTGTATTTTGACGTTGTTTTAAGTTAAGCTGTTCTTAAAAAAACATAAGCAATTCAGTTATATATGTACTGTCTTTTGTATACCTACTGTATACAATATTTTTCATAATAATAGTTTCCTCACTATTCAACGTATATCGACAGAATCGAAAGAATCCAGCGAAAGTTTGCTTCTTATCTTGATTTTCTCCTTGGTCTCAACTTTGGTAATTATGCTGAATCAATCGAATACCATAATTTAGTAACTCTTGCAAACCGCAGGACCCTAATTGATATTATATATTTGTTTAAGTTGGTCAACAATTTTGTGGATTCCCCAGACTTGTTGAAATAAAAGTTGCTTTCACTGTCCGAGCAGAACAACCAGATTTCCTAGTACTGGTTATATTCCTAATTGTAATAACAATTACACTCAGAATGCTTTTTAGTACCGTGCTTGCACGGTATACAATGCTTTATTTAATACAGTCGACATCTCTGCGAGCTCTCTCAGTGCGTTTAGGACAGCTGTCTCCTCCTATCTTTCCTAGATTTTAGACTTTGATTTAATCAGCCGACTTATTTTAGTGTTTATTTTTATGTACTAGTAAATTAATTATACATTTCTTGTAATTATTTTTAAATCAATATTAATTATCTTATTGAATAATGCATGGAGTTTTCACTGGTCCACTAATAAAGCAATTTTGTACACTGTATAACTCTCCATCAACCAATAAAATAAATAATATGACGTATGCTATCGTAAGTGATTGGATAAATATATTCTACTAAGAATTAACAATGAAGTATCTTGAATAATATTCCATGAGAAATAATTTCATGCTATTTTTCAGATCATTTCCTTTTTGAGTTGGAGTTGGACCTCGTGTAGAGCAAGCTTTCAAATCAATAAAGGTAGTGATTACAGGTAGTGATCTGTTTTGATAAGTACTTAAATTGGTTTGAAAACAAATTACCGAAAGGTACCAGTTTGTGTCACACTATGGTCGTAATGAGTGCACAATAATTTCGCAAATTATTTAACGCAAAATAATTTGGTTTTCGCACACACAAGTGCCTTTTAAACTCGCCACTTCAATATTATATGTAGAGAGTTATGAGTTTTGCATTTTTAAGTGTTTCTTTATACATTCAATTATCAACTGGAATCGCGTCGAGAGAGTTGGTATGGGTTGCAGAGGCACATGAAGTCTCGTCACCTCACCAGAAAAAACTAAAGTCCTCCTCTTATCCGGCCATTACTCTAATACGGATCGGAATGCTGGACAATCTTGAAACTTTTGAGAGGAAGGTACTGAGAAGGAACTATGCCAGATTTGTGACAACGGAGAGTGTTGAATTAGATATAATCAGGAACCCTGTGATCTACCATCTAGAAGGAAATGAAAATCTTAATAAGACTCAGATGGGCCGGACACATCAAAAGAATCATCGAAGAAGACGTCCCTAGAAGAATTATTAATGGTGCACCGGGGGGATGAAGAAGAATCGTAAGGCCGAAGCTTCGATGGCTGGACGGAGTAGTGAAGGATGCAAACAATATCGGCATCCATAACTCGCGTAATGCATCACAAGACCGACAGTCATGGATACGGGCTTTGCAGGCGGCAAGACCCAATTTGAGTATAGGGCTATAGATAGATTGCGTCGAGAGTGTATACAATAAACTTCATCGTGATGATTATTTTTTCATTAGAAAGTGTATCTTCCGATTGGTCCCATTTCAATTTGGTCAAGATAACATCATCATCCTCAGCGTCACAACCCTTGGTGGGTCCTAGCTACCTCCAAGAATCTTCTCCACACCGCTCAATAGCTGGTTGCCACCTTCTAGTTCTGCTGCCCCATAGCCCGACAACGCCGTCCTAACATCGTAGTTTAGATCTCTCTACACTTCTTCTACCGGTTGGGTCATTAGACAACACCCTTTTTGAGAACTCCAGATCATCCATATGGTATACCTAAATGTCCCAACTAGCGCAGTCTGTTAATCTTAATGAACTCGACTATGCTGATGTCATGTTTGACCGTCGTTAATAGGTTCATATAATTCTGCGTAATATTTTTCTTTCAAAGGCGTCCAGTCTATTTCCATTGTATTTTCGTCAACATATGATTCAAGAGAAATTCAAAACACTCTTTAATTTGTACTTCTGCGATAAAACTTCATAGTATTTCATCGAGTTCTGATATTATCGTTTGCAATTAACAATAATTATTTACCCCGTCGTCCGAATTCGATGATTTTTTTTTTTCATCAGAAAGGGATTACTTCTGGGGTGGTTCCATCGGAACTAAGCCAAGAAGTTTGATGGTGGGAATCATGAAAAATTATGATACTATTTCATGTATATTATAATTGTTCTAAATTAAAGCTCCGGCACCGAGGCCTGCTTCTTACCATCGTCGAAGGAATGATTGATGGGGGCAACTGTAGAGGCCGCCCCAGAAACAACTACCAGAAACAACTATATAGACCAGATAATCGGTGACGTGCGCTGTAGCAGTTACAAAGAGATGAAGAGACTGGCGGACGATAGAGATAAGTGGAAAAATCGAGTGTTTGGTGTAGACCAATCCTAGGATTATGACCAAAAGAAGAAGAAATTAAAGCTGATAGTCTTCGTAAATAAAAATATGGTGTGGAGAGATTAGTGTTGGTCAGAACCCACTCGTTTGCTAATAGATAACCTCCGGTTCGGCGACCAAATGACAATATTTTAAACTATGTACAATGGACAACATTGTATAGTTACATTTATGGATATTCATTCATCTACGTCATATTGGTTTTTAAATCCAGTCTGCAATCTTGATTATTATATTGCTTTATTTATTTATTATAAATTTGCTTTTCATAGATATAATATAATAACGACAAAAATACGTCAATTGTATATTTAATTTAACTCATTTAACTCAGTAAAATTCAATTCAGATTTCATATATTGAGTCACGTGGGGTAATACGGCAGGTGTCTGGAGACCAAGATGCAATGAGGAAATTCGCGCAATGTCAGGACAACTAAAACTAGTGAGATTTGGTCTAGAAGATTAGACTGAAGTGGACATGTCGTCAGATCAGGAGAAGAATGAGCCACAAAACGCATCCTGCAAAATAACCCGGCAGGCGAGAGACTTCTGGAAGGACCAAGGCAGAGATTGTTGGACAATGTCACCCAAGATCTGAATTTATAGTACTGTACTCAACAGAACTTTCCTCGATTATTTTTATAGTTGTATAGATAAAAACGATAAAAATAGGGAGGCTCCGCTGGTTAGGACACGTGCATCGTATGGAAGATGACCAGACACCAAAAAGAATCCTCACATCACGTCCGGAGGGAAGAAGAGGTTTGGGAAGGTCGAAACTTCGATGGATGGATGGAGTTGAGAAAGACCTTGAGATAGCCGGTGTGCGGAATTGGAGAGAAAAGGCCATGGATAGGGCTCAATGGAGACGATTCCTTGAGGAGGCCAAGGCCCATCCTGGGCAGTGGAGATGATGATGATGATACATGACAGGTCGTCAGCCTTATAGGTGCCCGGTTCTCCTATAATATTTCAACTTCGTCTCTATTGAAATGTTAAAAATTTCTCATGAAAATATCATTGACTCCCTTTCCTTTGGTCAAAAAAATCCTTTGGTTGCGCATATGCAACTAAAAATATATTTTACTTACATGAACACTGATAGATGGCGATGCTTGTATTTATAGTACCAAAACTGATTTACAACGCTACCTTTATGAAAATCGTGTGCTATGCGGCTCCTTGTTGGGCTCATGGGTTGTGAAACTCAATACATCAGACGTCTGCTGCTTTCTAGACAGCCCTTTTTTTATTAAGAGACACTCACAGAGAAATAATTGACCTTAAAAATACAAAATATGTTAGTACAAAAGAACATGTAAGGTCAACTCTCCAATTACGATTGCCTGCAGCATGTTATGTACATATATAAAAATACCTATGATAAGGTGGAAGGAGAAGAAAAAGGGGAAAAATTCAAGGACTACAGTTAATTCTAGGATTTCTCTAGTGAATATATTATAATTAATCTTTGCTCAATTGTTTAAATTTTGCAAACTTTAAATTAAAGATGTCCAAGTCAGTCAAAAGTCTATTCTAGTTATCATAAATTCTACGGATTATTTCATTCTTGCCAAGTTTTGTAAGAAATGGTGAAATTGAATATATGTTATTATGTTGTCTTCTTTTAAAAGATTGCACTCTAAAATTAATCAGGACAGTCTATTAAATTATATAAGATTTTATACAGAAATAAATTTCCACTGAAAATTCTACGATAACTTAAAATCCAATTTTATAATGCATAGCGGCGATGTTGTAATTTAAAAACCTAATATTAGTTCGATAATTTATGAATTTGCTCTACTAGCTTTAGTAAAAAGGCTTACAGAACCTGCGCTACTGACACTCTTCATATTCTTACAGGTATGGCTCCCCTTGCTCTGGAAATACAGCGAATAGCTTCAATTCATACCCTGTATGGAAGCGATTGAAGTTCAATTTTGAAATGGTGTTTCTCTCCCACCTGTAAATTTACCCACAGTTTGTGGAGAGATTGAAAACTTAGCCCAGAGCTCTCTTATAGACACTTGGCAACGTCGCTGGTCGTCTTCTTCCGTGGGCATCCTGAAAATTTTATTTTTCTCCGATGTGACGACTCGTATTTCTTCTTCGTGGATTGTTCCCAATTATTGGACCACGTAATTCCTTACTGGACACGGCAGTTTCAAAAGTTATCTTTTTCGTTTTTACTTATCCGATTCGTCCTCATGTCAGCTTTGTGATAACCCTGAACAGACTTCTGAGCATATTTTATGGAAATGCACTAACTTCTCCGTGTCAACTTTCCGACGAGAATTCTATAACGATGTCCGAGGGAATTTCTTCGGACCCATTGGACATGCGGACCTTGTAACCACGAAGAGCAACTTAAGGGCTTTCAAGACTTTCTGTCTTAAATACGGTGCACTCTTATCTTTACTATTAGTAAAAGGTGAGCCCGTTGTTTTCACATAATTAGTTCTTTTTGGCACTTTAAGTGTAGTATCTGCAAGGTATAAGAGTTCTCCGGACTCTTCTTATGTGTTTTTTTAGAGTTTTGCAAGGGGGCGTTATTAGTTCTCCAATAAAATTTTCTTCGTCTCTATTGAGACGATAAAAAATTGTGATTAAAAAATAAAGTTTTTCATTTTTGAATAAGTTTTATCTCAATGTGCGCTTAATCACCTTTCAATGTCGTGTGGTTTCAATTTATAGTTATATCAATAGAGTGATAATTAATTATGATTACGAAAAAATCCTTCAATTATGTATTTTGTAATAGTATAGAAATAAAGATTTGTTCCATTTTCTCACGGTTATTCTAGAAACCATTGAAAAGGGTCAATCTTCGACAGTCGTGCAAAAACTTTTTCAGAAGTCACTATACTATTTATCTTCATGTCATTCATTGCTGTTACAATAAGTCGGATCATATGTCTTGTAAGCCGTTAGATCCAGGTTGACTTTCCAGTGGGACAAAAACGTTATTTATTTTTATGTACAGTTTGAGAAAAGAAAAAATATCAAGACCAAAAAAAACCAAGACCTAGACCAGAGTCTTGATCTTTATCTTAGTTTTTCTTGGTCTTGGTCTAGCAAACCAAGTCTTAGATTTGCAAGTCATGCTCCTTCTTGCAAAATCATTTATTATGATAAGACATGAAAAAACACGGGTTCGCAGTTAAACTTTATAGAATATGCATAGGATATTCCAATGATACATATATAAAAATAATAGATACTAAACAAGTCTTTAAATTCGGTAAACATAAAGGTAAGGCGCATACCTCACTTAATTATTACCGCACTTTAGTTATACGCAAGATGTTGTAGTGTTTGGACGTATTGTCGTAGTCAAAATTCCAACTTCTATGATGAATACATGTAAAAATAACACTAGAACTGATATATCATTAATTCAAACTCCATATTTTTTCGATAGAAAATATATTTTTATGGTTTTTTCGATTGTTATTTTTATTTCGATATTCATATTTGCGTGTAGTTATCCAGAGGGATTCTGTTGTATTCGCTTCTTTACACAGTTATTACTTAATATAAGTTAGTCTCTTTCACAGCCATTATTTGTTGAGAAAGATAATCTCTCTTGGTGATATTGTAAGAATTCGTTAACCCTTAAGTGCATACTGTTGTAGAAATACAACAATCTAATTTTTTGTTTCACATATCTACGATAATATGATTCTGATCCTACTGCATAGCGTTGTATTTCGATCACATTCTTGTTGATACAAAAATGTTTATAGAATATCTCACCAGAGGGCTAGTTGTTGATAAAATAATTTCTGGAGCTGTCAGTTTAGCTAGTTTTGGTGCTTGAATAAGTCGTGGATTTTGCTGTGTTTTTTTTTATGTTTACATCCAAAAACTTACAAGTACAAGTTATTGAGTACGTTTATTCAGGTAAGATTTCATGTTATTTTACTATTTATAATGATTTGGAAATAATTTGAAAATGATAAAATGCTTTTGCTTCTTTGTTGCAGAAATACAACATCATGCATATAGATGCTTTGTGATTGTGTTGGCATAGTGTTGTAGTTCTGCAACAAGTATTTTTTTATTTTATATTTTGTTATTTTCGCATATTCATAAAACATAATGTAGTTTGAGATATCATTGCAAAATTACGTAAAACAGGTATTTTGATGGATATTATTTTTATATGGTATATTTTTAGAATGACTGAGAAAAAATACATGACCGATGCAGAGTTAGAGAAGTACCTAGAAAAATACATCGGCGATGAAAATGATTCTGAAGATGGTTTAGATGAATCTGATTTTGATGACGATGAATATATTTCTCAGCAACCATTGCTTCAAGAAAATTTTGCATAAGATTTATATGATAACGAAGAAAACAATACTCCATTAATTGAAACAATTATTTGTAATGACGATCCTGAAACAACAAATATAGAAATGCAGCCCTCGACATCTGGAATGAGAAGAGCTGCTATACGACACTTGGTATGGAAAAAAAGGAGCTTCAATTGAGTGATTCACAGATGATATTCAGAGGAGACGACAAATTTGACAATAACCTCATGGAACTGGACAGTCCTTATGGTTTTTTTAGCTATTTTTTTACAAAAACATTAATCGACAGAATAGTACAAGAAACTAATCTATATTCCTGTCAAAAAGATCCCAATAATCCAGTCAATGTCACAACGATAGAAATTAGACAATATGTTGGGATTCTTATATTCATGTCGGTATTCCAATACCCAAACGTCCGATCATATTGGTCAATCACATAGCTTCAATCACATAGCGAAAACAATGTCGATAAATCGTTTCGAAAAAATTAAACATTATTTACATTTCAATAACAATGATTTTCAAACAATAGCAGGCAGCCCAAATCACGACAAGCTTTATAAAATAAGACCACTTATAACATCACTTAATAAAAGATTTGCAACAATCCCAATGGAGCAAAAAATTTCCATCGACGAACAGATGTGCGCAACTAAAATCCGACATTTTTTGAAGCAATATTTGCCTAATAAACCCCATAAATGGGGGTTTAAATTGTTTGTTATGTGTAACACTGCGGGTTATGCACGCAAATTTGAAATTTATACTGGAAAAGATTCGAATGTACGACAGAGTGATGAACCGGATTTGGGACCAGTTGGCAATGCCGTTGTACGATTATGTCGTTTAGTCCCTAGAAATTTAAACCATATTATATTTTTTGACAATTTCTACACATCTATTGCTTTAGTTACTTATTTAGCGAAACAAGGCATCCACTCATTGGGAACAGTTTTGCAAAATCGTTTACCGAATTGCAAAATGTTAACTAAAACACAAATTATGAAAAAAACAGTTCCACGAGGATTTTTTGAGGAACATGTTACAACTAACGAAGATATTGATATATCGGCTACTGTGTGGAAGGATAACAAACCCGTTATCCTTCTGTCAACGTGTATGGGAGCTCAGCCTGTGAGCTCTATTCAAAGATTCGACAAAGAATCAAAAGGTAGAATACCTATCCCATGTCCTAGGATAGTCCATGAATACAATGCTCACATGGGAGGAGTAGATTTAATGGACAGTTTTATCGGCAGGTATAAAATTAAAATGAAGAGTAAAAAGTGGTATTTGCGCATCGTACATCATTTGATAGATATGACAGTAGTGAATTCCTGGGTTTTATATAAGAAAGTAATGGAAAGAAAGGGTCTAGAAATGAAAAAAATATTAAATTTACCAGAATTTAGATGCGATCTAGCGGAAACTCTTTGCAATTATGAATACGGAGGAGTAAAAAAGGGAAGGCCAAGCAACAGCATAGATATCAATTATCAGGCCAAAAGAAAGAAAGGTCCTACTCAATATATTCCTCCTAAGGAGGTGAGGACAGATTGTGTCGATCATTGGCCTGAATGGTCTGAAAGAAGCAGATGCAAACTGCCAGGATGTACAGGATATACGCAGACAAAGTGTGTGAAGTGTGGTGTAGCTTTGTGCTACAACAAAAGCAATAACTGCTTCAAAAACTTTCACACATAGGTAATAACAAGGAGCAATAAGTACCTCAATATTTTTAGTACCTACGATGCATGATGTTGTAGTTCTGCAACAGATATATTTTTTAAAATAAATACTTTAATTAAAATCAAATATTTTTTTTATCATTTTTCCTTAAAACTATTCCCAAAAAACTATATGACTGTTTTTTTTCATTAATTTTTAAAAAGTTATGCATTTAAGGGTTAAACTGTACAATTTTTGAATAGCGTTTTGTTCTCATATAACGTGTCTATCTATAAAATGACATTGGGATATTGTATTACTTACCTATTCATTATTTAAATAATATACGTGTTAAACATTTTACAAGACCGCAAGACACTTGCAGTGATGTCTTCCATTGAGTATTTGAGGATTTTATAATAATTTATTTCAAATAATGTTGATCCGTCTCTTTTCTGTTAGGTATTTATTTATACTAGGGGCTCCGCCCCTGTCCGCTGTCGTGGCCCAACCCCCGACGGCCGCTGCTCGGCCTCAATGCCGCTGCGAGACAATTTTACCGCTTCGCGGCCGCACAACCCCTGTTTCAATTCATCCTTTGTTGAGTATTTATCCATTCATGCTGTTCTTCTGATAACACATTCACCCCACTCAGCTCCATTCTCTGTTCACGTTCTTGATAATTCATCCTATTTTGAGTATTTATCCTTTCATGCTGTTCTTCAGAAAACACATTCACCCCACTCAGCTCCATTCTCTGTCCACGTTCTTCGAGGCTCAAAGCATAATCCATTTTAAATTCTGAAAGAAAAAATAATTCTCTTTGGAGAAATCTGAAAAATGTGGTGAGAAATGTGGTGACTGCTAACTTTAAATACTCAGTTTATAATAAATTAATACACGCGTTTTCACTAACACATTTTATTACAATTTACAGTAATTATTTTAACAGAGAGAAGTACAATTAATATCAAAGAACCACAACGTGAGAGCACTATCGTTTATACATCCAAACAGCAAAAAGCCTCTAACAAAACCCCCGACCTACCTTTATATTCAATCCCGAATATTCCCGAATCATCCTTCGTATGATCTCGTAACTTGTTATACACTTTGCCTAATACCAGGCGCAACATCAATATATTACACTTTCTCCCCGCTAAAAGCCCATACTAATTTTTCTCTTTTTTCCTCCCCTACTAAAATATACCATAACTCTCACTTTAAATTACTATTACAAAATTTACAAAAAATACTCTAGCTTTTAGTCTTAATTTTTCATATATAAAATAATTTACCTTATACAATTTCCAATTTTTAAACATACTATATTAACATTTCTTCTATGTATAAATTATATTTGGTGCTGGCGTTGGTCTTGATCTTAACCTATCCCTCCACGACGAGCTCGACTCCTCAGGTAGGCTTTCCTGGAAAACAAAAGAACCATCAGACTCTCGAATAAAATTTGAGAGATCCAAGTCTGATGTTTCCACATCAGAATCTTGATCTCTCTCAACCACATCGGAAAACGAAACATTTAAATTTCTCAATTGATCAATATGTCGTTTCCATACCATGTTTCCCATATTGACTCCCAATTTTACCTTTATTTTCCCCATACGCCATGCATCTCTTTTCCTGAAGTCTCTAGCCATAACCTTACACCCTATGTATAGCGTTTTTCTTTGAATCCCCTTATAATATTTTCTTTGATTCACTTGTGTTTTCCACATTTTGTTTTTTTCTAAAATCTGTTTGTTATTCACCGAAAGTATACTCATTTTTTCTAGGAAATTATCTACATCACTATTTTTTCATTATTCGCCTCTATCGGTAATCTCGACAACAAATCTGAACTATTTTTATTTGATTTTACATACTTTATTTCATGATTAACCCCACTTAAAATATTATTCTCAATTACAAAAATGTCTGACATATGCATACCATATGTTTCTAAGAAATTTCTACCTAATATAATATCACCTCCGTTTCGTATCACCACGAATTCAAAACTGATTAACTTATTTCTGAAATATAGTTGTAAATTAACCTTACCTCTAACATTTAACTGATTGTTTGCATATCCGTAAACTTTCATGTCACAACCACACAGTTGTACATTGTTAAAATCTTTCACATATATATTTTCAGGTAAAACAGATAAACTTGCTCCCGTATCAATAATTGCATTAAACTTTTTCTCATTTAATTCGATATTAATCTTATACGGTTCCACATAATTAATCTTTTTTTTCACAATTCACCACATTGTCTTTATTATAATTGCATACTTTAGCAATATGACCAACTTTTTTACACTTAAAACATTCAACTGTTTTAAATCTACATTTACTTTTTATGTGTGAATAATCTCCACAAGCAAAACAAACTCTTTTCATTGGCTCACGCGATGACTCGCGTATTCGAAAAGATTCCCGCGAAGCGCTACGATTGTCTCGCTTACCTACACTGTTCGTACTAGCGGAACTCGGTCGGTAATAATTATTTGTCATTTTTTTATTATGTGACGTTGCCGTCCTGCTATAACAATTTTCATTCTTATTTACCATTTTGAATATACTTTCTACACATTCTGCGATTGAAATTAATTTTTCAAAAGAGGTATTAATATCTTCCATAATTAATTTATCCCTAATTCTTGTATTTTTAACTCTACATACGAACAAATCTTTCAACATTTCATCTAGCCTCGTACCAAAATTGCATTTGGAACTTAACTTTTTCAATTTTACTGCGAAATCTTTTGCTGACTCACTGTCTTCCTGTTAAACATTATAGAATTTAGATCTCTCATCATAAATCAATGTTATTTTTCTACAAAAATTGTTTAAATGATCAATCAAAATTTCATACGACACATCACCCACTTTTTTAGGGCTACACAAATTACACAAAAGACTAAATGTTTCGTCTTCCAAAGCATTCAGTAAGATTGCGCGTTTTTTAACCGCATTTGAATCATCACATAAAATCAAATATTGTTCCAACCTTGAGTGAAAAACCTCCCAGTTATCTCGCTCATGACAGAAGGTAGGTATCGACCTAGCTAAAGCCACTGTAAAACAATAAAAACTATATACACAGTAGGTATACTCAAAAAAAAATTTATACCTAAAACCAAGAAAAAAATAATACCCACAATAAATTTAAAAAAATTATTACAAAGTAAAATCTAACTCAACTTATGTAGTATCTTCTTTCTTCTCCTGTGATGCCTGCAATCTGCTCCCAGCTTCCAAAGTAGTCTTCCTTCTGCTTCCTGTCCCTCCAGAAAACAGTCTTCCTGCAGGATTCCTCTTGCTCCAACAAGTAGTCCTGACTTCCTCTGGCTCCAACAGTAGTCCTGTCTACCAGTCTTCCTTCTGGCTTCCTCTCAGCTCCTCACTTGTCCCGGTTCAGGTACTTGATCCTCTTGATCCTGAATTCTTCTTCTCACTTACTGCCCACAAATCCCATTTGCCGCAGTAAAATTCCCGAAGAAATCCCTAGGTCTTATGTCCTGGTCTCCCTGACCAGATGCTGACCAAAACTACAATTTACTTCTCTGCTCTCAGAAACAAAAATTGTCACCACAATTTTTTTCACTTACTTTATCCCATAAAGTAAGACCACAAAATTACTGAAATTCATTTTATCTCGTCGCCAGTGTGGTGACTGCTAACTTTAAATACTCAGTTTATAATAAATTAACACATTTTATTACAATTTACAGTAATTATTTTAACAGAGAGAAGTACAATTAATATCAAAGAACCACAACGTGAGAGCACTATCGTTTATACATCCAAACAGCAAAAAGCCTCTAACAAAACCCCCGACCTACCTTTATATTCAATCCCGAATATTCCCGAATCATCCTTCGTATGATCTCGTAACTTGTTATACACTTTGCCTAATACCAGGCGCAACATCAATATATTACAATTAACATAATATGTACGTATTGACTATTACCAACACTTGACATAATAACATATTATGAAACACAAAAAAATACTAAGCATAATACGTATTTATAACCTCTATTTTACAATACAGGTGGGATTTGATTTACAGACTGAATATCTTTTTATACCAATACAATAACAATGATAAGTTATAAATATATATAATTAAATACTGCGATTAAACGAAAATATTACCTGTAGACATCTCTTTTACATAATCACATACTCTCTTTTACACACACACACCCTCACACACCCTCACACACACACACACACACACACACACACACACACACACACACACACACACACACACACACACACACCCTCACACACACACACACACCCTCACACACACATACATATACACACCCTCTCTCTTACATAAGCGGAATAATAATTAAATAAATAAATAATAAAAATACTTTACTACTTACACTACACACACAAACCAAAATGTATTTGACACATGTAACTGACATTAGATTTAGATAATTGATGTATCATATGTATTAATCCATGTAATAAACTATCTAATGTTGTATGTGTTAATTAAAAAATAAAATAAAATAAATAAATAAATAAATCTCTTTGCGTATTATTATGACATATTGAAAGCAATGTTGTCAGTATTCAAAATGGATATTCCGCAGATTATTACGGTTAAAATTTATTCTGAATGTTTAAAATTCCTTTTTTAAACAATAATATTGTCAATGCAGAAAATACATTTTAAACGATTAATTTGTCCTTTTTCGCATCATTTTATTTTTTATTTTAAATAAAAATTTCGAACGCGAAAATTGATTAAGGACAAATTATTTCACTGGCAATCCGTTGAAGGACGAAAAAACAAGCGTACAGTAAGTATATTATATATTTTGTAATGAAGTAAACGCCAGCGACTGGAAATCGAACACAAGATCTTGGACTTGGACTCTTGGACATATTTAATTTATTTATTTATATTCAGAAATCAAAATCGCTAGATATATTTTCAAAGGTAGTGTGCCCCTGAACTTTTTTCTCACGAAAACTCACTCAACAAGATCTGTTAGTAATGTGTAAAACAAACAATAAGCAATAGGTAAATACTATGAACAACCAATGTATGTTTTGGAAAATGAACGTTGCTAGTGAACGGTTGTGCAGTTGTGCTTCGTACGAATATTTGATCTACCTACGTTAACTACACAGCGAACAGATAAGATTTTATTGCTGTTATTTTTGTTTATCTATTTCAAGTTTATTCTTTCATATTTTATTTTGATTTTATTATTATTTTGACCGCAATATGATGAATTGCTATTGATTTTTAGGTTATTTCTGTTTTGCATTTCATTTGTTTGACAGCTATTTGACAGCTGCAGTTTTTGTTTTGTTTTTTTAATTTTTTCAATTACATAGCACCTACATAGGTACCTTTATTATTTTATTTAAGTGCTGAATCGTGAAAATGGAGGTGGACGAGACTAAGCCTCCTGATCCGAGGGCCTTGAAACGTAAGGCTGATGATGCTTTACTTGTGCAGGGTTCCTCGGATCCGGTAATAGGTCGTTCCTCTCCTCAGCCTTCCCCGCCCAAAAAAGATTATATTAAGAAATTTTACCCTGCTTACTCTACAGGGCCTTTTATAGTGTACGTCCAAAATATAGAAAATAAAAATATTAATACTATGTCTTTTGGAAGGAAATTATTTAATAACAAAATCAAAGATATTGCTATCGGTGGAGTTAAGGGAGAAGGGAGGAACAAAATTGTACTAACATTTACCTCTGCACTCAGTGCAAACAACTTCATTACAAGCGATTTTGTTGCTAAAAATGATATAAAAGCGTACATACCTACTTTTAAAATAACTAAAATGGGTTTAGTGAGGTCCGTAGATTTAGACTTAAGTGAAGAAGAAATTATAGAATTTACAAGTGTACCAGATTCTTGTGGTAAAATCATAAAAGCCAGGAGACTGAACAGAAGGGATACGTCATCAGGTTCCACGAAGTGGGTTCCATCCCAAACGGTGGTACTTACATTCGAGGGACAGTCCCTTCCCAGGAACGTATTCCTGTTCCACAACTCGCTACCCGTTGAACTGTATACCTACCCCACTTCTCAATGCTATATTTGCTGTAAGTTTGGCCATATTATGAAAGATTGCAAATCTAAGAACAACCCGAGATGTCTAAAATGTGCCGACCACCACCTAGCATCGGAATGCCCTGTCGCAGCAGGCTCAGAAAAATGTGTTAATTGCAATGGTCAGCACCCGGCAAATAGTTTTACATGTTCCTTTGTGACTAGAGAAAGAGAAGTCAAGTACATAATGGCCAAAGACAGTGTTTCATACAAAGAAGCAAGTAGTAAAATCCCCGCTCCTCGGAAGAGTTATACTGAGGCAATTAAAACTGTAAATACTATACCATCTCTACACCGCTCAAACAGTATATCTAAGTCTTCTCGAAATCCACAAAACACCCAAATATTCGATCAAAAAGGCCATGATGCCTGTTTACTTTATAATAATGGCCAATTAAATGACCCTCAAAACGGGTGCGCATTAAATAACCCGCACAAAACGATAATAAATAATAAATCAGTTGATGTGAGTTATGTTGAAACCTTACAAGTCATTGCAAAAATATTAATATCGTTGATATCTGATACTCCTAACCTACCGTCCCACGTTGCCTCTGCCATGCCATTTTTACTTGACTTACTGAGCCAAAAAAAAGTAGATAGTCATAATGGCTTTGAATAATTGTAATACTCTCTCCATTTTACAATTTAATTGTCGAAGCGCAATTGCTAATAGATGCGATATAATTCATTTATTACAAAAATATGAAATTAAAATTTGTGCATTAAATGAAACCTGGCTGCAAAGTGGCCAGTATTATAACATTCCGGGCTATGATTGTGTTCGGGATGATCGTTTATATTCTAGAGGTGGAGGCACTGCCTTTTTAATACATAGATCGCTTTCTTGGAAACGAATCTCCTTACCACCAAATCAAGAAGTTCAAGTAGTTGCTATCTCGGTTTCAAATATTACATATATCTCTACATACATTCCTCCCCATAAATCTTTCGATGAACATTATTGGAACTCAATAATGGATCTCGTTCCTCCACCTTATGTAATTCTTGGAGATTTCAATAGCCATTCAGTGAGTTGGGGATCCGCATGGACAGATAGTTCAGGAAGATGTATACTATCATTTGTAGACTTGCATAATTTATGCATACTGAACGATGGTTCTCCAACCAGATTTTCCCCTCCTTCTCAAAACCCTAGCGCAGTGGATTTATCAATAGTATCTTCTTCATTAGCCTGCCAGTCCTTATGGCAGGTAATGAGAGATCCATTGTCTAGTGATCACTATCCCATTATATTGAATTTGCACATTAGATTTTCCCTCACATCGAGATTTCCTAGGCAGGGAAAAAATTTCAACAAGGCCAATTGGCAGGAATATAATGATTCCATCCAAGTTAAACTTGATAGTGAATGTGGCAGTTTATTTTTTTCTCCAGATGTAGAGGAATGCTATAAAACTCTGAAGGGTATCATACACGACTCAATTGACTGTTCTGTACCCAAATATTCTGAACACCAAAATAAAACCCGTCCTTCTCCACCTTGGTGGGACAGAGAATGTACTGAAATGGTTAAAAAGCGTAAATTTGCAGTAAAATCTTTTCAAAATAATATGACCATGGAAAATTTTCTGTATGCCAAACAAATCCAAGCGCAAACAAAAAAAATGTTACGCCAAAAAAAAAGAAGAGGATGGTATAATTTCTGCAGTTCTTTGTCGCCTAGAACCCCCACTTCAGTGGTTTGGAACTCTATAAGACGTTTCAGAGGCTCAGTCGTCTCCCCAAAAAACTCAACAAGAATTGATTCATGTCTTGAAGAGTTTTGCGACAAATTGGCACCTCCTTTTGTTCCCAATTATAGTGAACTGAAGATGCAGACTATTATTCCTCAACCTCGGCTGTCAATGCTAGACTCTCCTTTCTCGCTGAGTGAGTTGATCATCCCTTTGAAAGCTGTCAGGAATACATCTCCAGGGTTAGACGACATCCCTTACCCTGCTTTAAAATTCCTTCCAGATGACTTCAAAACTCATCTCCTTTCATTTTTTAACTTATGTCTATCTACAGGTTACATACCTGAGGAATGGCATTCCCAAAAAATAATCCCCATCTTGAAACCTGGAAAGGATCCTACTTACAGTAATTCATATCGGCCAATTGCCCTATCTTCTTGCGTTTTAAAGATACTTGAACACATGATTAAGAATAGGTTGGATTGGTACATGGAACATAACAAACTCATAGCTGCTCATCAGTTTGGATTTCGAAAAACTAAGTCGTGTTTGGATAATTTAAGCATACTTGTTACAGATATTCGTATTGCATTTAATAAAAAAGGAGCGGTTATTGCCAGTTTTTTGGATATCGTTTCTGCATTCGACAACGTCTTATTAGAGAGATTGAGTGAGATTCTATTGGGCTTGGGAGTACCGCGTCTTTTGACGAACTTGATCCATAATATTCTCTCTGAGCGCAGTATAGTTATTGAGACTACCGATTCCCGATTAGTTAGAAAAATATATAAAGGATTGCCTCAGGGATCTGTCTTGAGCCCCATACTTTTTAATCTTTATTGTGCACAAATACATTCCGTTGTTACGAAAGATTGTAAAATCCTACAATATGCGGACGATATCGTAATATACTCGTTTAGTAGAGATATAGAGACTGCAAAAGAAAACCTGATAACGAATCTTCAGAACTTAAATGGCAAGCTTAATTCACTGAATCTGCATCTGGCCCCTTCCAAGTGTCAGACTGTTATATTTACAAAAAAACGTAAGCTCCCAAATATCGTTGTAACTATTGACAACATGACAGTCTCCTGTGTTAAATCGGTCAGATTCCTAGGTATGATCCTTGACTCAAAGCTTTCATGGAAACGACACATTGATACTGTGGTTTCCTCATGTGAGAAAAATTTTAATATTTTACGTGCTGTGAGTAGAGTATGGTGGGGAAGTCACCCGACCACAATGAAACTCATGTACAATGCTTTAATCCGCAGCCATCTGGATTATGGAAGTTTCATTCTCGACCCTCTCCCCAAATATCTCCAAAAGAGACTCGATGTAGTCCAATCAAAATCCCTTAGACTGGTGCTCGGAGCTATGGGATCATCACCTGTAAATGTCCTTCAAGTGGAGAGTGTAGACCCTCCTTTGATTCTCCGAAGACAATTTCTATCAGACAGTTTTCTTCTTAGAAGATTTTCAACCCCAAACAAATTGCTAACAGACCCATTAAAAATCCTTGTGTCTCTGCTGAAGGAACATATAAGGAGGGGCAAACAAATTCCATGTCTTTGCAAGAGTTATATATATTTCTCTCAATCTCACTACCTTCCCCCAGAATCTACTGTTCCTCCTTACTACAATATCCCTTACGAGGCAATTATCCACATACCAGAGATACATAAAGACATTGGTATTCTCAAATCTTCTTTTAACCCTTCTGAGAACCGTTCAATTTTCCAGGATTTTATTTCATCCTATCCCTCCCATATTCACATATTTACTGATGGTTCTAAAATGTCAAATGATTCTGTTCTGGGAGTCGGGGTATTCATTCCTAGTCTCAAAATTGAGAGCAAATATAAACTTTCATTCCAAACTTCTATATTCTCTGCGGAATGTGTGGCAATCAAAATAGCACTCGACTCCATACACAGTCTAAATCTTCAAAGGGCAATCATTTTTACCGATTCACTCAGCTGTGTCTCTGCAATCGCTTCTAATTTAAATACAAGACCTAATGACATAAATCTCTGTGAAATACGTAAAATTTTCTACAATCTGAGTTCCGTAGGTAAGGATATAAAGATTGCTTGGATTCCCTCACACCGAGGAATCGAGGGCAACGAAATTGCGGACAGGTTGGCCAAATCCGCCATTGAGTCGGGCGAAAATTTAAATAATTTCTTTCCTACATTCGACGACGTAATCCTATCGCTCAAGTCTCGAACTTGGAACGAGTGGAAGAAGGAATGGAACTCTCCGACTTCGAACAAAGGTAGATTTTATAAAGATATTCAACCTACGATTCCAAGAAAGCCTTGGTATACAGCTTATCAGTTGAACAAATGTGTCGTCTCAACTATATGTAGAATGCGGATCGGACATTGCTCAATAGCCCCTCATCTATTCAGAATAGGAGTTGTTAACAGCCCATACTGCGAGTGCGGTCAGGATCTCGAGACACTGAACCATGTGTTCTTTGCCTGCCCGTTGGTCTCGGATAGAGGTATGTACGGAGAAGTGGTGAAAATAGAAAGACCCTTTAATATGGAGCATCTGTTGGCGATTGGCTCACGACATGTAATATTAGAAATCGCTAAATTCATCTCCACCACCGGTATAAAGATATAGCTGATTGTAGGAAGCCTTTCACTCGACCATTAGAAGGTGACTGACGCATTTAATGTTTTATTGTAAATTCTTTAATTGCTTGTACATATGCTTCCCTTTTGCAATCATTTAATGTAAACCCCTATTTCTCTGAGATCTAATGGAATTCTGTTTTTACTCTTCTTTTATGATCTAAATTGTACAGCACAAATCCGCCTCTATTGGTGGCTGTGCCTTATTAAAAAAAAAAAAAAAAAATGTATGTTTTAAATACACGTTTAAAAAAACTAGGAACTAAAAGGAATGAACATTTTTTAGCTGGGGGTAGGTAATAATTATTTTTTTTGTTCATATGGAAGCTAGAGACAATTAATTGAAAAGTACCCACTTACTAGTTTTATTTATAACTAGTTGCATGTAACACATGAGATCTAACAGTCGATAGCGATAGAATGTTTAGTTGAAGAATAAGTACCAAACGATAAATAAACCCATAGATCCAAATTATTGAGTATTTTAAAATAATATATGTTGTTTTCTATACAAAAAAAAATGTAGGTATGTATGTATGTATGGATAGGATAGTATTGAAATTAGACTTTTTTTCTACCCAGAATATGAAAAAAGCACGATGGTATGTATGTATGTTTGGAGATTAAGTATCAAACTATTAAGAGTCCCTGTAGATGTTAAAAAGATGTCGTCACCAAATTCAATTTTTATAAGAAAAAAAAATTTAAACGTTTGTGATGTAGGTACTACTACAGTTATAATATTTATATAGAAAATTTAATTATTTAGTTGAGGTGTTTCGGCGTTTTACGATATTTTTAAAAACTTTGGAAATAAAATAATGGTATTAACATTTATACCAATATTAAGCGTTCTAGCTTTTATGGTTTTTGATGAACCCCTGACTGAAACAAAAACTAAAAAATTCCGAGTTATGTAGGCCTATTATAACTATCATGTATTTTGAAATTTTAGTCTTTGTGCCTCAAAAGTTATAAGGGGGGGCACGGACACACACACACACACACACACACACACACACACACACACACAAACACACACACACACACACACACACACACACACACGCACACACCCTCTCACACACACATACGCACACACATACCCTCACACACACACAAACACACCCTCTCACAAAACGACCGCGCGCGTACGTGCGCACGCACGCACACACAAACGCAAGCACGCACACACACACACACACACACACACACACACACACACACACACACACACACACACACACACACACACACACAGACACAGGTACCTACACTAAATGTTCTACTCATAATTCTGAATAAATCCATGTATATATAACTTATATGCTGCGAAGCTTCTAAGCTGGTGTTTTTTGACTTCAAAGTTGAAAAACCATGAAAAATATAGACATGGCCATACAAATCTCGCGTATCATGGCTTGATACTGTGTCGATATGTTAAGAGAAATAATTCCTCTTGAACAAATCGGCAGTGTTGGATAATGAATACCTAATACCTACATTAGAACCACGAATGAACTATTTTATAATAAACCAGTTTTAAAATGACTGTTTCTTACCGACCACGGACGACAATTATTGAGGTCGAATATTTTTTTAAAAGTTGTATATACGCAAACATTGGGATGTTAAAAATTTGTCAAAAAGGACAATTGAGATATCTCGAAAGTTGACATAATATTATCAAAGGATTGGTATATCAAATCAAGGGGTCTCTTTGCTATTTACATACTTACTTTACGTGTCCGGGTTAGATTCTGCCACTCCAGTAAGCCGCGACTTTCATCGCTTTGTCACTGGCCATAATCAGGTCCCTAGGTGTACAGCCTCCCCTCATCAGTGGACACATCAGTAGGTGGCTGTCATCCTGGGTTTCGCCACAATCACAACAAACATCATCATCTGCAGGCAGGTACCCCCACCTCTTGAGGTTCTTCTTGCATCGAGTGACACCAGCTCTCAGCCTATTGAGGGTAGTCCAAATAGAATATGGGAGATGTTCGCCCAATCGTGCACCCTCTTGTAAGTTTGTCTGTGACGTCGATCCAAAATCCAGCTTCCATAGCTCTTCTCTCCGTTGCTGTGAGGTCTCAACATGGGAGGTAGTTTTGATAAAACTATTTCTAGACTTGAGACGCGACGTAACTGGCTGATGGTGGTGGTGGTGCAGGTGATGGGTGTCTTCGGTCGTGAAATTGTTTTGTATCTCTCCGCATCTGCAGCACTCCTTGGTCGTATGTAAAGTGGAGCGATTCCGATTATTGGGTATAGCTTTTCGATTGGTGTTGGCTTTACATAATATAAACCCAATAATAAGATTACTGAAAAAAAATCGTTAGTTAGACATTTCACAATTTTCAAATGATATTATATTATATATTTGACTGAAGAGGCTGACACACAAAAAATAATAATATTTAAATATTTTACTATGCAAAACAAATGACAATGCGATGTCAGTATAGCTGCTTGTTGGAGTGGTAGAGAGCTTAGGCGGATACGAAAAAGAAAATAAAGAAGAATATGCAAAACAAATAACATAATGTGGCGGACTTATTGACAATATAAATAAGAGTGAAGAGATGGATGAAGTACTTGGTGTAAATCAGTCATAGAATTGTGACTCAGAAAACGAGTGGGTTGTGGCCAACGCTATACTCCTCCCTACCAAGTCACTCCACAAAGTGTTCAATTTTTCCATGGTAATTTTCAGCATTTACATTAAATTAGTTTGTTAAATTATTTTTTAATTAAATATTTAACTATGAAATCTGGATAATTCTTCAACGCCATTTTATGAAAGCGATGTGCCTTTTTAGCAATTCGGAAATAACAAAATCTAATTTTAACTTCCTTGAGCTTGGTTCACTATGAAATATTTGAAGATTAAAAAAAATGAGAAGCACAGATGACATAATCTTACAAAATCTTATGGAGTCTAAGCGAGTGCCTACTAGATATAAAAAAATTGCTTAATTTGAAAAGAATCGAATGAGTACTTAAGTTTATATTCGATAAAGTAGAATAAACACGGCGTACATAGTAGGTACATAGAACACAGCACACTCACATACATAATACATTGTGATGAAACTTTCAGAATATAATCTCAGCGTGATACTTGTTGATAACATGCCCGTCCGTTTTCCCTTTCCTCCTTCCTGTGACCAATCATATTTTTTTTCATTTTTTATTTCGTTTTCGTTTTAAGTAGGTACTAGTTGATTTATATAACAATGTTTTTTGATATAATTTGCGCTTTTCTGTAATTATGTATTGTACTTATCCCTGTATTATGTTTGTACTTATTGTTACTTGTTGTACATATGTGTAGTCTGTTGAAAAGCCAAATAAATAAAAATAAAAAAAAAAATAACAGTAAAAAATACAAATTAATAACTCCTCACTAAATTCCCTTAGGGGAGTAAGGAGTAAAAATAATAATTCCTCTGATTATACATAGGTTATTTTTTTATTTATTTAAGGTTGCATACAGTTTTTTTTTAATTAACATATGTAAGAGTTCAGAATGAATTAACAAATTTAATACAAAACCAAGATCGTAACACCAATTACTAACATAGGTACGGTGTTAGTAATTTGTAAGAGTTATATACAGTACACAATTTATAAAACAGACAATGTACATTGCTTTATTAGTTGACCAGTGAAAACTCCATGCATCATTCAATACGATAATCAATATTGATTACAAAAAATTACAAATAATGCATAATTAATTTACTAGTACCTACTTAAAAAACACTAAAATAAGACTAGGAAATATAGGTCGAGGGGACAGCTGTCCTAAACTCACTGAGAGAGCTCGTTATACGTCCGTTATTGATATAGTAATATGTATCTTTAAATGTGGATAAAAAAATCTACATAATCTTAATTTGATAAAATATATATAGGGATAACACTGATGTAATATTGAAATTGTTTTTTATTTGAAATATACCTACATATTTTTTGTAATCGTGTTATATTATTATTACTGACATCTGGGGATTAGTTTCCAAAACTATTATTGATTTATTTTTGCAAGTGTAAAGATATTAAATAAATATTATCCTACATCCTACGTTTAAAAGATAATAATATCAACAAGATGTTGTTCAACAGCAAAAAAAGTCTACGATTAAAACAACAGATGGCAGTAATTCGTAATAATGTTTACAATATTATAGTGCTTTATTATACATACCACCAATACCACCATTAGATCCGCCGTATCAAATTCAACATAAAACCTTGCGACAACGTTACTCCAAAGTGCACAATTATTAAAATAACTTAGTGTATAACAATCTTACGAAAGGTGCTACCTACATGGTTTCTTAATTGTCAATTGAAGGTGCACCTCAAATTGCCGCTACTAAGGAGTAATGCAAATTTACAAGTAGTTCTAGATTAAAGTGTATGCACATAGATTGCCGCTATTCAGGAGCAAAATATACTGGTATTTATATATTTCATATATTACTGTTGCATCTTAACATGATTTGCTTTACCTGCGTTAAAGACATAAAGAGTGATGATGCAATAATTTGTTCGAAATGCCAAAACAAGTTTCATCATTTATGTGTGGGACTTAGTGAAAACAATTTTAAGCAAATGCTAAGAATGAACAAACTTAAGTGGAAGTGTCTAGGGTGCAAAAATGTTAGTCCTAAAAAGACTGATATATCTGCGGATGGGGCTGCTTCCGGTATCAATGTCACTAAGGAAGTCTCTCAAGAACCACTGTCTGATTCAATTAAAAAAGAATTAAATAAATTTCATGAGAATATTGTGACCATAATCGAAGGTAAACATAATAAAATACTCTCACAAAACCAGGAAATTCTTACTTCGCTAGCATTCTTGACAAAAAAATATGACGAACTTGAGACGAAATATAACAACAAAGTGATCGAATTAGAAAACACCCTTATTGATTTCAATAATTTAAAAAAAGACGTGGAAAACTTGAAAACTCAAAATAATGAAAAAATAGTAAACGAAATCACTGGATTAAAAAACACTATCCAATATCAAGATCAGCAACTTCGGCTAAATAATTTGGAGATAACTGGACTCCCCGAAAGAAAGGACGAGTGTCTTCCTGATATCCTCTGTTCATTGGGCAAATTTGTTGGCATTCAACTACTACCTACAGACATTGATTTTGTATCCCGCGTCAGCCCTATATCACCTGTTGCTGGACGTCCAAAAACTATAGTGGCCAGACTCTTCCGCAGAAATTTGAAGGACGACATCCTCTCAGCTGTCAGAAAGAGAAGAGGTCTGTCTTCTACCGATATTCACATACCCGGGGTTTCTGTACCCCTTTATGTTAACGAACAACTTACTCGCGAAAACAGGCAACTGCTGACCACAACCCGAGCCTTCTCCAAATCCCAGGGGTTTCGCTATGTTTGGACACGCGGAGGCCGCATCTATATGAGGAAGAACGACGATTCACCAGCCATTCATATAAAAAGTGTCGCTATGCTCAATTTACGGAATCTGTAGGCTTACCTCATATCACATATCACAAGATATGTCACTCTAAGTTGCAGTATTTTTATTTTTATCTAAACCCTCTATTATATAACAATTTAAAAATTTGCACCGCTTATGTTCCTATTCTGTGCAAAAACTTATCACCGCCCAAAATCATTTCACTTTATCATGTGTTAATATCTTTCTCGCTGTGTCTTCTTATCGCTGTCAAGTTAATCTCACTATCTTCTGCTTCTATGCTATTGTCACTGGAATATATAATTTTGGTTTGGTATAATTTTCACAAATTTACGCATGAATGACATATCAAACTTATTGCATCACGACTTATTATCTTTACCACGATTTGATTATTTTCTAGCAGCTTCCATTTCTTTACTGTACTTTCAATACATATACATAAATATATATATATATATATATATATATATATATATATATATATATATATATATATATATATATATATATATATATATATATATATATATATATATATATATATATATATATATATATATATATATATATATATATATATATATATATATATATATATATATATATATATATATATATATATATATATATATATATATATATATATATATATATATATATATATATATATATATATATATATATATATATATATATATATATATATATATATATATATATATATATATATATATATATATATATATATATATATATATATATATATATATATATATATATATATATATATATATATATATATATATATATATATATATATATATATATATATATATATATATATATATATATATATATATATATATATATATATATATATACTCAATCAATTACAATATCACATATATATTACTTGGCGTAAAGCTCAGCACTTACTACTTCTCTTGCATATTAACATATTTTCATATTCACATCTTATGCCAATGTACATATATGCCTACTGCAATACTACTCATAATCATCATATTCCCCACTCGACAAAATATTTATTATCAGCTCTACGGCATAACTCTTTTAATGTATTATTACTCTACCCCAAACTTTACACCCAAGCATTCTGTTATTTTTTGTATTTTCCATATTAACAACTCAGAAATCAATGGCTCTTAGCTTCTATTTACAAAACACCAGGGGACTTCGCACCAAAACTGAAACATTTTATCTCAATGCTACCAATTATAACTTCTCTGTTCTCGCCATAACCGAATCGTGGCTCGACCAAGATATCGCATCCAGCGAACTTCTGGATGAGAGGTACGACACCTGGAGATCAGATCGCGCATCACGCGGAGGTGGTGTACTCCTAGTCACTCTCTCTGAACTTAATGCACAGCCACAACCGGGGTGGACCTGTGAAGCCGAATGCATCTTCATTTCCATACCATTAAATAACTTCTCACTAAAACTTAACGTCGCATGCGTATATATACCAAAAGGACCTTCGTACGCCCATCATATGGAAAGCTTCATCAATTTATTAATCCGTCTATTTGAAATGAACCCAAATGATTACTTCGTTATCTTAGGGGATTTTAATATGTCCGATATCCAATGGCAGGCATCTGGCAATAATGATCATTTCAGTCCCAACAACTTTTCTGCCCCAACTAGCGGTCACTTTCTTGATACCATGTCGCTGCTTAATCTCTATCAATTCAACGGCATTCCAAACGCACTTGGGCGCACCCTTGATCTAGTCTTATGCAACTTTCCGACGTTATCCCAGGTCACTCGTAGCGAACATCCTTATGTACCTGAAGATTCTCATCACCCAGCCGTTGAATTCACTCTTACCACACAAACTTATAAATCACTTAACAAACCAGCTCGCTCAATTACTTTGTTTAGGAAAGGTGATTACGCATCCATTAATACATGTCTAGCAGCAACAGATTGGAAGAACGCTCTCAGCGATCATTCGCTAGACAATGCTGTTTCTGATTTCTATAGTGTTATTTATAATACTATGGACCTATTCATTCCTACTAGACAAATAAAGAACAACGCTAACTTTCCCCATTGGTACAGCCCAGCGTTAATAAAAATAAGTAAAGAAAAAATTAAGTTTCACCATAAGTATATTAAAAACAAAAACCCAGCAGACTATGTAATTTTCTCCCAACTTAGACGCCGCCAAAAAGCAACGGCTAATAAGTGCTACGAAGAGTATATTAAATCTATCGAATCCAACTTACCAACAAACCCTAAATGCTTCTGGAACTTCATTAAAACTCGTCGCACGAACAACAATATACCTAATTCAATGAGCCTCAACTCAGATACTTTTCATGGCGGTGAGGATATATGTCGCGCTTTCCTAACACATTTTTCATCTTCGTATGATCGCGATTCTTCCAATCCCATGCTAACAGACCAATTCAACTCTCAACTCGCAGACTCGCCAAGATCAATCAGTAAATGTAATATAACCAATGACGTTGTTCTTAAATATCTAAAAAACGTTGATGTCAACAGGTCAAAGGAGCAGGCAGTGATATGGTACACCCCTTATACATAAAGAATTGAGCTCATAACCTCTCCACTCCTCTATCAATACTTTTTAATCGCTCTCTTTCTGAAGGTCACTTTCCGAGCAAGTGGAAGGAAGCATTTATAACTCCCATTCACAAATCTGGTTCCAAATCTGACATAAAAAACTATAGGCCCATATCAATTCTTTCCGTTCTCAGTAAAATTTTCGAGCGAATAATATACGACCAAATTTATTATCAAATCAAGCCCCTGCTAAGCGAAAACCAACATGGTTTCTTACGCAATAGATCTGTAACATCCAATCTAATTTCCTTCACTCATCGAATACTCACTAACACACACAACAGACAACAAACAGATACTATATACACTGACTATTCTAAGGCCTTCGACAGAGTTAATCACAACATCCTCCTTAACAAACTATACAGTTTGGGCATACACGGTGATCTTCACCGCTGGTTTAGATCCTATATAACAAATCGCCACCAATCAGTTGTTGTCGGCGGACACAAATCAAACTTTCTAGCCGTTCCCTCAGGTGTACCGCAAGGATCCCACCTTGGACCACTTCTTTTCAATATATATATATTTGACATCGGTAACTGCTTATTACACACACAATACGAATTATTCGCAGACGATATGAAAATATCTTCTATAATCAGGAATCACAACGACTGCCTCAATATGCAAGCTGATCTTGACAGACTTACGGACTACTGCCTGACAAACAAATTGACTATTAATGCAGACAAATGTTACAAACTAACCTATTTTGTGATTTAACGCTTTTTTGTGATCAGAATATTGTTTACTTGTAATTTGTATAATTTTCTTTATCACCATATAGGTAGGTACTTATGATTTTTCAACTTGCGTTGTCTAAAAACTGTTTAATTGTAACGCGCAACCAACATCTTCCTTTGTAAATTTTATTTAGGTATACCCACATACAGGCTAAGCCTTGTGGGATTTTTTGGTGTAATGTGTAATATGATCTGTGTAATATGTGTGTATGTTTTTTTTTTTTTTTATCTATTTTTATTATACTATGTACCGAAAATTTGTTTAATAAATAAATAAAATAAATAAACCTTTACCCGCAAACAATCACCCATAACTTTTTCCTATAACATTAATAAAGTTTCCATAACACCTTGCGACACTGTAAGAGACCTCGGTATAATCATGGATGGGAGCCTTACATTCAGCAACCATATAGATAAAATGATAGACAAGGCTTATAGAACTCTTGGATTCATATTCAGAACCTGCAAATCTTTCAAGAACATAAATACATTAAAATCTATATATTATACCATGGTTCGACCAATACTCGAATACGCATCCCCAATCTGGTCCCCAAGATACACAACATACAAACAACGCATTGAAAGAATACAAAGATTGTTCATTAAATACTTAAACCGTAAAGCATACCTCGAGTTCCCCAGCTACGACTGCGCGAGAACCTATTATAAAATCGACAGTCTCGAGAATAGACGCACAGTAAATGATATGATGCTTCTGTACAACATTATAAATAATAATATCGACTGCCCCTCAATACTCAATACCATTTCATTTAATATTCCTACTCGCAGAACTAGACATACACATTTATTCCACCTTCCAATTCACCGCACCAATTACGCACAAAACATGACTATTCATAGAATGTGCGATACATACAATAACAGATTTCAAGAGTTTGACATCTTCCACCTCAGCTCCACAACATTCAAATACTCTATACAAAAGAAGATCAATAAGCACTTATTATAGGAAACCTTGACGGCATTTATTCTCTTTTTTCTTTTTTCCTTTTAGTTCAATATTATGTTTTAAATCATTGTTAACTTGAAATGTTGCTCTTACCTACATACCAACCTATGATCATATTTTATTTTTTTATTTTTTGCAAACTTGTATTATTTTATGTCAATCATAACGACAAAATGTAATAGGCCTTAATACTTGATGTTACTATTGTATTGTACTATGTCTTAACGCTGTTTTTTGTCCAACTTTAACATAAATAAATAAATAAATAAATACACGAGATCTACTTTATTTATATGCAGATAAATACATAATATGTACCTTCACGGCATATGCCACAACGTGGGATAGCCACCGACATGTGAGCGAGTGTGCATCACCATACATACGTGTATCTCCACACACCAGTCACGTCTCACATAAAAAAAGCAACATTAAGAATTGGTGGTGAACCTTATTGCTAAGATGTTAAGATGTTATTTTGACTGTTGTATTTTCGATTTCCCAGCTCCTGCGGGAAATATAACTTATAATAAGACTATTGTATAGTTATTAGTACTTATATTTTTGTTTTGTTTGTCCAGATAGTAGTTTGAATTCTTGAAAGGATAGAATATAATATGCCAGAATAATTGGATTAATATGCATTATACGATGTGTGTCTGGATAGAAAAGTGTGGCACCCGGTTCTTTCTGCCCACCCCGCAAGAAAAACAGCGTTTCGGTATGAATTCATGTAGATAGATACTTGTTCTTAACTCTGTATTATTAAACAAAATTTTAATTATTATTTCTTAAATTTATTTTTTCCTATCTGGCAATACAAAAAATCCATACAAAAACTGTGATCACACCGGGAATTGAACCCTATTTATTCAGATCAGCAGTCAAATAACCAATACGTGAATACCAATTGTTTATTCAATTAGTAATTATTATGTTTTCATCTCTTTTTATTTTTTATAGTTATACTGTGATGTTTTTTTGTGTTTATGATGTAGGTACCTATGGCTTTCAATGAGTCATGTTGCGATCTTTTTTGTGTTTATGACGTAGGTACTTATGGCTTTCAATGAGTCATGTTGCGATCTTTTTTGTGTTTATGACGTAGGTACCTATGGCTTTCAATGAGTCATGTTGCGATCTTTTTTGTGTTTATGACGTAGGTACCTATGGCTTTCAATGAGTCATGTTGCGATCTTTTTTGTGTTTATGACGTAGGTACCTATGGCTTTCAATGAGTCATGTTGCGATCTTTTTTGTGTTTATGACGAAGGTACCTATGGCTTTCAATGAGTCATGTTGCGATCTTTTTTGTGTTTATGATGTAGGTACCTATGGCTTTCAATGAGTCATGTTGAGAGGTTTTTAGTGTTTATGACGTAGGTACCTACGTGACGTAGGCTTACTACAAATTTGGTTCTGACGTTTTTTTGTCTATAACGTATGGCTTACTATGAGTTTTGTTGTGATTTTTTTGTATCTATGACGTATGGCTTACTATGAGTTTTGGTGTGATTTTTTGTGTCTATGACGTATGGCTTACTATGAATTTTGTTGTGATGTTTTTGTGTTTATGTCGTATGGCTTACTATGAATTTGTTTCTGATGTTTTTGTATCTATGACGTACATATACTGTGAGTTTTGTTATTATTTTTTTGTGTCTTTGTTATGATGTTTGTGTTTGTTACGTACCTATGGCTTACAATAAGTTATGTTGTGATGTTTTTGTGTCTATGACGTATGGTAAACTATGAAGTTTAATGTATTAATGTAAGTTTAATGTAATTTACAGTCCAAATTTCATTTGCATAGAGTGAATTAACTAAGAGCTGACTTCTTCTTCTTCGAAGGCCCTAGAGCTCATATCGAGATTTGGCCTTCATCAATCAGTCAATCAGTCAATCCTCTATCACTAAGAGTTGACTAGATCTCCATTAACAATAAATTAATGTAATCTCTATGAGTTCATCTGTCTAAACATTAAATACGCTTGTACATAATAAAAAATTGTTTTTTTTTTCATTTTCTATAAATACAATAGAAATAGGATTTATAAAAATGTCAACATTTGAAAAAGCAACACTTTCTTATCTTTGTAAAAACTATTTATATCGTGCTACATACATTATATTTTTCAATTTATGTTAAACTATAGAAGTATAAAAAACTCATCTATTGACAGATAATATTAACTATCAATAGATAAGTTTTTTTTATATTATAATATTAACAAAACAAATTATACGATAATATACATATGGTATTTCCATTTTATTTATCAGAAAATACAGTTGATAACTATCGCAATTTTATGTAACAAAGTAAATATAACAAGCCTTGTAGAAGTGTAGATTATTACATAATATTTTTTTTATACTTTGTTTTTAATAATTTATTTATTTGTTTATAAATAACTAAAGTGATAATGTTGCATCGTCTCAATATGTAATTGGACATTAATCCATATAGAATAATTAAAAAAAATGAAATTATATTTATTTGACAAGATATTCCTTTTTCTCCTTCAATTCAGTCGATTAAGGACTACGTTATAATATTCCATTTCCATTCATTTGCTTGCAAGAGTTTGCCTTGTAACAAGAACTCGCCTTTGTAAAATTTATTGTAAGTATAAAAAATATATTTCAAGCGTCGTCGTAAGTAAATATATATTAAGACTAATAGCAAGAAATTGACGTCTTGAAAAGCATACTTGTTACATGTTATAAATACATAAATAAATAAATTAAAAATTTAAAAATATATTGAAATAAATTATTTAAATATATAAATCTGTATTGTACGTGAACCTTATATAAATTAAAGCACGGAAGTTCATTTATTTTTTACTTATTTTTATAGAGAATCATCAAAATTACATACATATTTACAGTTTATAACAATTGTTTATATTCTGAATGTTTATATTTAAAAATTTATTTAAGGTTTGAATTATGTATTTTTATGATGTGTTTATTTTCTATATGTAAAAATCAATAAATCATAGGATACTGGCATTTCATTTTTTTTCTTTTCTACATATTAAAGTAAATTATCAGATACATTTAATATACTTTTATATTTACAAATTACATATAGGTATATTTTTTTCTACGTATCAAAATTAATTATCTGGTCTTTTAAATATATTTCAATAAAATACTAGTAAATTTTAATTATTTTATTGATAATTTAATCAAATTGATAAATTTGTTGAAAATTTTATAAAAAAAACGTATAGGTACATTATATAAGTACCTTCATCTCAAAATTTTCTTTACAATTTTTGTAAAAATTGATCTTAGTGACATACAATTTTTACATAATACACAATACCTCCGGAAAATCTTAATAGTTATTCGATACTTAGTTTTCATACATACGTACGTAGGTACCATCAAGCTCTTAACATATTCGAGGAAAAAAGGACTGACCTCCACACTATCCTATCCTGACATACATGTTTTGTAAAGAAAACAAAATATCTTTTTTTTTTTTTTAAATGAATATGTCCTTGTTAAACAAGTACATATACATCTTCCTACGTTCCCTAAAATAAGCAAATAAATGCTTGAGCTATAGGTGAACGAAATCGGTCGAGGCAGGATTCGAACTCGCGACCACTGGATTACTAACCCAGCGCGCTAACCGCTCTGCCACCGACCCATCTAAAATATTCTTTCACTATACAAACACAAAAAACAATACATCAACATTTGGGTCTCATGCGTTACATGCAACTATTTAATTAAAATTTCTAGCGATGAGTACCTTAGAATTAGACACAACCACTGCACTTATATTATCATTTTGTAACATATTCGTATCATTTATCGCGCGGATTTAATGATAGTTATATAATTTTATTTAGATATAAATATTTGAAGTTTTTATGGTCGTTAATATAAATAATCTCATTGTTATCGCTCGTTTTTTGATACGGAAAATATAAGTCACATTAGCAACTTAACAAACTGTAGAAATAATTCAGTTCTTCAAGAAACTCGGTCACGCTCAAGTAATTGTTTTGTTTAAACTTCACGCTTCATATATTACAAGTGTTGTGGAAAAAAAGCATTGCAAAAAATGTCTTCCACGTGCCAGCACATTGAAAGCAACGGACCTTTCTGTAAAGAAGAAGACAAGATTCTGCTCAGCACCTTCCTGAGCGGCTTCAGATCTGGATATGTGGAGGTCGGCCAGCAGAAGTACTGTCTTCCAGTCGCCTACACCAAGTTTCAGAAGCTCTATGACGATTTTCAAGTCAGAGACGATGATTTATACGTCATGTCTTTTCCCAAGACAGGTTTGTCAACTGCTTCATTGTTTTTTTTATACCTACTTGACTTAATATATAGGGATTTTCAAGGCTTGTGGAAGGGTCGTACGAAGGCGGCTTTCCTGGTTTCGAAACGTCCGTAAATTGACAGGGCTCGGAGCTGTTTTGTAATATGGTCTTCAATAAAAGTAACTCGTTGATATCGCGGGTATTATCATTTTTCTGAACGCTTAAAAGATTAAAGTCATCCAAAATAATGTGGGTTGCGACTAATATTATTATTATTTTTTTAACTATTCATCTTTCTATACATAACATAAACAATGCGGGCTTAGTGCCATTAGGAAATTTCTTACAACCAACCAGAGAAAATTAAACTCTCCTTTACATATATATTTATACACCTTTCTTCTTCAAAAGCTGACAATAGATCAATGTATTTATATGAAGCCCACAAATATTTGTAAGTACATTATTTTTTATATTTATATTTTTTTATACTTTTTCTTTCTGTTAAGTGTTTATATGCTTATATTTATTTTTTTAATGCACCTGTCATTAGTTTCTTTGTTTAATATTTTCTTATGTTTATATCTATTTTGTGTAAAATTAAAAAAAACTGTTGGTTTTCTAAAGAAGAAATAAATAAATAAATAAATATTCAAACGTAAGTTTTTTGCCATATGGCTATCTCTTATAAACTGAATAACGTGACACCTGTGAAATTCGTTACAACAGAAGGTATTTTTTCCTATGTAATAAAATGGACCTTTTTAAAACAACAACAAAAAAAACACGTATTCTAATACACCATAGGATGCGTGCCTGGAAATAAAAATGTGGTGCTCGGTTCTCTCGGCCTACCCCCCGATGGTATATATGTAATTTAGAAATTTAAGATTTATTGAAAAAAAATTAGCAAAAATTGCTAATGTAGAATTATAAACATGAAGAATCGATAAAGATTTTTAAACGTTAATAAACAGGACTCATTAGAGTCGATAGGTAGAATAGCGACCTCATAGAGCCTAATGCTTTGATATGTAAAGTATCTGGATGGGTGAATTATTCCCAATTTATTGTTAGCTTGACCGTTACTAAATTTGTTGCATTTTATTTTTAACTATAAAATAATTTACAATTTGCTCATTGATCTGCAAATTATTTTAAGGAACAAACAGGTCCATTATTTTGTTCACTTCTTGTCTTAGTTTTGACGATTACCTATATGTATATATTTTGTTTATTATTAAAAATTCATTGTTGTATAATAAATAAGTAATATTTCGTTCGTGTCAATTGGCCTCCTAATTATTAAATAATTATTTGGTGCGGAATTCCGTTGTTTAAGCGGTCATTTTATCAAAATAACACATTATTTTTAATCACTACGAAAACATCTGTTTTAATTTATCAGAAGGTTAAATCGGGTGATATTAATTAATTATGAAGATAACAATTAATTATTCATTGGGCAGTAGATATACTGTGAGTCATCTAGTATACAATGAATCGAAACAAACTTTATGCTTCACACGCGAATCGCGTGAGCGTTTTACACATTTTTAGGGATAGCATTTATTTATTAAACATCACTTGAAATACGCAAAAGCAGATACTAATGAGACGATGTACACACGTGAATAAAGCAAGAAATAATTATACAAAAAAGAGGCCTGGCCTTCAGTTCTCGTTGCTTACCTCAATTAGTAACACGACATGATGGTATAAATCTGATTTAATTTATCAGAAGGATGCATGAGTCATACTTATAGATTGCAATCTGTCTGAACAACCAATGCATTTGATTCACGAATCGCGTGAGCGTTATAAAACTCTAACTTAGGATTGTATAAAACCAAATAAGTACTAATTTAGGTTCCATAAAGATTCAGTTACTATGGGCCAAAACGATTTATAAAATAATGTACATATTCACGTGAGCATTTTTGATGTAAAAAAAAACATCTCCCCACTTCATCCTTTCCTTAAACCTGTAGTATGTATGTATATGTATGGATGTATGTGTATGGATGTATGTGTATGTATGTGTATGTATGTATGTGTATGTATGTGTATGTATGTGTATGTATGTGTATGTATGTGTATGTATGTATGTATGTGTATATATGTAAGTATATGTGTATATATGTATGTATGTGTGTACCTATGTATTTTTTTTTAATTTTTCTTTCTGTTAAGTGATTTTGTTTATATGCTTGTATATATTTTTTAATGCACCTGTCATTAGTCTCTATCAATGTTGTGTAAAAATAAAAAAAATGTTGTTTTTCTAAAGAAGAAATAAATAAATATTCAAACAAGAATATTATATAAATGTAAATTTTTGCCATAATGGCTTTCTCTTATAAACTAAACAACGTGACACCTGTGAAAGTAACTTGGACCTTTTTAAAACAACAACAAAAAAAACAAAAAAAACACACAACAATAATAAACAAACTGCAATGAGGAAAGGAATTGACTTCAAAGTTTCCTGACTTTTCTGTAGATCTCATAATGGAGGTAGCGAAAAACTACACATTACTTCATTGGTTGGAATCTATGATTTCCTTCATCAATTGTTATGCGTTCGTTAACTTAAAAAAAACTCGCGTTTTTGCTGTTTCGTAATAAATTCAAGTTTAATGCTACGACCTTCAGCAAATACCTCCGTAATGTACATAAAATTGCAGTATATATATGCTCAATTTGTCAATCATATTTACTTATTTCAATTTAGTCCACCACACTGATCGCATCGATCACAGATTAACTTCCAGATCAATTTCCCGATTTTAATTTTGGATCTATCCGCGAGATGGCGCCAAATCACAAATACGAAAACGTCTCCGACGATCTCGGGAAGATTTTAAACGAAAAGTTTATAGCTAAATTTCGATCTGGGTATTTGATAGTGGACGACGTCGTTCTTCCGGAGTACTTCAAAGAGTTCGGTAATAGAATTAGCGATTTGAACGTTCGCGAAAATGACGTCTGGATTTGCAGCTTTCCAAAATGCGGTAACTTTTATATTTGCTTGGCTTTGTTTTATTAACATTAACCTTAAGATTTTTAATATACCTACTAGTGTTATGCTAAATTTTTGATTTATTAATCCAGTTAATTATTTTTTACGATATGATAAGTAGTATAACATTTTATGACAGACGTGAGATGAGAATGAGAATAGGTTGTACTTAATAAGATAACTGAAGAGAGAAAATTACCAATAGGAATTTAAAAAAATGGAAATAATAAAATATCGAATAAATCATGGATGAAAGTTAAGTGAAATAGTTAAGTGTGTCAAAAGGACTACACCAAAAAAAGGCTAGCAACGTGATGTTTTTTAAAGGCTTTTTGAGATGATGAAAAAATACAAAACAATATCTTGTCTGAGTTTTCAGATACCTAGATCCTGCTTTTTAAAGAACTGAAATGGTATAAGCTCAGACACGTTTCAAGGATATTCCAGAATAATTAATTTCAACTTTGCTGTTTTTTCTTCAAATCCGTTGATACGACACAAATTTGTTGAATTCGATTGAACTTGCAGCTTATAATTTTTAAACATATTGATTTCAGGCACGACTTGGGCCCAAGAGATGGTGTGGCTCGTGGCTAACAATTTAGACTATAAAGGAGCTGAAACCAGTTTAGCTGAGAGATTTCCATTTTTAGAGTAAGTGTTTTACAACAATTGGTTAGTACATTCAAATGATAATGAAATATGCAAGCCTTTGTTTGTTCTCAAATACTGCAGACTCACACCGAGAATTGTTCAAATCATAAGTGTAATACTCAGCGACTTACCACAAAAGGATATTTCATAAAACATTCACACAAACTCTGAGCTGTATCAGTTCATCAAATTTAAGTGTTACTATGAAAAATATTAGAAACATTTGGTAAAATAGACAATGACAGGTTCTTATGTTTTGTATGTGCCTTATTTTTATTTGAAGAAGAGTTTCTACTCTGTTTAAATCGACTAAATAAGTATATTACTAGATTTCTATAAATAGAGACGTAAAAGCCTTTGGTAGTTTTAAGTAAATAAAACAGAAATTATTTTGATCTGCAATCATCAAAAGCATTTGGATAAAAAAATGCTTTGCTTGTGTGGTTCTTGTGATCCATGACATAAAAAACAAATTAAAATGTTTGTGAATTTGTTCATATTAAATTTATTCATCAGTTTCAAAGGAAACTGTTTGTGCTGTTGGTAAATGAAATAGGTCAGGGTTAGGTTCAAATTTCAACTATAAACAAATGAAGTCGCTTATTGGTGTTGGTATAAATGAGGAACTGAATCATCAACCTTCGGACGAATTTGTTAATTTGTTTGACTTGTCCAGCATTCCAGCAATTTACGAAGACAACGAACATACAGCATTTTATCCGAGGTTTATTTTTGAAGTCCTTGAGTTATTAGGGAAAGCCAAATCACCGAGACTAATCAAAACCCATCTGCCATGGGAACTGCTGCCCAAGCAGATTCGAAACAATGAGAAAAAAACTAAGGTAACCAGAAAATACAAGAAAATGCACAGATATATAATGCTGGTTTGTCAATCGTGTGCAATGTATTATTTGTCTGTGTCAGTGTTATATTTTTATGTTTGCAATTTATGTTTTATTCCAATTGTTTTTATTGTCATTTTGTGTCTGTTGTCATTTTCATCTTTCATTTTCTTTTATGTTATTTTCACGTTTTTACTAACTGCATGTTTTTCGTGATTGTGTAACTATTCTGATTTTGTTTAAATTTAGCTTTTCCATGTATCAGTTATTTGGGTACCATAAATATTTCATTCACCAAATAATATATATTTCATATTTTCAATATAGTTAAAAACACTACATTAAAACATTTTTTATGATGATTAAGACACACCACAAAGAATTGTCTCTTCTGGAGATTTTTCTTTTGCTCATTACATTTTTTTCATAATTAAGATAAGTAAATCACAAGTAGACCAAACAATAATTTACAAATATAGAGATAATTCAGCTCAAAAAACAAGTACAATTAAAAAAAAACAAGAAAGAGCGTACAGAAAAAAAACTCAGAATTAAGGAGTGAATAAGCACAATAGCTCAAAACATGGGGACTGAGTCAATTTTAAAACGCTTAACGATATCGCCAAACGCTAATTTTTGTATGGCAGATTTTTTTTCTACAATACAACTTCTAAATAATCATATAAATCATGTGTTATTGACTGTTTAAAAGACATTCTATTATTAAGGGGGGACTGCTGCCAACGTACCTATTTTTCAATTTGATACACCATCATTATTTCTTATCAAATCGTTTTGAAAAAAATAATTTAGATAGTTTGGATATTAATAAACAAAAATATACCTTAACTTTTTGATAATGTTCTGTATAAATTCTTGTAGAAAAATAATGGCATACCCCGATTTTCAACGTTAATCATATATTTATAATAAACTACAAGGCGTAGAGTAATATATTTTTTTTTAAATTAAAGAAGACAAAAATATCTAAAAAAAATATGATGTGACGTTGCATTAATGCTTCAGGTTTAGTAAATAAACCTAAAAAACATTCAGCGCCATTGCGTAATAATAGTTTTTTTGGTCCTGATGCGTTAATGCAACGTCATATCATATTTTTCCAGGTATTTTGTTCTTCTTTAATTTGTAAAAAAAATATTGCTCTATACCTTATATTTTTTTAGAAATTTAAGATAAATGACTAAAATCGGGGTATGCTTATTATTTTCCTACAAAAATATATACAGAACATAATCAAAAAGTTAAGGTATATTTCTCTTTATTAATATCCAAACTAACTAGGTTATTTTTTTCAAAATTATTCGTTTAGAAATAATGATGGTAAATCAAATTGAAAAAAAAGGTACGTTGGCAGCAGTCACCCTCTTAACATTTTAAGGAATGGCATATTGGTCATTAGTTTGGAATATATCGGTCTATCAAAGACCTTAACAGAATGCTTGGATTAACCGATACCATTTAATACCTTAAATAAACAAAGAGTGAAAGAATATATATAATGTTTAATCCCGTGTCATTGTGGAATTTCACCAAGACTCGTCCATCTACAAACAAATATAAACAAAGTAATGTTTATTTTATTTTGTTTTTCTGTGTTGCTTTCCAATTAATTGTAATTCTTACTAACATTAAAATTGATTAAAATACCAATAAAGGTAGGTGTGTTAAATTAAGTGATGTTGATATCCATTAGGCACACTCCCTTGTTCGACTATCGAGAAATAATGGCCAAGAATCCTGACTTCCACGTTCCCGCATATGTCACAGACTCTGTTGGCTACATTGACAATATGACAACACCTAGATTCATCAAAACACATCTGGCATATTCACTTTTACCGAGGCAGATTGTTGATAACTCCGTGCATCCAAAGGTAAATTTATAAACAGTATTATTGTACAAAAAGATTTCAAGAGGGTGATTTTTTAAGAATTTAACAGATAAAATATTGGTTGGTTGCTGGTATCATAAAATATTTCTATACGAATGTCTAGCAAGTTCGTTCCTTCCCATACGTATTTCAAAACAATACTCCGAATTCGAATATATTTCTGACTCTATCACTGTCCACATCTAAATCGTACACCGCACCGTAATCCTGTTAAATCAGTATTATGTAAAAATTAAATTGGTTTTCAAATCTAACCTTGTGATTCGCCATTTTATTTACCTATTAAAAATATAGTCTTTATATTTACAAAAGTCTAGTAATTCGTTCCGTTCCTACAATTTATATAAGAAAATACTACCTTACATTTCGTCAAATGACAATACTTCAACAACTTTCACCAGGACTTAACTGACCGTTTTAATTTTTATAAAGTTTCCATAAAAAAATTTCATCCATACCACCACGGCATATCCCACAGTGAGGAGTGACCAGAGACAGGTGTGCGGACTTGCATAACCTCATAAAAGGATTGCATGATTGCAGAAACTCAACAAGCCAAGTTTTTCACGATCCAATAATTCTAATCTAAATTTGAGCTTCACATGTTATTCATAGACTATTTTTAAAATCTAAGATAATACTCTAATCATTTTATTTACCAAATGCTCATGTTTGTTGGTATTTACCTTGAATTCTTATTTTAAATTCGGCAAACAATTAAAAATGGTGCTTGTAAAGTCAGACACGTACGAAGGTTTAATATTTTTATCATTAAATAATGCTTGGTAAATAAATATCACTGTGCAAGGTTTAATTGAAGTAATTTTATCTGGTTTTACTTGAAAAATGTATGTTTACGTAGAAGAGTATTCAACTCTATTGCTTACAAATATTAATCTTAACAAATGAGATATGAAGTTCATGGACATTATTTACAAACAGATCACAATTGATAGAATTATTTTTTTATTCATATTTTCAAAAATTGATTTAGTAGTTCCTACCTTCATAACAAATCAAATCGAAATCGAGTAGAACAAATCGAAATGTGGTTGAGAATATTTTTTTTTATTTACACTGAGTGTAAAATAAAAAAAAATAAAAACCAGAAATCCGTTTACAAAATATTTATTATCGATTGTTTAAACGAATTTCTGTTTAAAAATCTCGTTGTACTTTAATATTAATAAATGCCACATTTTTATACTGCGTTCCTGGGATTTTATTTCTTTTTTTTTTATAAATTCAACATTACATAATCAAAAATAAATATGTAAAAATTACATAATAGAAAAAAACATTTCTATTGTCAGTATTGTGCAAGCACCGTATATGTAAAGGAGATAATTTAATTTAATTTGATTTGGTTATGGTGTGTTTGATTTTCTTTATATTAGATTGCTTTTATTTCATTTTTTATTTCTGCTTATTTTACTGTTTTATGTATGATTGCTTTTGTTATTCGTTAAAATGCTTTTGTTATTTTTATATTAATTTTTGTTTTTATTATTTGTTTGATTTTGTTTTGTTTATTGTTCGGATAGAGTTCAAATGGTGTTTTTTAGCTATAGGCATTACCTACATATAATTACATATTTCAATGACAATAAATTATCGAATATTTTTATTATTGCATATGCGCAATCATTGGATTTTTTCCCTGTCGGGAGCCAAAGATATTTTTAACAGATTTTTAATTATCTCAATAGAGAAGAAGTTGGAATATTTAATGTAGGAGAACCGGGAAATCAAGGCACCTTACGATGACAGGTTGTAAGCCCTGTAGGTGCCTTGATTTCCCGTTTCTCCTACAGTAAATATTCCAACTTCGTCTCTATTGAGATAATTAAAAATCTGTTAACAATAAATTATGTTTGGAAATATAAAGGATGGTTAAATTTCAAGAGCCGATGTTGATTTTGAATAAAACACAAATTATTTAGACAATTATTGACATTTCTTTTTATTATGATAATATTTGTATGGCTCAATTATGTATGGAACAAAATATCGGCCACATGGCCAATTATGTATGGAACAAAATATCGGCCACATGGCCAATTATGTATGGAACAAAATATCGGCCACATGGCCAATTATGTATGGAACAAAATATCGGCCACATGGCCGCCGCAGCCGCGGCGGCACACCTCCATCCGATGGTCCAAATTTTCGATGACGCTGAGGCATAATTGAGGTTCTATGTCGTTAATGTGCCGAATTATCTCATCCTTTAGCTCTTGAGTTGTTGCTGGCTTATCGACGTACACGTTTTATTTCAAATAACCCCAAAGAAAGAAGTCCAAGGGTGTCAAATCACATGATCTTGGCGGCCAATTGACATCGCCGCGACGTGAGATTATTCGGCCATCAAATTTTGCGCGCAAAAGAGCCATTGTTTCCTGTTGAAACCACATATCGTCCACATCCATATCTTCCAATTTGGGTCATAAAAAGTTCGTTATCATCTCACGATAGCGAATACCATTCACAGTAACTGCCTGACCGATCTCATTTTGGAAAAAATACGGCCCGATGATGCCGCCAGCCCATAAACCGCACCAAACAGTCACACTCTTTGTGGATGCATTGGTTTTTCGATTATCACTCTTGGATTATCATTCGCCCAAATGCGGCAATTCTGATTATTGACTAATCCACTGAGGTGAAAATGTGCCTCATCACTGAAGATGATTTTCTTCGAAAATTGATCATCCACTGTTGCCATTTTTTGTTGCGTTGCTCGATTGTGTATCTTTCCATGGTTCAAATTGAGTAAGTCTGAAATTGAGAAAAAATGTCAAATGAAATGCAGAAAAAAACTTGACGTTTAGGTGTGGTTCGAATTGAACATCGGCCCTTGAAATTAAACCACCCGTTATATACAAATTGGGTGGCGGCCATGGATTTGTAATCCAGTGGTCGTGAGTTCGAATACTGCCTCGACCGATTTCGTTTCGTTCACCTATAGCACAAGCATTTGTGCTTATTTTAGGGAACGTAGGAAGATGTATATGTATGTACATGTTTAACTAGGACATATTCATTAAAAAAAACTGCAATAATCAACACATGTACAATAGGCAGTAAATTGTTACAGGTACCATTTTAGACTATTACACAAATTTAATTATTATTATCACCAATGTTCCCTGTAAGGTGTGCGCGTGTGCGCACGCACCCATACTAAAATGTCTCCGCACACATGTTTTACCCTCCGCACAGTCAATATTATATAAGAAAGTTTCCATTGCCAGATTTTAGTTTTCTTTCTTATTTATTTCAAAAATTATTTTTGCTAGTGTTGTTATTATATAAATCACTGTGATTAATAAATATCCTAAAAATAAACATTTTAATGAAAAATTTTATGTGTTTATGGGGGGGGGGTGTAAATTTATCGCACCGCCACTGCACAGATGCGTCGAAGATCCGCGCACACAATTATTGTTTTTAAATTATTTTTTTCTGAAGATATATTCAATATACATACATACATACTTACATACCATTACACCATGTCCCTTACAGGGTAAGGAGAGAGAACCGAGCGCCATACTTCTCTATTTTTGCACACATTTCTGGCTTACTTTACCTCCATGCATCAACGTGAAAATCGCGAGTGTTTAATTTTAGGCACAATTTGGTTTACGACCTCCAAAAAAATTTGCATAGTTGACAACTGATAGATAAAAAAAATTAAGTGACTGAGGAAAAAAAATATTTCAATTTTATGACACTTGTAGAAGTCAAATTTTTAAGTGATTCTAAACTTGTTTGTTGAAGGCCTCTAATGATTGTTTGGTTTCATCTTTGTTTAATATTTCACGTGGTTTTTAAGTGACCCAGTAGCTCAGTGCTATGCAAATAAATTATTTCGATCCTGTGATATATCTTTATGAAAAAATCATTAAAATATAATACAAAATTGATAACTTCCAAAATCAAACATTTCATTGAGATCGAACCCTGTAAAACGATCCGAAGGATTTGCACAAAATATTTTCAAGAATTTCAGTGAATTTGATCTAGAATTTGGATATTTTATTTATTTTATTTTATTTTATTTTATGTTGCTTCTCGGGCAACAGGTGCAATGTCAAATAATATAATTATTTAAAACGCACCCAATAACAAGTTGCCACATTCTGGAGACTTACGATATTAATCGTCTCACAGATCTAGACTGAAAACACAATTAAAAACTGTGTCTCCATCCGGAATCGAACCCGGGACCCTTGGATTAGCAGTCAGATACCCAACCAACTGAGCCACGAAGGACGACAAATGATCTGTAAAGATTTTATTTTTACTTTTATTTTTAGATAATTTATACATGCAGAAATGCAAAGGATTGTCTGGTATCATATTATCACCACTGTAAGCTGTTGGAAGGATATAAGGGTTCTTTTGATGAATTCTATAGATTGTTCGTCGGTGGTCGAGGTAAGATACATTGATATATACATACATAAATATATGTGATTGCTAAAAAAATTATAAACCTTTACAAACCCTTTCCTGTGCAAGTATCCAAAATATTTATGGATGACGACATAAGATACTTTATCTGCTAGTTTACACATTTTTTTATAATAGTCCATTCGCAACATTCTCTGACAAAATCACATCTTGAAGGGATCAATTATCTTTCTCTTTGACTATCTTAGAGTCCATGTCTCTACAACGCAGAGGAGAATCAAGAATATAAGTTTCTAGAACACTCTGATATTTTTTGGTGATATTTCGATCTTTCCACTAAATCAAACGTCACACTGAATTCTTATAGATATATCTTCTAATCTTCTAAACTTATCTTCTCTTTGTCTCAACTTCGCAATAGGTATTGCTTATGCTCGGTTAAAGGTTCATAATTTCTTCATAAATCAAAAAAATCAAACTCAAAATTGCTTAAAGAATTATAACTACACATTTTTCAATGATGATCAAAGTAGACCAATATTAGTGCATTCTTCTTCTTCTCTTCTTCTTCAGCCCTCTGTCCTCCACTGCTGGATATAGGCCTCTTCCATATTCTTCCACTTCCTTCTATCGATCGCTGCTTGCAGCCAATTTCTACCCCCCACAGCGACTATGTCGTCAGACCATCTTTTTTGAGGTCTTCCGACGCCTCTCTTACTTTCCCAAGGTCTCCATCTTAATATTTTAGGAGTCCATCTTGCGGGTTCCTGTCTAGCAATATGTCCCGCCCATTGCCATTTCAATGTAGCTACGCGATCCATGACGTCCGCTACTCTGGTCCTTTTCCTAATTTCCTCATTTCTTATTCTGTCTCTTAGGCTTATACCAAGCATGGATCTTTCCATGGATCGCTGTGTGCTTTTTGAGCTTTTCTACATTTCTTTTTGTAAGGGCCATGGTCTCCAATGCATATGCAGAAAATCATGAAGGTTAATGCACTTATGTGACTACATAAGTGCATTAACCTTCATGATTTCCTAGTATTGATTCAATTTGTTTTACAGTTTCTTTTGCTCCGTTCTGGCCTCATGTGATGGCATTTTGGGAGAGGCGGCACCAGGACAACGTCCTGTTTCTGAAATACGAAGACATGAAGGCAGACCTACCGGCCGTAATCAGAAGGGTATCCGCCTTTTTGGGCAAGGACTACAACGAGGACCAAGTCGCGCGCCTTGCGGATCACCTTAGCTTCGAAAGCATGAAGAATAATCCGGCAGTCAACTACGAACCGATCATTGAAATGAATCAGAAGTATGGACTGTCGGATGTCAAAGGGAATTTCATGAGATCTGGAAACGTTGGAGATTTCAAGATTCATCTGAAGAAGGAACAGATTGAAGAATTGGACCGTTGGAGTAGAGAATGCGTTAAGGGATCTGGATTTGAAATAATGTGAATAAAAATAGATTAAGACTATTCCATAGTATTTATAGGATTTTTTAAAATAGTAAACAATTGTTTCATTTATCAAATATGTTATTTATGTCAAAAAATAAGATACAAAATTCTAAAAAAAACATGTCATCATTTAGTTCCTCTATAGAAGTTAGTTACAGTAGGTATTGATACTACAAATATTGATACTAAATTTAATGCAAATGATAAAACTTCATCATTTTCACAAAAAAACTCAGTGGTATTAGTCCCATACAATATATATTTTTTGGTTACTAGGTATGATTTATTTATTTAACGAATTTTGGTACAGAGTATATACTTAATACATATTTACTGTAACATACATATACATACATACACACATACAGTTATATACATCTATTACACATACCAAAAATCCCACAAGGCTAAGCCTGTTTGTGGGTATGCCTTAATAAAATTAGGAATAAAAATGTTGATTGTGTGCTATCTGCATGCAAACAGTATGATCATAAGACAATAATGATTGTTTCGATCATATTTCTGTTATCGAATGCCTGGTAACACAGTGTGGCTAACTTTCGAGGGATATAAATACATAGTTATATTTAGTATTTGAGCGAAATTTTGATAATATTAAAAAACAAAATGTTGGGCCTACTAATGAATGCGATTGTCGAGGCCTTGTATTCTAGAAGGTGGCAGTCAAACACAGATTGTTCAAAACTGCAGTAATAAATGACCTTGCATTGAATGTTGAATCATTAGTATCTTCATATGTATGCATTTTTTAAAAATATTTATACGCGATTAATTAAATTAATACATTACCTACTCATGATTAAATTTTTGTTGACAATAGATAATAATTGAGTCGTCTCAATGTCTTATAAATTATATCATTATTTTTTTTAAGAATATACAGAGGCGTTCGCATGTACTAATCTTGCCCAAAATTAAAACTTTTAATTTTTTTACTACATATACCAAAATTACATTAATTTATAAAAGCAACATAACAAATAAATTGGGTTGGTTTGGACCACCTCACTAGGCCAGGCCTGTTCCGAGGTGGTAAATCCATAAACATTTCATTATTAATATTTATATTTAAATCGATTTACATGTGCATTGGTAAAAACAAGTAAACAAGCCAGAAATGAAGTTATATTATATATTTCTGGCGCAGTTCAGGGGTGGCATCTGTGCAAGAGCATTGTCACCTCATGTATAAGGAACGTTGACATCATTGTTTACCTTCAACGTGATCTAAATCTGCTAGACTGAAAACACAATTAAAAACTGTGTTTCCACCGGGAATCGAACCCGGGACCTTTCGCTCAGGATTCAGATATCAAACCAACTGTGCCATGAAAATCGACAAACTCATAGGTACATTCCTCAAACAAGATCATAACATCCTCATACATTCCTTAAACTAAGCACATCCTCATACATATGTAACATCCTTATACATTCCTTAAACTAAGCATAAATGCTTATGCTATGACTGTACCCGACTGTGCCACGAAGCCCGACTTATTTTTTTCAACCGGTTTCAATACTACCATTTCTTTCTCAAGGCAGATTACAACCATCTATTTTTGCGCTCGATGCCCAATTACTAACAAGGTCTAAAACTTAACGAGCCTCTGACTATTGATTAATAAGTACGAACTTAGGTACTTAAATATATAATATACCTATATTGTTAATCAAATATGAGTAACCTTCGCAAGAGCAAAAAAAAAACAAAACATGATAAAAATTATATATTATCTAATAATTATCAATATTTTTTAAATATATCATATATTTTTTTGTTTGTCTCACTATTTTTTAGTAAATATAGTTATTTAATGTAATTGACGCTCACATTTCTTGAATTGGTTGGAAGAAATTGCCTCTTGACAATTAACCCGTCTTTGCGCACCTTTACCCATTGTACAAAAAATATTTTGATTATAAATTGCTAGCTATGTGTACCTACTTGACTGTACAAAAATTAATCCAACTGTCAATTTGTTCAAGAAAATTTATTTCTATAGATTAATCGACAGTATTAACCTTAGTCCCGTGTGAGAGAATTGTGTGCAGAAATAGAGTTTTTACATGGTTTTTTCTACTTTGAAGTCGAAAAACACCTACTCAGATGTTACGCAGCATATATGTCATGGATATGGATGAAATCAGAATTCGGAGTAGAACATTAAATGTTCTAAATTTTAAATTTATTAGAACATTAAATTTAGTTGAACATTATTTTAGTGTGCCTATGTGTCCCCCCCTTATAATTTTAGATCTGCTTGATGGATAGAGCTCAAACTTTCAGAAAGTATAGAAAAATTTAGGCCTACAAAACTTTTTTGGGTACTCAGATTTCTAATTTTTGTTCCATTCAGGGGTTATTAACAATTGAATTTTTATTTTATATATTTACACATCTCTCAAATACCATAAACTCATGAATGCTGAAAATTTGTATAAATATAGACAAATAAAATATCTTTATTTGTTTATTATGAAAAAATTACAGGTTTTTTAAAAAAAAATCAACTATCATTTTTTATGTGTTTATCTGCTAATATATAAAACCTGCATCAGACCCATAATGACTTATGGAGTTGAAGCAAGGCCAGACACGGTGAGAATAAAACAGCTACTCGGAACAACCGAGATGAAAACATCTATCTTGGGCAGAACCCTCAGAGACAGAATACCCAATGAGGAGATCCGCAGAACCTGCAATGTGGAGGATATTGTAAGGTGGAGCAGACAAAGAAGACGACACTGGAGAGATCATGTTAAAAAAATGAATCCAGAAACGCTGCCAAAGATCGTAATGCGCTAAATACCAGAGGGACGCCGACCACCGGGAAGACCATCAAAGAGATGGAGGGAGAGCTGGACGTCCTCGTCCCAGGACCTGTAAAAACAGATCATAGATCTAAAAAAAGAGGAAGAAGAAGATCTGCTAATATTTCCGTTTTTTTTAATATCGAAAACATCGAAACATCCTAATTAGATAATATAATTTTCTATAAAAAAAAGATTATCGAATATTTTTTTATTAAAAGTTGCATACCTATATACGCAAACATAGGATTTTTCCCTATCGATATTTTAGTCAATTTTTTAAACATAAATTGAGACGAAATAAATTGTAATATTACAGAAGAATCAGGAACTCAAGGCACCTACAGAGCTTACGACCTGTCATTGGTTGGTTTACGTGATCACTTTATACGCTTGCGCAACGTTCACTAATTATACTTTCTTGTTGAGTTCCCGTATCAATGCAATTTTGAAAGTTCTCTATATATGTTAATAATGAGATACAGATCGTTTGAAAATAATATATTTTTACTATTGCCATCTATGAAGTAACGTAGACACCTTTATTGAAACGCCATCTATTGTAGATGTTGGTTTTTTGTAAACAATGAAAGCAATAATCCTAATACATGATGCGACAGTGTTGCTCGCACAGATGTATTTAACTATAAGTAAATACAATCGCCATCGATAATTGGATATCTTGTATTACATGATGATACTCATCGTAGAGTGATATCGGTGAATATTGTTGAACGAAAAACTATAAACCTATTTTTATTTTTATCGTAATTAAATAAAAAAAAGAAAAAAAAGAAAAAAAAATATATAAGGCTGACAGGAATGGAAAAAGAGGTCGGGGGCGCCCAAGAAAAGGATGGCACGACCATGTGAACGATATTCTGAAAGAAGGAAATGTTAGAAGTCTGAACAATAGAAGAACATGCATGAGACGTAGCATGAATGTTGACGAGGCGGTGAATGTATGTCAAGATAGAATAGTGTGGCGTTCTGTTCTCTCTGCCTACCCCGCGAGGGACATGGCGTGATGGTATGTATGTATGTATGTATGTAATTAAATATAATTATGGTAAAAAATATCTTTGACTCCCGACAGGGAAAAAAATCCAATGTTTGCGCATATGCAATAATAAAAATATTCGATTACTTACACATTGGTACAAGTAGGTAAATAAGACAAAAAATGACCTTATAAGTCTGGCGCAATTCAGGGGTGACTTCTATGCGAAAAATGCATTGTCACCTCAGATATAAGAATTGTAGCTTTCATTATTTACAAAAAAACAATTCTCTCAATAGATGGCGTTCCAACAAAATAAATAAAAATAATAAGATTGTTGTTCATAATTTCACCCATAGATGGCTGTAGTAAAAATTCCTTATTTTCAAGCGAAAAGAATTTCAGTATTACAATATATAGAACTTTCAAAATTGAATTGATAGGGATCTCATTAAAAGGCATAATTGGTGAACGTTGCGCAAGCGCATAAAGTGATCACGTAAACCAGCCGATGACAGGTCGTAAGCCCTGTAGGTGCCTTGATTTCCCGGTTCTCCTACAATAAATATTCCAACTTCGTCTCTATTGAGATAATTAAAAATCTGTTAAAAAATATCTTTGACTCCCGACAGGGAAAAAAATCCAATGTTTGCGCATATGCAATAATAAAAATATTCGATTACTTACACATTGGTACAAGTAGGTAAATAAGACAAAAAATGACCTTATAAGTCTGGCGCAATTCAGGGGTGACTTCTATGCGAAAAATGCATTGTCACCTCAGATATAAGAATTGTAGCTTTCATTATTTACAAAAAAAAACAATTCTCTCAATAGATGGCGTTCCAACAAAATAAATAAAAATAATAAGATTGTTGTTCATAATTTCACCCATAGATGGCTGTAGTAAAAATTCCTTATTTTCAAGCGAAAAGAATTTCAGTATTACAATATATAGAACTTTCAAAATTGAATTGATAGGGATCTCATTAAAAGGCATAATTGGTGAACGTTGCGCAAGCGCATAAAGTGATCACGTAAACCAGCCGATGACAGGTCGTAAGCCCTGTAGGTGCCTTGATTTCCCGGTTCTCCTGCAATAAATATTCCAACTTCGTCTCTATTGAGATAATTAAAAATCTGTTAAAAAATAATTATGGTGTTCTATCAAGAATTGACAGTTTCAATAATAAAATAAACCTAAGTTGTCAGTAAAATATGGTCGTTAAAAATATATTTATTAGATCTGTTTTACAAAGGTTTTCTAAGAAAATGGTAAGCATTCCTGTTCTTTTCCATAAGCCCGTCAACATTTTGAAAAAGATACCTAGTTTTTAATATTTGCTCAAAAAACAAACCTATACAATAGAGGTATAAGATTCACAAAAATGCATTATGGGATTGTCAACTTATTGAAACTTAGGTAACGAGTAGTATAGCACGGTGCTGGCCATAAAAAACTTATGTTACGAGCATTATGGGATTGTCAACTTTTTAAAACTTATGTTACGAGCATTATGGGATTGTCATTTTTTTAAAACTTATGTTACGAGCATTATGGGATTGTCAACTTTTTAAAACTTATGTTACGAGCATTATGGGATTATCAACTTTTTAAAACTTATGTTACGAGCATTATGGGATTGTCAACTTTTTAAAACTTATGTTACGAGCATTATGGGATTGTCAACTTTTTAAAACTTATGTTACGAGCATTATGGGATTGTCATCTTTTTAAAACTTATGTAGGTATATTTGTCGCCAAATTACAACCGTTAGGTGGAAACACATTTATTTTAAAAAATAAAGATTTTCCAGAATTAATTTAACACATATTTTTGGAGTCTATCGAACAACATTTTAGGGAGGGCTCAGCCCGAGAGCCCCTTTGGGGTAGCCGCCACTGTCGCCAAATATCTGAGAAGGGGGGCTATTTGTACGTAGGTATACCAACGAAGCAAAAATACACAAATTTGAAAAATACCCAAAAGCCTGGTTCAAGATATTTGGCGACAACTATATATATATATATATATATATATATATATATATATATATATATATATATATATATATATATATATATATATATATATATATATATATATATATATATATATATATATATATATATATATATATATATATATATATATATATATATATATATATATATATATATATATATATATATATATATATATATATATATATATATATATATATATATGTTATATTTGATGTTTTCACGGGTGAAATATGTTATAATATTTTTATCTCGGTTTTCCCGTGTCAGTAGGTCTTGACTAAGACCATTTGTCTTCCGACGTTTCGCCTGAATATCACCAGGCATTTTCAAGGAAATGAAAATGCCTGGTGATATTCAGGCGAAACGTCGGAAGACAAATGGTCTTAGTCAAGACCTACTGACACGGGAAAACCGAGATAAAAATATTATAACATATATATATATATATATATATATATATATATATATATATATATATATATATATATATATATATATATATATATATATATATATATATATATATATATATATATATATATATATATATATATATATATATATATATATATATATATATATATATATATATATATATATATATATATATATATATATATATATATATATATATATATATATATATATATATATATATATATATATATATATATATATATATATATGTTAATAGAGATAAGTGCTGGCCACAACTTCTCGTTTGATTTTAAATACTTACCGTTCATAACAATGAATTTTACATTTGATTTACCTAAATGTGTATGTTTAAAATCTTTTTTTATATACTCTGTAACTACATATGTGTAATACGAGCTGTATATTACAGCTCACAGAAGCAGCACTCTGAAGTTTATCTATAGAAAATACTATTGATCATATTAATATTGCTTCTCGGGCAACTAACAGGTACTATGTCAAATGTTAATTTAACACGCACCCAATAACAAGTTGTCACATTCTGGAGACTTATGATATTAATCGTTTCACAGATCCAGACTGGAAACACAATTAAAAACTGTGTCTCCACCGGGAATCGAACCCGGGACTTTTGGCTCAGCAGTCAGATATCTAACCAACTGAGCCACGAAGGCCGATATCATGGTCCTATGGATATTTTTTAAGTTATTCATAATGATTTAGTTTAGTAACAGTAGTTATTTAGTTTAGCTGATTAGTAACCAGATGAGTCACCAATCAAGCGCAGTTTGTAACCAGAGGGGTTACTATTAAATATATGTGGTAACCAGATGGGTTACCAATAAAGAGAGTTTACTATATCCCAATTAAGTGGATATGATTTGAAATAAGAACACAAAGACAATGACTTCATATGGTGAAGTACCATCGTGCTCGCGGGGTTGAGAGTTGACCGGTGTCGAGAGACGAAGTGTCGGCGAGACGGCGTGGTCGAGAAGCGACCAGTGGTCGCGTGGTCGTAACGGCGGCGTGAAGTGACGAATCGAAGTGACGGAAATACGGAAATGAAGTGACGAAGTGTACAAGTGTAGACTCTCTTAAATAGTGCTCGTAACGGCGGCGTGAAGTGACGGAAATGAATGACGACGTGTAGAGGTATAGACTCCCTTAAATAGTGCTGCGCTGGGGGTAGCAAGTTCAATGTCCTCGAACTTTCTAGAGTTATTTCATTGAAGTGTCATACCCAGTTGAGGAGTATTGTCACATGTTTGACGTTGCGGGCGATGAGCTCGGCCTAGCGACAAACAAATATACTTGCAGTCGCTAGGCACGCGCTCGAAAGAAATTTCGAGATGTGGTCTGCCACATTCCTCCCCTCTAAGTGGTATCTAAGATGGCACGATACCTTGGTAGAACGTCATGTTGTGGCTGAGCTGAGGCAGTCGTTGCTGAAGATTGTAGTGGTTGTTACATTTTTGGAGAGATGGTTAGACTTCTATTAGTTGGACTGTTGCCTAGTTGCTGATGATGATTGCGACGGATCAAGATGTGGTTGCTTTGGAAACAGTGTTCCCGTTCAGCCCGTTGACAATTGCAGTGTGTCGGTGAGGCTTCTTAGTACACAAAGCTATTGAGTCCGTGGAGTCCGATGAGCTGTGTAGTGTAATTGGCATCTTAACATTCTTGTAGAATTTGCAGAACTGTACAGTTGACTTGCGTTGGCGTTTTCGAAGTTCTCGTTGACAGTGACGTGTTGACGTCGAGTTGTCGTTGTGTTGTCGTGGTTAAGAAGCGACCAGTGGTCGCGTGGTCGTAACGGCGGCGTGAAGTGACGGAAATGAATGACGACGTGTAGAGGTATAGACTCCCTTAAATAGTGCTGCGCAGGGGGTAGCAAGTTCAATGTCCTCGAGCTTTCTAGACTTATTTATTTGAAGTGTCATACCCAGTTGATGAGTATTGTCACTTGTTTGACGTTGCAGGCGATGAACTCTGCCTAGCGACAAACAAATAAAATTGCCGTCGCGTCGCTAGGCGCGCGCTCGAAAGAAATTTCGAGATGTGGTCTGCCACAATGAATATCTTCTTCTTTTCTCTTGCGTTTTTGTGTTACATATTATGTAGGTACATATGTAAACAGCTTTGTAAATCTCAATATATGTTTTATTATGTTTATTAAATTCGCTAATTATTTTTAGATACAAACATTTTTTTTCTGTTAAATGTTTCATTGGGCTGCAGTTTACTGCTTCGGTATAGCAGCACAGCTATGCAAATACTGTATAGTACTTTTATACTGTAGGAGGTAAAATCATCAAAGTGAAATTATACCGTTAGTAAATATGTAAGTACTAGTAGTTAAACGTTCATTGGAAACTGCAAGATATTTTTATTAAATGTATCAGGAAATTAACTTCAGAGCCGTATTGGTCCAAAAAATTATATTTATTTGTTATTAATTATTAAAAGAAAACAAAAAGTATAACAACTTAAAGATGATTACAGAATAATTTTAATTTTCTTAATTATTTTTTTTTTCTCTTTGATAGTTGATTTCTTTGTATGAACTGTCTTTTGTTGTTAACTTATTATTGATGGAATGCTTTTATTGGTTCTGACTATGTCATGTAAATTGTATAATCAAAACTGTTAATGAGCTGTTTGCTTCCCAAATAGAAAATAAATAAATAAATAATAACAATACAATATATTTTTTTCAATTTATGATGTTGTTTTTACACTTTTACATAGTCGGGTATTTTTATTCAGCTGTAATTTTCATATTTAATGGAAAGGGTTACGAGACACTGTGAAAATGCACAAATTAAAAAATGTAACTTTATCCGAATATGATGAAATGGACCTTTAATCAACTATAAATTTTGTGTTTTTCAAGTTAAAGACACTTTTTGCATCGTCTTAAGCAATCAAAACCTGTAATGAGCTATTCTTGAACTCATATTGAACTCAAATATACTTATCTGTGAGGTACCGGCTTAGAATAGTGCTTCCACTCTTTTCTATTGTTGTTTTCGAGTGTCACATAAGAGCCGGATAATCGATAATACAACAGGCAACAATAACATCTCACATAGTTCAGCAATGAGGTTCACCATCCATTCTGAATGTAGTGCCTTTTTAGGTGAGTCGATACTAGTGTGTAGGGATACACGCAGCATATTATGTAGTGATACGAGTAATAGAAAATACAACAGGCAACAATAACATCTCACATAGTTCAGCAATGAAGTTCATCATCACACATTCTGAATGTAGTGCCTTTTTAGGTGAGTCGATACTAGTGTGTAGGGATACACGCAGCATATTATGTAGTGATACGAGTAATAGAAAATACAACAGGCAACAATAACATCTCACATAGTTCAGCAATGAAGTTTACCATCACACATTCTGAATGTAGAATGTCTCCCTCTTATAAGGCAATAATTTTTAATCTATCCAAAGATGGCTAACACGAATATTGGTTTTTATAGAGGGAATAAGCCATCAATGAGACTGTTATACTGACAGACTAGAGTATTATCACCTGATTTCCTTAAATAATAGACAAAAAATTGCAAATATGATGGTAGGTACCTACAATGTAAAATAGGAAAGAAGAGAAGGCCTTAACCGAAGGAAACTACACTTACTGCACACTGCACAATGATAGAAAATATTGTACAAGTACCCACTCCATACGTATTCTATCTACCTATAACTATTATACATATAATATGTAGACATTCTTGTCTGTATTAAATGCATACCTGCACACCTCTCGCTGGTTAACTACCGTGATGGTATGAATGAAATATAACTTGACTACTAATTCAGTACTGTTAGACAATGCCTACTTAGGACGTAAAGTAAATGCATTATTTGTCAAACTGCAATGGAAAGTTGTTAGTTATGTTTAGAAACTGAAAGTATGGGATCTGGTAGTTTCTGCAGAAACTAGTAATTCAAGACAGCATGCATGTTGCACGCTGCTGCGTGTTAGAAGAGGTGGAATAAACACTTTCCGTCTAAGAAGTCTTCTCCATCATTTGCACTTCCGACTTCTTCAAGAGTGGCCTTGCTTACCGAAGCGGTTACGAAACGTCAAAAGACATAATTTCGTGTTGTGCTTCCACCGATAACGGTACAAAGTGTTTAACCATCTTTACAATCACGGGACAAAAATATTAAATTTAATTTTTTTGAACGATCGAGCAAATTAAACCAGAGATCTTGGACGGCAAACGTACAAAATAAATTATTAATTAATTAATATAATTACACAACAGTTAAAAACTGACATAACATTTGTTTTTAGAGTCAATTTAGATTCAAAAACCGATTTCAACTATTCTATTTACAATAATAATCATATCAAGATTTGATTACCGCTTGCATCAAATTTTCAATTGATTTGTTCAAGTTCAAGTTTTAATCTCGGATATAATATTTGAATTTGCTTAGCTTTGTAACTTTATTTTCGTTTATATGTTATAATAGCTTAATAATCTGACATACATAAAGTATTTGTTCAAAATCGCGACGACAAAAGGTTATATTTCTCGACTAGATTTTAATCACATCTTAAAATAACGCGCTTAATATAATAATAATTTTAAATTTCTGGCTAATTATTTCTTTCAATTTTAATTTTAGACCTAGTATTTATATCATTTTAAATCACAGCGTAACATTTAAATACGGTTCTAATAATTTTAAACGAGATTTAAGTCAATCTGTCAACATCAAAATTTCGAATCAATAAAATTTGTATCAAATCTATAAGATTTAAATTTCCATCAAACTATTGATATCAAAACATCAAATTTAAATTTGGCTCTAACAAGGTCTAAATTATAAATCAACAGAATTTGTTTCAAACCTACATGATATAAATTATTGACTAAATCTTTTGTAGCTCAATTTCAAGTATTATTTAATTATATTTAACTTGATTTGAAAATGAAACCTCCAACAATTCTGTCGTATAATGACGTGAATGGTGCAATCGGAGAAAAATTGGATAGACTGTTCCAGAAGAAAAACTGTTTGGTGGAGATAAACCCAGGAAAAGTTTTACTTCCTCACTCGTTTAAGACCATCGGACAGGACATATTGGACCTACCCGTTATTGAGAATGATGTTTGGTTGTGTTCCTATCCAAGAACTGGTAAGATATTTTACTATGGATATTTGCTTTTTATATTTATTTTTTTTTTAACGGCGCTGGCCGATTTACTAATGATATAAATAACAATTAAGCACTACAAATAATAACACTCAATTATTATTATTACCATTATACACTTCCTCAAAAGAATTAGCAGATCAATGCGTAAATTGTAAATTATTTAAAAGAGCAAAATAAAATGCAACAAACGCATCATCAAGCTTTCAATTGGGAATAGTTCACCCATCCAGATACTTAACATATCAAAGGATTAGGCTCTGAGGAGGTCTCTATACTACCTAACAACCCTACTGATTCCCGAATATTAACGTTTAAAAAATCTTTAACGATTCTACATTTATTCATAATTACCGTTTTTTTATTATTAAATTTTTCGATATATCTATAATTTCTAAATTACGGATTAACGATTTTGGAATAATGCCAGTGGCTGAAATAATGAACGGTAATATTATTATTTTACGAGAATGCCAAAGTTTATGCCAATGTTTAAAATAATTATGTTTGCTGTGAGGCACTGTTTACTATTTACTATTGGGTCCATTCATTTGGTAAATTCGTATATTTTTTCTTTGATATTTTATCAATTCGTATCCACTACAGTGTAAGTGAATGCTATATATACCGAATGAGTTTATATTCTCGAATGCTACATTTCAATAATGATTTACTAATATACATACATCAAATGTTGTAGTAAACACCTGTTATTGGACCATTAGAACTACTACATATGTTAATTCTGACTGTTTATACATATGATGTGTATTCCTATCTTCTTTTGGTACCTACTGTGTTTACTGACAAACTTTTAATCAGTAAAAATATAAATAATTAAACAAATTAATTAATTAATTAATTTATTTATTTATTTATTTATTTATTTATTTGTTTAATTATTTATTTATTTATTTATTTGTTTAATTATTTATTTATTTATTTATTTATTTATTTATTTGTTTAATTATTTATTTATTTATTTATTTATTTATTTATTTATTTATATTTTATTTATTTATTTATTTATTTATTTATTTATTTATTTATTTATTTATTTATTTATTTATTTATTTATTTATTTATTTATTTATTTATTTATTTATTTATTTATTTATTTATTTATTTATTTATTTATTTATTTATTTATTTATTTATTTATTTATTTGTTTCTTTAGATATTAATAAATCGATTATTTTTTTAATTGCATATACGCAAACATAGTATTTTTCCTGTCGGGAGTCAAATTCTGTGTTTACTGACAAACTTTTAATCAATAAAAATATAAATAATTAAACAAATAAATTATTTTTTCAAATATTAAATTAATAAATCGTTATAGTTTAATTTAATGGTGTCCCATAATTGCCGGGTTATCAAAAACAACTGACAAAATTTCGAAAATATCTTATTACAGTCTTAAGATAGTGTTTCGACTCATTTCTATTATAAATGTTTTGGGTGTACCGTGAGAGCTATTTAATAGAAAAAAATACAACAGGCAAAAATAACATCTCACATAGTCAAGCAATGAAGTTTCATCACCCATTCTGAATGTAGTCCCTTTATAGATTTAACGAGACTGGTGTGCCTGGTGTGATACACGCGTGTGCTTTTTTTATAAGGTATTGCCCATCTACACACATGTCGCTGGTTACCCCACATTATAAGATAATGAATCAATGACTTAGGCTGGGTTGTTTCAACAAAATTATCGGTAATAGTATAGTTAAAATACTTTATTTTCATAAAATTGTTTGAAAGTGCGTCGTTTGACGGCATTAGATTCAATGAAAAAACCAAAAATTTAAAAAAAAATTATGAAATCAAAGTATTTTAACTATACCATTACTTTAATCTCTGTTCGAGAAACACAGCCTCATATAATATTTGATACCAATACCTGGTCCCAATTTTCTCTTTTTTTCTACCTATCTTATGTTAGATGTTTTTTTTTTTGTATTTCCTATACTTTCAAATCTGGTATTTTGGAATAAACTGCCTATTGGCAACAAGACCCCCGATGTACAGTAGGTATGTTTGTTTATATTATCTAAAAATATAAATAAATATCGGTCAGCTAAAAGGTGCTAATAGAGGTTTTGGTTTAGTTATAAACCAATGCAAGATCAAAACCAGATTGGTTTGATTGGAAGAGTTTGCCTTATGACAGTAAACCTGCCTTTGTACACAACGTTGTATTCCAACTAAATTAATTAGACAAATGTTTATTACAGGTTCAACGTGGGCCCAAGAGATGGCGTGGTTGATCGGCCACGATTTGGACTATGAAGGTGCAAAAAGTATACAGCAGGTAATGTTTCAAAAAGTATTCAACAAATAATATTATATAAAGTATACAACAGGCAATGTTACAAAAACAATGCAACAGATAATGTTACAAATATGATTCAACAGGTAATGTTACGAAAAGTATTCAACAGGTAAGGTTACAAAAAGTATACAACAGGTAATAATACAAAAAGTATACAACAGGTAATGTTATAATTGAATAACGTAGGTACTTAGCAACTATGTAGTCCTATTGTCAAATTTATATTTCCTGTATTTTATTGTAAAATCTAGTGTTTTATGGCCAACACTAAACTTTTCACTACATAGTTTGCGTACACTTTTTTCTCTTGAATGTTTGACATGTTCTTTGTCATGCTTATTCGGGAATTATCAAAAATTGTAGTTATACTTACAACAATTTTAGTATAATTTAGAATTTGATCCACAATTTGGACACAACTCACTGGTTTTTTTTTAATTATCGTGTTTAGTTAGGTCAAAGCTAGTGTTTTGACGACCCCTGTATTAGATATTTACCTAGATACCAAAAAGGTCAATTTGTTTGCTATATTAATTATACCTACCTACCAAGCAACCAGATTGGTGGATTTTTCTTCTATATGAGGGGTTTACCAAGGAACCAAATAGGTTGATTTGTCATATATATTTCCAGATTCGTTGTCCGTTACTAGAGCTGACGGCTGTGATTATAGAACAGCACAAGGAGTGGCACAACGAGGCAATGAACGGAACTTCTGTAGATCTGGTGAAGTTCAAGCTTGCTCATCCTCGCTATGTTCGCTCGCACCTTCCATGGGAACTGCTGCCAACTGATCTCACAAGAGAAGATAACACTGTCAAGGCCAAGGTAATGAAATTTAATCATGTTTTTGTTGTAGGACATTGTAGAAATCTCCATCGCCTGATTAACATATTATTCAAGTAGTATGATCATACATGTAATACACTTTGCATTCAATTAGGAGTTTTGCTAATTGCAAAAACCAAGCGCATTCATGCCATTCATACTTTTCAAAATTAATTTTGTAACCATTGATGTTAATAGAAATATATAGGTATGATTAGTATATTATTATTCTCTATGTCTCTCTTTCAGCTAGGACATGTTTCCTTTTGAGTATTGCTGATTGTTCTTGAAAAGAACACCAAAGAACTGTGATTGATTTGAATGAGTGGCAAAAAATATAATAATATTCAGCAGATGGCAAAGACAATTATGTCTTTTCCATCTAAAATTGAGGGTATCTTTGACAAACAAATAAGGTTTTACAAGTGGAAATATGATCATATTTCATGTAAATTATAAATAAATTGTGTACAGAATTTTTTAACTTCTCAAGCTTCTACAACCATTCAAAAACTGTTCTTCATTAGCATGCAGACAATAAAATCAACTAGCTTAAATCATATGAAAAGGAAAGATTGTTGATAAATAGATAATATAAATCAAGAGGCAGAATCACTCATGTGAGCGAGATGACTAGATAATTGAGACGAAGATTGTTTGCTAGGATAGAAAAGTGTGACGTTCAGTTCAAGCCTTAAATTTATGTTTATTTTTATCTTTCAAGGTGATTTACACAGCCAGGAATCCGAAAGACATGTGTGTTTCTTTTTATCACTACTGTACTCTGGTTCACAACCTCAAAGGAACCTTTGATGAATTTTGTGAACTTTTCTTGGATGGAAAAGTGCCAGTAGGACCAGTCTGGAATCACATTTTAGGTAACTTCAATGTTTCATTTATAATCTTCAACATTAAATTTACATGTATTTTCTTTTTCATTTGTTTCTTTTATATTTTTTTACTTTATTTACTAATGTGCCACAAAGTAAATTCGAAAAATATTAATATCCTACTCTTATCCTACTCCTTTTCTTCAATCTTGATATTCTGCTGAATATCTACCATACCATACCATCACGTCATTTCCCTATTTGGGGTAGGCAGAGAGAACCGAACGCCAGACTCCTCTCTCTTGACATACATTCCTCGCTTAATTCACTTCCATACATTGTCTCATACACGCTCTTCTATTATTCTTACTTCTAACATCTCCATCTTTCAAAATCCCATTTATGTGATCGTGCCAACTCTTTCTTGGCCAACCTCTACTTTTCATTCCTCTTTTATCAGCCTTGTATACTTTTTTTGTCAGACGGTCATCACTCATTCTTTCTATGTGGCCGAACCACCTTAGGGCATTTATTTTCATCTTACTTACGATATTTCTTTCAATCATACATTCTCGTCTAATATCCTCATTTCTTATTCTATCATACATTGTTTTACCACACATTCGTCTTAGTGACCTCATTTCAACCGCGTTAATTCTACTTTCATGCGTCTTCTGCCATGTCCATGTCTCACTAGCATACATTAGAGTCGGTGCGACGATACCATTGAATATCTAGTACAATATATTCATACTGATTTATATGAACCTATAGATATCAGCGAATAATTTGAAAGATTGCATGGGCTGCGCAGTGCATAAACAAAGGTTTTTTGTTTTGTTGTCATCTGCACAAACTGTCCCCCCTGTCACAAACTGTCTCCTCCAAAATATGTTGCACTATTATTTCTTGACATACTTCACTTAAGCATCATTGTTGTCAATAACGATAAGTGATTGATCTATCAATCAACTAAATAATTATATCTTTTTACATACACAAGCAGTATAAATAATCAGAATACTTATAAAATTTTCAGGATACTGGGCACGAAAAGACGATCCAAATGTTCTCTTTCTCAAATTCGAAGAGATGAAAAGGGATCTACGGAGTGTGGTCAAGAGAACAGCAAAATTCCTTGGAAAAAATATGACAGATAATGAAATAGATAAACTCTGTGATCATTTATCCTTTGATAATATGAAAAATAACAGGGCCGTGAACTTGGAACCGATCATTGAAAGGACAAACGGAAAGGAATATTTAGAAAACACAGAACTAAGATTCATTAGAAAAGGAGTAATTGGGGATTGGAAGAATTACATGTCAGAAGAAATTGCACAAAGGTTCGATGATTGGGCAGAGGAAAACTTGAAGGGAACTGGTTTGAATTTTGAATAGAGTATCACATTGTATCTACTGGATATGCTATCATAGAGATACAAGTTAATCATTTAAAATTAAGTTGATCACATTGACAGCAGTAGATATGAAGATTATTGTGTTCAACATAACTTATTTTTGATAACAATAGGTTAACACTTACGATGATGTGCCTACAATGACCTATCTAGTTAAATTAATGTTGTTAGATATTATATAAAATATAAAAATGGTATTCGAGGGATGCATCCTTGATGGACTGAGAATGAATGGAGCTAAGTCTAAAGTAATGGTAATTGAAAAGAGCGAAAGAAGAACAGAATGCGAAATACGAGTGAAATAATGAATTACTAGAACAAGTGGATGAATATTTGTATCTAGGAAGTATGTTTCAGCGTGATGGAAGACTGGAAAAGGATATAGAAAGAAGGGTAACGGTAGCAAATAGGGTGAACGGTGCATTGAGAACAATAATGGCTGACCCAATCTCAAGGCCAGCAAAGCTCGCTGTGCACAATGCAATAGTCGTACCAAAGTAAATACACTACGATGGTTCGGACATGTGGAGAGAATGAACGATGAGCGCCTGACAAAGAAAGTATACAAGGCTGAAAAGAGTGGAGGAATGAGAGGTCGTGGCCACTCGAGAAAGAGTAAGAGCATGATGGTATGTATGTAATATAATAATTAACTACTTTTTTGCCATGGTAAGTAAAACGCAATGTCACAATCATCCCAATCAAATTTGTGTTCTAGAATTAAGGAAGAGTGAGAATGTAAACAATGTGTAGTAAAATAATTTAAGAAAAAAGATTATCAGACGGAATGTATTTTTGACAGAAGCAGTATGAGCAAGATGAAAATGAATGTTAAAGATGTTCAGCAAACTAAAAAAATGAATGATGAAGGTCCAACAAAGCAAATATACAAGACTGATTACAGTTGAATGAGAAGTACAACTACATAAAACCTGCCATGACCATATAAATGAAATATGGTAATCAATGTATTTAGTATATTTTTGAATATACTGCTTTGATATTTCTCTGCACAGAAATACTTCTGAGGATATATGGATGTATGCATATGTTTGTACCATTTGTACAGTTATTTTGATAATAATTTGTGTATTTCATTTAGATTTTACTTACTTTTACTTTATAGCACAAGCATTTTAGCTTAGGAAATGTGCAAGGAAGTATAAGATACAAAAGAGAAAGGCAATCTTAGTTTCACTGGGTTCACGAATCCAGGCCCTCGAGCACAGGCGACCAGAGTACCAGCCGGAACAGACGAGCCTCATGGGCTTGCGACCATGTATGCGGGATTAAGGGGCCCCTTTATGACTCAAGTCACGCTCACCACTCACCCACCAACCTACGACTGATACTCCATTCCCCTGCGCAACCAAATCCAATAGGATGCGCTTTTACCACCCTATCCAAAAGTTCTTTTATTTTACCTGTAGGGCGACCTATGTCCTTAAAGTAGGAATATAAAGATTTTGCGGGCAAGCCTCTCGCCCCCACCTCTACAGCATATATATTTGTGCTAAAGCCATTTTGAACTGTTTAGTTTGTATTGGTGGTATTTTGGAATATTAGTCTCCCAGGGATCAGTCAGCTCCACATTAATAACTCTTTTCAATGAAAGAGAGTATATTGTCAAGTCAAGCCTAAGAAATGAGACGCAGATCTCCGTTGGAAGGGTATATCTCTCTGTTCTCAAATCCATTAAGATATTCCAGTCGTCTGACTTCCCAATTATTGATACAGATTTCTTTGATGTAGGTCTGACTTTTGTCCCAGTTTTACAAATGTTACAACCGACTGTTCCCATGTAGTTAATCCTTTGATTGCTCTTGCCACTGCAAGGCTGGAAGCCTTTTTCACAATTTCAAACACCTTATCGTGTCTGTATGAGAACCTTCCCTCCTGTAATGCTACCCTGTAGCCGGCCAAGATCGGTCTAGGACACTTGGCTGCGGGCACTTGGGTGCGGGACACTTGGGTGCGGGACACTTGGCTGCGAGACACTTGGCTGCGGCGGACATTTGGCTGCGGGACACTTGGGTGCGACGGACACTTGGGTGCGAGCCCACTTGGTTGCGAGTCCATTTGGTCGCGACGGACACTTGGGTGCGAGCCCACTTGGTCGCGAATTCAAAAATATTTTTTTTCTGTCTAGGGCTGAAGTTTTTCGTGCTGATTTTTGTAATGCTCTTTATCATATAAGTAGTTGATATACAAGTAGGTACCTATATACAGACATTAAAAATATAAAAAAAATATTTATTTATTAAATCTTCTTGAAATTATACACTGGTACACTGGCGGGCTTATTGCCTAGTGGCAATTTCTTCCAATTTGTACTTATGTTTGAAATTGTAAAGTAAAAACAAGGTTATTAAGCCAAATTATTTTTACACTATAAAAATATGAGAATTTTTCATACACACTAGTTGCATGTAACACATGAGATCCAACTGTCGATAGCGATAGTATGTATACTTGTATAGTTGAAGAATAAGTAAGTACCAAACTATAAACCAATAAATCGAAATTATTGAATTTTTTTAAGATATTTTGTTTTCTACACAAAACATGTAGGTATGTATGCCGACCGCCGTGGCACTGTTGGTAAGCCGTTCGGTTTCTGTGCGGGCGTCCTGGGTTCGATACCCAGTAGAGGAGATATATATTTAAATTCATTTCTCACGCAAATATTGCTTCTCTGGGCTGGAAACACTGGTTAGTTGGAAGAAATTGCCATACGGCAATTAACTCGCCACTTGCGCATGGTGCAAGGAAGTGTTTATTATTATTGTGTATGTCAAGATAGGATAGTATGGAGGTTAGTCCCTTTTTTCCTACCCGGAATATGAAAACAGCATGATGGTATGTATGTATGTTTAGAGATTAAGTATCAAACTATTAAGTCTTCTAACATATTGTGTATAGGCGACAAAACAAAAAATATAAAAATATATTTACTGATATATATTTACTGATTTACTGATATAAATATATTTACTGATATATTTACAAAAAATATATTTACTGAGAAGAACAAAACTGTATATTTTATAAAAATAATAAACATTATAGTTTCTGTTGTATCTTTTTATTTTCATATAGATTCTTTTTTGATATTCCTTTTCTTATAGATTTGTAGGCCGATATTTAATGCAGGATGTGGCACTTGTAATTGGCTGACCAGTTTTGTAGTAGCTTGCCCTTATTTGATGAAACAACGATGTATAGTAACTTTTTAGCTGTAAGTGGTTCTTTAAATAAAAATAAATAAATAAATATAAAGAGCATTACAAAAATCAGTACGAAATATTTCATTCCTAAGCAGAAAAAAATATTTTTGATTTCGCGACCAAGTGGGCTCGCACCCAAGTGTCCGTCGCGACCAAATGGACTCGCAACCAAGTGGGCTCGCACCCAAGTGTCCGTCGCACCCAAGTGTCCCGCAGCCAAATGTCCCCCGCAGCCAAGTGTCTCGCAGCCAAGTGTCCCGCACCCAAGTGTCCCGCACCCAAGTGGCCGCAGTCAAGTGTCCCATTCCGGGCCAAGATATGTCTAGCCGAGCATGCAGATGTCCCTCAGAGGTGGCGACTGTCATTTCTTGCTGTATTCCATCATTTCAAGTAACTCAGGTCTGGGAGCTTACCCTGTATCGAGTTTAGATAGAACTTCAACTTTTCAGATGACCATCCATGTATGATCTGTTTCATCCCAGTGCTGGAAAAATACAAAACTCCCCCAAGGACAACCAATCGTTTTGAACTTGCAAGTTCAACTCATGAAGTTCATATTCATTGTTTACATCTTGTGGAATAAAGTCTTTCATTTGCTCCTTTTCTGTGGTGTTTCTCCCCACCCCCAGACCTGAGCGGTTTTTACTACAACCCGCGATGAGTTTACTATGGAAATCAACCCTACTTTTCAGATTACTTATTAATTTTTCTTCTCGAGTAATCTCTACTATGGTAATCTCTACTATGGTTGTCCTTAGAGTTTTTCAGGATAGGGTGTCTAGTGTGTTGTTACAAGAACGTATAAATTCATTTTAAAAAATAAAAACATCTACACATTTTCTATGTTGTTCCAGCGTTAACAGTTTCAAGATATAGAACTTTTCTTTGTGTGTTTATTATGTGCTTGTTGCAATATTTCATTTAAATATGTTAGGATTACTTATTGAGGTACTTTTAAATGGATTTTTATTTTGTCTGAATAAATACAAAAGTGCATTGTCTCTTTTAATTGAACTGCAGTGATTAATGACTCCAGAAAGAAAATAATTCATAATATTCGAGGCTCCGAATGACTTACCTCTGTACATCACATCTTCAGTCAATTACTAGAGACTTCAAAAATATACTGTGATATACGAAATTGGAATGATCTTGTGTCCTTACTTGGCACAAATTATTTTGTAATTATTATAATACTTGATACCACAATCCAAATCAGGGACTAATTATTTCTTATGGACAAGTAATGGATCAAATATAATACAGTGATTAGAGTTATTTTTTTATATAAGTTGACTTATATTTAAATAAAACATACATATATTATTTTTTGTTGAAGTTTTATAATAAAATAATTTATAAAGGAATAAAGAGTATTCTTTTTAAAAAATAATCACACTCATTAATAGTCATATACAACAAACACATATTCATAAATACTTAAAATATACCAACTGTTTTTTTTTATGTTGTAAAAATGTTTGAAGAAGTTTTTATTTCTTGATGTGACTTTCCACAACAGTCAATTGAAAACCTAGATTTTTTTATACTTGGGGCTAGTGGTGCTAATATAAAAATCATAAAAGAGGCTCATCCATATACTTTGTGAGAAAATATTATCTACAAAAAATATTATTTTCTTGTCAACTATGATATAATTCAATTTTAAAAGAAATATCAATACACAGGAGTAGTAAAAATATAGCAAAGGTACAAAGTTTAAGCACATAGTAAAGTCTATTGTAAACAAGGATGTGCAATATGGGTAAGCACCTATCCAAAATCATTTGAAATACAAAATGGAAATGGGTCAAAACTATCCAATTTGAAAATGTAAAATGGTTTTTAGAAAAGTATTTCAAATGAAAATATTTTGAAAATACAAAATGGTTTCTCAGGTCACACAAAAAAAGAGAAAAAATAATACAGCCTTCTATGAAAATAATTGAAATCACACAAAGACTGATTATAAAGATCATACTAGGCAAACCTATAGATTACATAGCACTCTTTACAGGGTGAATTGTCTTAAAATAAAAATAAAAAAAACTATAGATCAAGCAACGGAACAGATCTATGTAAATTATCCGGTACCAACACTACAACAGATAATAGACATGATCAATGTTCCCTGTAAGGTGTACTAAAATATATCCGCACACATGTTTTACCCTCCGCACAGTCAATAATAAGAAAGTTTCCATCATTGCCAGATTTTAGTTATCTTTTTTATTTATTTCAAAAAATATCTTTGTTAGTGTTGTTATTATATAAAATCACTGTGATTAATAAATACCCTAAAATATACATTTGACTCGGTCCTTAAAGAGCTCAAGATAAAAGAAAGATTGTCTACAGTATGCAGCCGCCGAGTATTGAGCTTCTTTGGTCACATCGCCAGGAGAGAGCAAGCCAGGTTACCTGGAAAAAAGTATTATCACAGGAAGTGTACCAGGCAAAAGAAGTAGAGGCAGATCTCCTGCGCGATGGTGTGACCAAATTAAGGAGATGACTGGGAATGACCTTTATTCGGCGGTGTGAGCTGCGGAGGGCAGAGAGGACTGGAGGCGACTAGTTCTGTCCATTGGCGGCCCCATAGATCGCGACCCTCAGTATTGAGGAAACGAAGAAGAAGATACATTTTAATGAAAAATTGTATGTGTGTTTATGTAAATTTATCGCACCGCCACTGCACAGATGCGTCGAAGATCCGCACACACAATAAAAAAATTGGAGAGAACGTTGGACATGATTGCAACTACCTATATATGCTCATAGGCAGAACCATCCTGAATTTTTTTCGAGGGAAACAGAAACGACTAGAGGAATGTTCAAAATCATCATACCAAAGAAAAATACAACTGCAGCACAGAAATTACTGTCATATAAGGGAATATTAATTAATAATGAACTGCCCACTTCCATTAGAGAATTAAAAGATCAAAACAAATTTAAAAGAGCATTAAAAGGGCAAATTTTTGGCAATTCATGAACCTGATTAGTTGAATTTTTCTTCTGTGTATAATTACGATACTCTCTCGAACGGAAGTTTTTAACTCTATCGAGAAAGTATCACCATTGTAATTTTGTTTTATAATGTTTTTAAGTAAAAATATTGTTTAATGTTGTATAACTGAATAAAATAAAAAAAATGAATACATAAAAATGATTTATTTTAAGTATAAACAATTTTCTTATTAAATAATGGAATATTTTCCACAACACCAAACTTATTTCAATTCTTCAAACAAATCATAGACACGATACTTTGTAAAAAATTGGTTATTTATTGTTACACCTCTGGCTCCTGAAGATAGTAACAAGGAAAAGGGACTAATGTTGCCAGCTTAAATAAATATACATTAGGTAGGCTTTTGTAAATTTAATCTTAATGCGTCTAGGAAAAAAGTATAAAACTGAGGTAATAAGAAAAAGGTTGCAACAATGAATCGAGAAAACATTTGAAAATGTAATTGGGTGAGAAAAAAACATAACCATATTGAATTTTCATTTGAAATGTTGTTATTTGAAATAAATCGCATCTCTGTTTATAAAAAAATATAACATTTTTTGAAGGAAGGCAAAGTACTGAATTACCTACTGAAAACAAATGAAGCTTATAAAATACATTTCTTGCTTTGAAGTTTTCAATCTGATAAAAACTATTCAACTGGGGGGCAAGTCTGGTTCGACCGGCGAAATCAAAACCCCAGTGATTACCCATATCAAGGATATAATTATCGTATGGAGTTCTATGGCATCTAAAGATATTGTAGAACTCCATATAATAATTATATCCATGATATGGGTAAACACAAGGGTTTTGATTTCGCCGATTGAACCAGACTTGCCCCCCTGGTTTTATGTTGAAAAATATTGGTACCTATGTAAATTTATGTTTTTTTAAATATTTGTACAGCCATCTGTGTGTGAATAGATGAAATAAAAACTTGAATTATTGAAACCAGAGTTCAAAACCAATTATCGGACTAGTTTATTATCATGTTTAAAAAGAGATGGCGCACACGATCAAAAATAGCGTATAATATAAAAATGTCGATGTAAAGGTATCACGAAGATCCTAAATAATATAATTATGATAACATGCATACGAAAATAAAAAAATCTCTCTATATAGGTAGTCTACATTGAAGCAACACGATTATTCGGGCAAAAGCATCATCTTTTATAAGGCCAAATTAATTCAGTCAAGCATAGTATTGTCAAGATCATACTATTTTAGATAGATACTTTTTGAAATGCAAAAAATCATATACTTATTACCTATTGACCCACTCACAAACTTTATTTCAGAAGTATATATTTGAATCATAATATGTAACTAATCATATTATGTTTATTCAAATGTATATTCGATGTGCCAAAATGACGTATATTCAATTCATTAATATTCAGCAAGATGAATTTTATTCATAGGCCTATTATGTGAAAGGAAAATGCGATGTTGCCAAGTTGGCATAGGTTAACATTATGTATTTTTTGTTGATAAAATCAACGATTGGTCAAACATATAAGCAAATATTTGGATATATTTGACAATTATTTAATTTCAAATTATTTTTCAATTCTCTGATTATCGAATGTTATTCTGAGGGTATAATCTTTTTGTATCAATAGACCTAAAATTTAATTAAGTTGAATAGATTGGGCGCCATTTTGTAATACGTAACAATGTAGATTTGAGAAAAATGATCTTATATACGCAGTATTTACATGACTTAAATGGTTATTTTGCTACCTGTGTGATACATAAAACATACGAATATAATTTTTTTTCCTGACTATCATTTTGTTTACTTTGAGCAAAAATATTGTCAAATGTAATTTTCTTCCTACAGACACTCCACTGACTGGCCTTGGTAGAAGTCAAAATGAGAAAACTAGGATATTATTGATAATGGTTTATCGATAAATATTCAAAATGTATGGTTAGGTGCGACACAGAAAAGGCGGTGTTTTCAAAATGATTTTCATTCTCTTGAAAAAAAATTATATAGGTATTCTCAGTTTTTAAATGTTTTATTCATGAAACATAATCTCGTTTTGCCCCATCATTCATTACACATTTTATTTTACATAATTAATAATATAGATCTACAATGTACGCTAGACGATAAAAGTTAATCTCAAAATTTTACCTAATTCATTCTATAATACACCACATGATTAGGTAATAGAGTTGGCGGCATAGTATTCATATTTTTACAACATGGCCACTCGTGCGCGTGCGCATTCTGATAAAATGTGACATAAAACCGTCATGTTCTGTGAAAGAGAACCAAACCGATCAGTCGTTCACGGTTTGTTAAAGGGGGTTATAGCGCGTTGATTTGTTTTGGAATTACGATAATATCGAAAAATCCTTGTGTTCAGTTAAATAGATCGCGTGCAACAACGAAATTGGGAAATTGTTTATCGTTTCTTACGGTTTGTGGTCAGTGTCAGTGTTTTATTTGTGAGTATTATGAACTTTGAGGATTATGAAACCCTCCCGACACAAAATGTTGTCATCCATATGACGGCTGGAGCTATAGCGGGAGTAATGGAGCACTGCGTGATGTATCCATTGGACTCTGTGAAGGTAATCCTCATTATACCACCGGGGATATCTTAATAAATCACAATTATACGATGGCCCGTCATGTCATCGCCGAGGAAGTACGTTATCACTGGTAACATGTCGTCGGCAACCTAACCTCAATTTAGAAAGTGAATTTGACGGATGTCAAATGGGACCCTAAATACGACTACAAAAACTGAATAATTTACCAGCTTATGTGGCTTATTCACTTATTTGTATTCTATATTTGTCCCTACAATCATCTCTACACTTTTCATAACATTCTAAATAATACATATATTTTTCTAATAATCTTCGTCTGTATGTATAGTCAAAAATATTTTGCCATAGAGCTCAACAATAAATTAGCACTTAGCTTTAAACAGCAGTTGTATCTAATTGAAGCATTCTAAAATTATGTCTTTATTTGTATATCCAGGTGTTTTTTTATATATTTATAATATCTATCAGTACCTATGTATATTTATTATGTACACAAGATAATGAAAACTATTAGTTTAATTCTATCCATGATATTATCTGTGTCTAGGCTAATAAAATATAAAACTAAATTATATAGTGTTTTCATTTGCATGATGTACCTATTTATATTTCTCTGTAATAAAATGACAGTTATCAATTGAATATTTTATTATTAGTCGCTTGAATATTATGAATGCATGATGTTTTTCAATTGCATTATTCGCAATGCTTAATGTTTTGTTTTAGTATTGTTTCAAAAAGCAAATTATGACAGCTGTCAAAAATTAATAAACATAACCTCTTTGAGTTTAGAATGAAAGGACACTCCTCTATAGGTTCTGTTACTTGTCAAATATATATTCTGCATAAATGATTCCATTTGTCATGACGTCAGTAATATATATTTGTGATTTTTCTACATGTATTAAATATGTCAATTTTTAAATTAGTTTTTTAAATTTTTAAATTATCGTCACCAAATGTCAAATCGACATACAGTGAAAACTCTATCTATCGTTTTTGAAGGGACCTAATAAAAAAAAACTATGAATGCGGGAATACAAAATATAAAGAAAAACCTATCGGACACTAAGCCAGTATTGAGTTCTGTCCCGCGAGGATCGGTTCTCGGACCCATCCTCTTCATATTGTATATTCTAGACTTGCCGCTGACTCTTAATTCTCCTGTAAAACTGTTTGCAAACGACACAAAGTTGTTTGGCAACCCACTAAGAGATCATGTACAACTGCAGGAGGATCTAAACAGCATATTTACTTGAACACAGAAATGGATGCTCAAGCTGAACATAGGTAAGTGCAATGTTTTACACATCGGCATCTAAAACCCGAGGATCACATACAGTCTCGATGGAACATATTTAAAGTCGGTAAATGAACAAAAAGACTTGGGCATCACTATCTTTTGCGATCTGAAATGGGAGAAGCATTTGATATCAATTGTAAAGAAGGCCAATAGCTTAACATACTTAATTAGAAAAACCTTCAACCACTTGCCACATGATTTGTTAATTACAATATATAAAACTTATGTGAGACCAGTTTTGGAATATGGTTACCAAGTTTGGAATCCTACTTTGAGAAAGATATAAGCATGCTGGAAAGGGTGCAGAGAAGGTTTACCAAACTGGGAAATGGCCTCAGATGCTTAACATATGAAGAACGTCTGAATGTGTTGGGCCTCACTACTCTTGAGGAACGGAGAAAGGGAGAGGATCTCCTAGAAACCTTCAAAATACTAAACGAACACTATGACTGCCTTAAATTGAAGCTGATGTTCTGCCTCAACCAAAATACTAATTTAAGAGGTCATAGTTTGAAGCTAGACAAACACAGTTTCAGGCAGAACCCTTGGAAGCATTTCTTGTCCAATAGAGTTGTGGATGCGTGGAACAGTTTGCCACCGGAACTTGTTGTTGCACAAAGTGTTAATATGTTCAAAAATAGACTTGACAGCATAGCTTCCTGTCTGATAACATTTAATAATAATAATAATTAATGTTTAATATGTACTGTACGCGTAATTACCTTTCTGTGTTGATTAGGAGGAAAATACTGCCTCGAATTAGGCACTAGTTTGTTGCACTAATGCACTTATAACTCGTGTTGAATTCAAGGCACGTGTCCTCCATATGCACACGGTTTAGCAACGCAAACTGTTCCTGCTAATACGTGTTCAAAAAGAAGCAAGACATGCAAATCCCCAAACACCAGCCTCGTCACACCTGAAAAGACACCACATTCAGAATGGTTGGTGAACCTCATTGCTGAACTATGTGAGATGTTATTTTGCCCGTTGTTTTTTCGATTACCCGGCTCTTACGGGACATCCGTTGATAATAGAAAAGAGTGGAAGCACATAAGATACAAAAGAGAAAGGCAATAAAATAAATGCCTCATATTTACATATTTAAAACAGAATTTATCTATTTGCTTATATATTTTACCGTAGTGTACATATGAGATCAATTTTAAATTAAAAATATATATCATTTATTGGTTCGGCAGATATTTTGTGGTAGTTTTAGCACGAATATATATGCTGTAGAGGTGGGGGCAAGAGGCCTGCCCGCAAAATCTTTATATTCCTACTTTAAAGACCTGGGTCTCCCTAGAGGTAAAATAAAAAAACTTTTGGATAGGGTGGTAAAAGCAGCATTATCCACATCCTATTGGATTTGGTTGTGCAGAGGGGAGTGGAGTGTCAGTCGGAGATTGGTGAGTGAGTGGTGAGCGTGACTTGAGTCATAAAGGGGCCCCTTAATCCCGCATACATGGTCGCAAGTCCATGTGGCTCGCCTGTTCTGGCTGGTACTCTGGTCGCCTGTGCTCGTGGGCCTGGATTCAGGAATCCAGTGAAACCCCGATTGCCTTTCTCTTTTGTATCTACTAATCATATTTGAACTATATATGTAACTAGCTATAAACCACTATTTTTATGAGTCATTTTGTAAAATGTTTCGGAAGTACTGTCCTTCCAACGTCTCAACACGTCGATCGATGGAAGGACAGCAAATCCGAAACATGTCGCGAAGTGACTCATAAAAATAACGGGTCATTATATTATAATTCAATTTGGCTATGGTCGTTCCGGCCCGCCACTCTCGACCGACAACAGGCCATCACACGCAGCATCTACATGCTATGTTTGTAAATGTTCCACGTCGGTCACTCTTACCCGCCCCTAATGTCGGCTCCCCGCGATAGCCGACTGTCATCCGCGGTGTCCTCATTCATTTTGAACCATAGCGGCGGGTGGAAGGCACGGCGGCTTGAATAATATTTTATTGCAGATCTTAAAAATGGACAAATTCACAAAGGAACAGGAAGAGATTTCAATAGAATTAGTGAAATCCAATACAGTTTTATACGATGCTTCAGATAAAAATTATAAAAACAATGTAATAAAACACAAAGTATGGGAGACTATTAGTGAAACGCTTAATATGTCAAGTAAGCACATTTTATAGGTTGTTTAACAATGTCACTTTCAATTAATCTTAAAACCTTTGCAAATTGTGATTAAATTTGAAAGTATTCCATGAATTTAATGTTATTGCATTTCAGGTAATCGAAATATTAAATGAACCTTCCTTTTCTCTATTCTTATACATCACATGCGGTTTTTTATTTTTCTTCAATAATTCTGACACAATAATTTCATCGTCTTCCTCTTCTTGTAGCAATTGAATTACTGTTTGAAGCATGACATGTTGAAATTGACGCCATAGCAAGCGTTCTAAGCAGAATGACCATGTAGACGTCGGATCGCGGCGAGATTTTGCTGTCCGCGGCGGCACTGACTATCGTAAGTCACGGATGGCGGGCCGGAACGACCATAGCCTTATAGAGAATATAAATAGGAACTACAAGAATGGGAAAATTTGTATTTTATCAGGCAGCCCTTAAGGCTCTAGAATCATACCATGTTACATCAAAACTGGTATGGGACTGTCTAATGTATCATGAAAGACTAGGGGAATACAACAAAATACATCTAGTATGGGTACCTGGTCATAAAGGTATAAAGGGAAACGAGAGAGCAGATAAGCTAGCCAAAAAGGGATCAGGGCAGTCTTTCATAGGACCTGAACCTGCAATTGGCCTATCTGCAACTACGATTAAAAGATCGATTAACGACTGTAAAACAGCTCAGCATAGTGAATTCTGGAAGCCCAGTTGGGGACAATGACAGGTGAAGGAATTGATTGAAGGGCCCATTAAAAAAGGACAAGAAAGCTGCTAAATCTTAGCAGAGAACAATTAAAAGTAATGACTGGTCTATTCACTGATCACTGCCATCTGAAAAGACACCATTACATAATGGGGATCGCTGATGAACCAAACTGTAGGAAGTGTCAACAAGAGGAAGAAACAGCTTCACATGTGATCTGTGTGTCCCCAGCGCTAATGGAATCCAGACACAGACACCTGGGAGCCTTTATACTAAGACTCAAGGATGTGGGAGGCATCTCAATTTGCAAAATATGGGACTTCATTCAAGAAAGCGAATTGCTATTGAAATGACAAACTTAAAGGGAGGTGCACAATATATCAAACATGGTCGCAGTGCGGGGGCGTAGATCCCACTAGTTTAATTCAAATATGTTTAAAAATATATAGCTCAATAATATCATATCTTTCTTAAATCTGTTTAGTCGCAGAATTCGGTTCCTATGACTTTGCGTTTTAATAAAAATTGAAACTGCAACAATGAAGACAGAAAAAAATGAATACATGGCCTCACAAATAGTGAACAAAATAAATGCAAGATCAAAAGTTTTTGAAAACGATTAATGTGTTATAAAAAATATTTTCATGGTATCGACCACTTGAAAATGAGGTTCGTCAACGGTATAATGGTCAGCGTGCGAGGCGAAGTGAGTGGATATGCAGAGCATGTGGTAATGGGTAGCGAAAAGGTTGTCTTCTATACAATGCAATTAAGTATTTATGTGTAAACATTATATTTATAATATAATTTTAAATTAATGATATTGTATGAGTATAGTTTGTTATTATTAATCCCATAAAATGGACCTTGAGTTTGATAGTATACTAAGTACATAGGTACAATTATGTTTATTATGATGATATAATATAGCCAGTAAATGGGGAATTTATGTATGGGAACTTATAATTCCCTTCATAAATATTTACTTACCATACCAAGCTTATCAGTTATAAAAATATTTCTTTTATTTACATCTCTGTAGGTAAATATTTTTATAATTCATTTTTGTTCTTCTTCGATGGCGCTACAGCCCAAGTCGAGCCTTGGCCTCCTTCAACTTTTGTCTTCAACCCCGTCTGTCCTCAGCTGTCGTCCTCCAGTTTGTAACGCTTAAGAGCTGCACTGCATCCCTCCTCCCATCGCAACCTGGGTCTTCCTATTTTCCTTCTTCTTCCTGGATGACCAGTCATAATTCTCTTAGGAATTCGCATATCCAGCCCATCTCAATCTCGATAGTCTTATATGTGTTGAGATACTGGGTGATTCATATATTCTGTACAGTTCTTCGTTTTGCCTTATACGCTACTCTTCCCCATCTTTCACTGGACCGCATATGCGGTGGAGAACTTTCCCCTCAAATATATCCAAAGCTTCAGCGCAGATTTTATTATAAGTGTCAACATCTCGCACCTGTATGTAACCACAGTCCTAATAATTGTCTTATATAGGATTATTTTGGTTTTCCTATGGACGTTTCGAGACTTAAACGTATGTCCCGTAGTGAAAGTATATATATTCCCGTAGTGAAAAGTATGTCCCGTAGTGAAATCATATTGTTATTACTGTAGTCTCCGTAATTCGATCACTCAAATTTCATACCCTGTTCGAATGTAATGATGGATGGATGGATGTGAAAATGAACATCGCATTATTTGACAATTTGACTCGGGCCCTATATATAAATAAAATAATGCTAATCTATCTCAGTTCTTGAGCAGTGATTTTTTATTATCAATGGTGTTTTTTTTTTCAAGTGTGTCTGGGATTTTCCACTACTTAGTGTTTATAATATACATTTGATAGTCAAGCTTTCCTCGTTTATAAGTCAAAACTATATCTAGAACTATTATTAATCATGAGCTATCATATCTGAAACAAGATTATTCCAACTGTCGATTCATTCATGAGAATTCAATTCTCTTAATGAATCGACATTATTAAGCCAAGATGCGTGTACGAAGGAAAATTTTGTATGGTGTAGTGGACTTTTTGCAAGCTAATAACACCAACTAGAGGCCTCGCAGCATATATATTCCGGTACATGCATTTACTCAGAATTCGGAGTAGAACATTTTATGTGAGTTTTGTGTGTGTGTCTGTCTGTGTGTCCGTCCCCCCCTTATAACTTTTGATCCGCTTAATTTACAGAGCCCAAATTTTTAGAATATATAAACAGTTAAAGGCCTACAAAACTTTTATACTCAGAATTGTGAATTTTTGTTTCAGTCAGGGGTTATCAACTTTTGAAATTTTGATTTATTTTTCCATATATCTCAGAAACCATAAAAGCTAGAACGCTGAAAATCGGTATAAACAGACAAATACAAAGTCTCAAATTAGTTTTTTTAAAAAAATTCCAGGGTTTCTCAAACATTTTTTATTAAGAAAAATATTTTTTTTATGATAAATTTATGAGTTTAACTGCCTATATTTCCATTTTTTTTTTAAATATCGAAAAAAGCCAAAACACCCCAACTAGAAAATTTAATTTTCTATAAAAAATATTGACATTGTATTAGCACTTCTCAAATTTTTTTTAACAATTTTTATAAAAATTGAATTTAGTGACGACATTGCTTCATACAATTTGTATGGAAATAGCCTACTCACAATATCTAAGAAGACTTAATAATTTGATACTTATCTCCAAACGTACATACATACCATCATGCTGTTTTCACATTCTGGGTAGGATCAAAGGACTGACCTCCATACTATCCTATCTTGACATACATACCTAGGTACATGTGTTGTATAGAAAACCAAATATCTTAAAATATTAAATAATTTGTATTTATGGGTTTATAGTTTGGTACTTATTCTTCAACTGTACATACTATCACTATCGACAGTTGGATCTCATGTGTTACATGCAACTAGTCAATACTATCCTGTTTAGAATATTATGTCTGTTATCTGAATATAATTGAAGAACCATTGCAGAATAAACTTGAATGAATACAAAATGTTTATAATATGTATTATCTGCTTTGTTTTTAACTTCAGACAGTGTGATCATGTTTTTCATTAATGTTTATCTACTTCGTTGGCCATAGTTTTTAGAACATTGTATTTTTTCAAAAAAAACATAATAATAATAATTAAAAACTTTTATTGTGATAAAACAACATGGCGGACTTATTGCCCGCAGGCAATTTCTACCAGTCAATCACCATAGTAAATTCAATCACTTACAGAAATAATTAACAAGAGAATACAAAATGACAAAATAATAAGTAATTAAATATACATAATAAATAGGTATAAAAACAAAAATAAAACAAAATAATAATACACCAGATAGAGACACTATGTTTGTTGTATGGGGGATAGGAGAGGGACAAAGGAAAATAATAATACACCAGATAGAGACACTATGTTTGTTGTATGGGGGATAGGAGAGGGACAAAGGAAAATAATAATACACCAGATAGAGACACTATGTTTGTTGTATGGGGGATAGGAGAGGGACAAAGGAAAATAATAATACACCAGATAGAGACACTATGTTTGTTGTATGGGGGATAGGAGAGGGACAAAGGAAAATAATAATACACCAGATAGAGACACTATGTTTGTTGTATGGGGGATAGGAGAGGGACAAAGGAAAATAATAATACACCAGATAGAGACACTATGTTTGTTGTATGGGGGATAGGAGAGGGACAAAGGAAAATAATAATACACCAGATAGAGACACTATGTTTGTTGTATGGGGGATAGGAGAGGGACAAAGGAAAATAATAATACACCAGATAGAGACACTATGTTTGTTGTATGGGGGATAGGAGAGGGACAAAGGAAAATAATAATACACCAGATAGAGACACTATGTTTGTTGTATGGGGGATAGGAGAGGGACAAAGGAAAATAATAATACACCAGATAGAGACACTATGTTTGTTGTATGGGGGATAGGAGAGGGACAAAGGAAAATAATAATACACCAGATAGAGACACTATGTTTGTTGTATGGGGGATAGGAGAGGGACAAAGGAAAATAATAATACACCAGATAGAGACACTATGTTTGTTGTATGGGGGATAGGAGAGGGACAAAGGAAAATAATAATACACCAGATAGAGACACTATGTTTGTTGTATGGGGGATAGGAGAGGGACAAAGGAAAATAATAATACACCAGATAGAGACACTATGTTTGTTGTATGGGGGATAGGAGAGGGACAAAGGAAAATAATAATACACCAGATAGAGACACTATGTTTGTTGTATGGGGGATAGGAGAGGGACAAAGGAAAATAATAATACACCAGATAGAGACACTATGTTTGTTGTATGGGGGATAGGAGAGGGACAAAGGAAAATAATAATACACCAGATAGAGACACTATGTTTGTTGGATGTGGGATAGGAGAGGGACAAAGGGAAAAAGACGTGAGTTTGTGGTTATGTGGATAAAAAGTGTGACTTGAGACGCTTTTTGAATGCTATCAAACTAGGGGCATCTCTGATACTCTCCAGCTGCTGGATAGATTCCACATCCGAGCTGCATGTACTGTGAACGAGTAAGTATAAGTTGATGTGTGGTGTATCGGTATTGTAAGTGTGCTATTGTGTTGGGAACGTAAGTAAAGACCATGTTAGGATAAGTGGGCGAAATTCTCTTTGTGGTACATGGGTGTAAGAAGGTTATTAAGAATTTGGGAGAGCAGAGAAAGAACATGGGAATCTCTTCGGTGACAGATCTTTAACCAGTTCAGTTGTTTTATACAGTTAAAGTGTATGTAGTATACATATTTTTACTTATAATTAAAATATTTTATTTACGTTGCATCTATTTTAAGATTACTTCATTCATAAATTGTGATTGGTGAACTCAATAAATACTTTTGAATGCAATAACTGTTTTTTTTTTTAACAGATTTTTTAATTATCTCAATAGAGACGAAGTTGGAATATTTATTGTAGGAGAACTGGGAAATCAAGGCACCTACAGGACTTACGACCTGTCATCGGCTGGTTTCGACAGGTCGTAAGTCCTGTAGGTGCCTTGATTTCCCAGTTCTCCTACAATAAATATTCCAACTTCGTCTCTATTGAGATAATTAAAAAATCTGTTAAAAAATATCTTTGACTCCCGACAGGGAAAAAAATCCAATGTTTGCGCATATGCAATAATAAAAATATATTCGATGCAATAACTGTATTTTTATAACCAATTGTCAATTTATTACAGACATTGAGATATAAATCTGATGTCTCATAAAGATAATATCAAAAGAATCTGCATAATGATTGATTACCTAAGACATTTTAATTATAAAGTTTCCTATCAATGAGATTATTTTACAGGCATTTTATAATAGTTTCAATTGAATGTGATGTGTCCAATGCTAGACTATTACTTTTACTGTCTATCAACTAGTTGCAGGTAACACATGAGATCCAACTGTCGAAAGAGATAGTACTTATTTATAGTTTAAGAAAACGTACCAAACGATAAAACCATAAATCCAAATTATTGAATATTTTAAGATATTTTGTTTTCTATACAAAAAAAATGTAGGTGTATGCATGTCAGGATACGATAGTATGGAGGTCAGTCCTCATTTCCTGCCCATAATATAAAAAACAGCACAATGGCATGTATGTTTGTTTGGAGATTAAGTATCAAACTATTGAGTGTCCCCGTAGATATTGTGTAGTGTGTACTGTCATACAAATTGTATGAAACGATATCGTCACTAAATTCAATTTTTATAAAATTTGTTAAAAAAAGTTCAAGATGTACTACAAAATAGCAATAATTTTTTTTTATATAAAAATAAAATTATTTAGTTTGGGTGTTTCGAGGTTTTTCGATATTTTTAAAAAAATTGGAAATATATGCCGTTGTTTCGTCATCCTTCATGGCTATTCATTCAGTTGGTTCGATATCTGACTGTTAAGATAAGGTTCCAGGTTCGATTCCCGTTGGAGACACAGTTTTTAAATTCAGTCTGGATCTGTGAGACAATATATATCATAATTTAATCATAAAAGTAAGGATATTTATATTTATTCACGTGAGCATTTTTGATGAAATAAACCATCTCCCCACTTCATCCTTTCCTCAAACCCCTTGTACCTCTCCCACCAACTTTCTTTCTACTCTTTTTTCCTTTAAATAATTTCTGTTTTATTTTTTACATAATGAAATTTTTAATATAACATAATTATAGTCAACCATCGAAATTCTCAGAGTTTATCTGAGGTTGACTAGTTCAGTAGTATAATTTTAATATAAATAATACGATGCAGGTTCCAACTTACGACAGCCTAGCAACTCTTAGAAAACATAGCTGTTGTCATCGGACCTCATCATGTACCTTTTCAAGTGGATAAAATATTTTGGGTATGTAGTGTATACATATACTTATGCAAGAGTCCATCATACATATCATTTAGTATTTTTGGCAGAAGATATTCCCATGTTCTCATGCCATATGCATTATTATACACAGCTTTATTTGGCAGAAGATATTCCCATGTTCTCATGCCATATGCATTATTATACACAGCTTTATTTGGCAGAAGATATTCCCATGTTCTCATGCCATATGCATTATTATACACAGCTTTATTTGCGCATAATGTATTACTTCTTAAGTGAATACCTATTATTAGTTTCCTTGTTAATACTTATTTCCTAATATTTTTTATATATATTTTTTGTATAATAAAAAAAAACTTTTGGTTTTCTAATCAATAAATAAATAAATAAGTATTAGTCTAGAATGTCACAACTTTTTATTGGTTGTGTGTCATATTAAGGGGCCATATAAACCTAAACACCTCAATTTGAAATGAAATCCCTCAAATATGTCAAACAGTACCCCCTATTCAGTAACTATTGATAACTAAAATAGGAACGTTCTAAAATTGCAGATTTTAGATTTACGGTCTTATTTCAGCGTTATAAAATATCAATTTGGACTTAATGGAATAGGAACGTACCTATTTTGACCGGAACGTTCTTAAAAAAATTACTGAATCAGACGTATTATGAATAATTATGAAAATGATGAAATTTTCATAATTTTAATAATTATTCAAAATACGTCTAATTCATTAACTTTTTAAGAACGTTCCGGCCAATATAGGTACGTTCTTATTCCATTTAGTCCAATTTGATATTTTATAACGCTGAAATAAGACCGTAAATCTAAAATCTACAATTTAAGAACATTCCTATTTTAGTAACAATAGTTACAGAATAGGGGGTAGTGTGTATCTAGAAAAAATAGTATAAGTCTTTGTAACGTTTCTCTAGTGAATGTTCGTCACACAATTTTAAAATTCAGCCTAAATTCACATAAAAAAATGATTAAAAATATCCTTTTTTACAGCATTTTTTTTAAATTAGGTACTCCATAACTATGTGTCGTAGAGAAATTAATATTTTATACGCTTAAAGAGTGCATAAAATCAAAGTGAATGACCGATAACGTTTTTTCATTTTAACAAAGGTTTGTTCTTAAAATGCAAAAAATCAACAAATTTTGGGTTTCCGATCAGTTAAATCACGTATAAACCTTTTTTAACACACGCCATCCTTACTTACGCGTAACTTCATAGTGCATTGGGCGGTTTTAATATATCATGTTTTCAGTCATGAATTTTAGCGTTATATGTCCTCTTAATATTTGACATAGTACCCGTTAGTTCCCTGAGAAGCAATGTAAGAATGATTTAATTTCTGAAGTTCATACAGTGGAGAGTTTATTGTTGGTCACATTCTATGCGTTTTTTATCGTTGATTACAGTGCACAAATGCAGGTCTAACCAGTTTTTATCTGAATTATAAAACAACGACTTCACATAAAAAAAAATATATATATATTTACACATTTTCTAGTTTGACAGGTCTACCACGCGTTCAAAGCACATGTGGATTAGACTTCTTGCACCTAATTAGGTAGTAATTACATTTACCATGAACTAGTGTATATGTACAGTATACTAGTAAAAAGCTGTTAAAAAGATATGTCAAATATTGTCATAACTCATGTCAGTCACTTTTTAATATTTTTTTTACTATACATAACATTTTTTTTACTATGTACCTGTGGGGCACCGGCTTTGAATAGTGCTTCCACTCTTTTCTATTGTCATCGTTTTAGGGTATCCCGTACGAGCCGGGTAATCAAAAATACAACAGACAAATGCCTCGATGTTATGTATGCATACATGACATACATATATGAAAAGACATATTTTAAATGTCACTTAGAATTTTAAATAAAAAATACAAAATTTATAAAAAAAATTAAAATGTACATAAGAAATAAAAGATATTATTATTCGCTGTACCCTTATAATAAAGTAACATTTACCATTCTTAATATATTTTAATCCATACTTAGAATCATTCATTCTTTATGAGGTAAAATCAGGACTTTGGATTGTATCAGTTCAAAAAAATTGGTTTTCTCGGATGATATAATTTTATGTGGTGCTCTCACAATACATTATATTTATTTTGCAGACTCGCATGCAGTCCTTGGCAGCTACGGGCAACACCACAGTCTTCGGTACCCTGGAACGGATGGTGCGGCAAGAGGGCGTGTTCAGGTTTGTTTTATTTCCTTTTGCAAACATCAAATTTGTATGTTACCTCTTGTTTCAGCCTTGTATACATAGAATTATAATGTACAGAAGCCGCGTGCAATACAAATTTCGAATTCAAATGTATGACAAGCTTTTTTACATGTGTGTGAGGCGGTTGATCGGGTAGATGTACGTATTATGTACGGGCGAGTGAAATTCGTCTGTTTCACCTGAGCTTTGTTGTCATACTTTCATTGCGCTGACTAGGTATCTGTATCATATACATATTATCTAAGCTTGTATAGTATTATTCTGACGATGCGTCTCGCATGAAACGCGTTCATAATCACAATAATTATTGTATTCGAATAATTGTAGCAAGCGTAGGAAAGTTAATATTTTCGATTTTTTTATTTCTATTATGGATATCTTACATGCTATTTAACTTATTTTTAATTTTTGTACTTTTAAATATATACCCAACTATGTAATTATTTTTTAATGTTAATCGTGTAAAATATGTATTGGTTTTACTCTGTTTATTTAACCATAAAAAATTAAATAAACAATCTTTATAACCTGGCTGGTTGGAAGATATTATCACATGTCAATAAGTCTGCCTGTCTACGATATTTCCATGTATTTTGTACAAAAATATCAACAAAATAAAAAAAATATATACCAAAAACACCTTTTTATGGTCTATATAAATGTCATATTTTTTAAAACTTTATCGTTGTCTACATACTAATTAAATATATATTTTTTGATTACAAAAACTGGTGATTTTTCAAAATAAAAAACAGCACACTAGGCGTAAATGACACATATGACAAAAATTGTCATATGTTGTATTATCAGTCGAAAGTCATTTTTTTTTTTCATTTATATTCGTGGCCATGTTTCGTGGATCGTAATTCAGACAGTAGTAAGCGAAAAATGCATTAAAATGTTAGCATAAAAACGAATAGGTATATATCTAGATTTGAATACAGTAGTTATATCTCGATTATGTTAATTAGGCAAATATTTACCGTTTTTTGTTTGCCATGTGGACGATGGTAAATGAGGCATATGCACATGTCGTGTCCCTGATGGGGTAGGCAGATACAAACGGTCGCCGAAAGCTATCGCAGCAAAAATAGCGCACTTAGAGGAATCGATGTATAAAATCGTCTTCTTCTTTGCGGAGGATGGTATAAATCATAGCTATCTCCCCGCATTGTGGGGTCCTAGACAGCGCTGCTTTAGATACGGAACCAAGAAATTCTTCGACGCCCGTACATGTTCTTGCAGCTTCCTCGTTTCTCAGTCAACAAATAACGAATACACAGAGTAAAATAAAGATTCTTTTTTATGGGCATATCGTTGCCAATGTTTGTCTTCTCCTACTTCTTTTTCTGGGAGGAGGAGGTCCAACTGTCTTTCCATCTCTTATATTGTTAGTTCATTTGATCTGTTTGTGAGGGTGGACTATCCTGGGAGGAGGAGGTCCAACTGTCTTTCCATCTCTTATATTGTTAGTTCATTTGATCTGTTTGTGTGGGTGGACTATCCTGGGAGGAGGAGGTCCAACTGTCTTTCCATCTCTTGTATTGTTAGTTCATTTGATCTGTTTGTGAGGGTGTACTATCCTGGGAGGAGGAGGTCCAAATGTCTCTCCATCTCTTCGCCGGTCTTCTATTGTTGGGTTCTTCTGTCTACACAATTTTGACAATTATACTGTCGTTCATGCGTTCCAAAGACCTTTGTGGCCTCCATCTTTTTCTTGCACTTCTATCCCAGTTTATCCAGGGTCCTGCCTCCTTGTACGTAAGCGCCAGGATCTTCTGTCCTGGGTTGTCACAACGGGAACACTGAGCCTCCAGCTCCATCTCAATACTGGACCACCATGTTGCTGTGGGTCTGCCTCTACCCCTAGGTCTAGCTGGGATGTCGAGCGGTTTCCCTACATAATAATTTTCATCTCTGTGCATCACGTGACCATATATACCATCTCATCCTTCTTTCTTTCAGCTTTTCATTTTGAATGACTCTTTTGAGGTTTTGAGTCATGTTGAGACTACCTATTTAGTGGAGCGAGCGAA